>NC_051170.1:39777532-40227532 GCF_013339725.1 Rhipicephalus microplus
CAACGCTTATGCTTTCAGTCTTTTGCTCATAACTCATACGCAAGGCTGCTCCGAGCCAACCTTTGTGTACATTAATTTCTCTTTTTTATTCTGTTTTCGCACATGTTCATTAAGGAGACAGAAACAGGTCACTACGTTTCCAGGTTTGTTACGATAGTACCCGAGAGCAGAATGACTATGAACAAAATGTTGCATATGTACAACCAGAAAAGATATATATCAATTAACTTGTCTTGAGGGAGCTCCAAACGCCGCCTCATTACACGTTGTGTCAAAAGCAGATGCCGAGACGAAGCCAATTTCATTCCTACCAAGATCATTTATGAAGGAAAAAAAAGAAATACGAAAGAACCGAGCATTGGGCGAGTTTTGGCGCAAGATACCATCCACAAAGACAAAAGCTTGTGAACAGTCATGAACTACAATCCAAGTTTGATAATCATCTCCGAAGGTAGGACAAGAAGTCACGTATTTCAGTGGCAGGAAAACTTAACCTCACATTTCTTTTTCATTAATATATGTCACCTGTGCTTTAGGAAGCCGTGGTCCCCGTGAACAAAACACAAGTATTTCACGAGGTACCCAAGAAATAAGAATTCAGGCACGATTTCTATACTGTGTACATGTATATATAGCGGCTGTCGAGATGGCCAAAGAAAAGTTAGGTGTGACTGCATAGGTATCGTAGTGTTTATAACTTTAAAAGACGGCACCGTGATATCAGGGCTCTAGTGGACAGTTTTAGGTTACCGCTCCGAATGCAACGTCATGTGCTTATGTGTATCACAAGCCAGTGCCAGTAGCTGCTATGATTATAGAATATAGCATAATTTTTCCTGACTGTTGCTTGAAATATAGATATTGCGTTATCTATATGAATAACCAACATGTCACACAGCCACTCAGTTGAAGTCATTCTTGTTTTAGTTTGTTTTAAGATTTGCGACACCAGGGTCTCCGAAACCAGGGGGGGGGGGGGGGGCAGTGGGGGCCATCACTCCCACAGGTTAAAAATGAGGGGGGGGGGCATGCCCCCCACTAACAGCTCCTGCGACCCTTCTCCCTCCTTTTTGTCTCCTTAGCAAACAACATAGGTATGTAATATATATATATATATATATATATATATATATATATATATATATATCTGCCGACAAACGCCCAAACGTCACCCCCACACTTCAGATATACTTCCGGGGCCCCTGTGCGACACTGACATTTTATTTTGCTTCGTGGCACTGCTTGTTAGTTTCGAGTACAAATATTCCAATATTGTTTTACAACCTACAACAATTCAATAAAGTTGCTGAATATTTTGAGAGAGTTTTAGTGCAAAAAAATGTACTAACGCGACGGAACAAGCGCCGTAATACTACATACGCTTTGAAGTTTTGTATGGTTGTCAACCTTGTTTCAATGCACTGCCTTGGCATCACTTTACTAAGCGTTCACGCTTTCCTAAATGTACTATCCCCAAAGTGCAACACTGTCTACTCTCCCACCAAGTGAGCAAAATTTATAGTCGTATTTCATTCAAGAAAAAAAAATAGAAGCCCTTCCGCCAGGACACCACAACAAAATTAAGTGACCATTCCATCGTAATTAACCAAAATCGATCTGTGCTTCTCCTAAGTGTCAATGTTTGAAATAATTTTGTGTCGAAAACTTTTTTTTTACTTGAAGCTTTCTTCGATCTTTCCTTGCCGTTACACTTCGAGATGGATTACAAATCTGCATCGACAAGATATTTACTATTGTGCTGCGCCAATTACAAGATCATCGTACACTTTCAGTCCACATCACTCGAATTTCTGTGCGTAGCGTAAAACTAAAGGAAACAAACACAGTGCATGTACAGACATGCACAGAAAGAAAATGGGAGAAACAGAAACAGTAAAAAAGTAACAAAAAACTTCTTCAAGACTATTTTCAATAAAGCTGGTTTCTTTGTAATACTTTGATGCTAGGTGGTAAAGCTAATTCCTACAAAAGTAGAAGAATAGAGGGCACCTTCGCGATAGCTTAGAACGATCGCATACGAAGCCGGTAGCGCTGCCATGCATTCGAGGCTTCTCCCATTGACTGAGAAAGATAAAAGCAAAGTGTGGAGTGCTATTTTTGTTCCACTCTAAGAGGTACTGGCATGGGATAGCGCCTTGGTGAATGGTCGCTGCACCACCTGCAAAAATAAAGAACAAGAGGTGGTTTGTGTCAAGCAGATCAGGCGTTGCCGGGAAGGCGGCACCTGTCTACATCAAGTTCAAAACCTCGGTCAAGTCGGGCGTTCAGTTAATTATAGGTTGTGATACCACCGTTCCACAGCTAATGCGCAGGTAGCCGCGAGACATTTGAAAGACCATTGTCTACGGTGTCTACGCACTTGGGCAGCACTAACCATCTCGCACGTATAAATCAGCGAAATTTGTGAGACCTTATAGCTGTCGAAAATAACCACAACAAATGTACAACCAGCGTACCTGCACAACTGTCAAGCAAAAAGTTCGAAAATTGCATGAAAGAACAGCGTGAGCACCATAGCAATCACATATTTATCGCTTCTTCTGGATTTGTTGAAAATTCATTGGGATCAGTTAAAAATCTATGTATTGTTCACCCATTATAGTGGTACACTGTGTTTCAGTGCTAAGCAGCAGCTGGCGAGGTTGAATGCAATGTCGACGGCCGCACTTCAGTAAAAATGAAAGGGAAAAATTACCATGTACTGTGCATGGGATAGATGTTAAAGTGCCCCAGATAGTAAAAACTAATACAGAGTTTCTCATTGTGGTGACTCATTATAAAATCTTTGTTGTGGAGCAAGAACCCGTGTGACACAGTTTCATTCATTTAAGAATTACAGACCAATTCAGGTCAGACACCGTAGCTGGTACAGTCAGGTGAGTGGCTTATGAAGTGAGGCACAAACGCTGCCACCACACTACTCGCAAAAACTTGAAGGCCACGTCGTCTATACTCGCGAATTTCGTGTTTATTTTGGGATGAGCTTCGTATCGCTCACAAAACTCAGCTGCACAGCCTAAATCACTATATGTCTCAGGGGGAAATTCAGAGGTGATGAAAACATTTTATTATTCAATTACAAAGGAAACGGGAAGAGTCTCTACTCCAGGACGTCTATGGCGACCTCTGTGACAGCCCGGGACCGCAGAACGAGCACCCGACATACCAAGGTGTGTTCCCACTGCTCTAGGTTACGGGTGGACTGAAAGATTGTTGGGAGGAAACGTGAAAAGTTGCGGGGATAGTGCCACATCCTAAACAGGCATCGCTATAACGAGTCGGGTATATTTTTGCATGCAGTGCAGATTAGGGAAAGTTCGGGTCCGCAGCCAGCGAAGTGCGACAGCCTGCTCCCGTGTGAAAAAGTATGGTGGGAGTTAGCGTTGCTGTCGTTGGCGAATGTGATGTCGTGTGACTTCGTGACATGTGAGAAATGGGAAACCTGGCTCTGTGGTGACCTCCTCACTACGCGAGTCTGCTCGGAGGGTGAGTTCCCGAGTGGCGGCATGAGCGCGTTCATTACCCAACAGTGAGGCATGACCAGGAGTCCAGAGCAGGTGGATGATGTGGCTGTTGCGTGAAGCAGCTTTGGATGTGCGTAAAAAACAAAATGGGTGGTTTTGTGAATGATGTCCCCGATTAGGAAAGCCTGACATGCCGTTTGCGAATCAGTGAGTATGCACAATGTTTCTGCGGGGAGGCTCAAGGTGTGTTGGCTGGCCAGAAATCTTCAGCTCGCACACCTACAGCTACGAGGTGCGCCAATGGTTATGTAATTTTCTGGGCAATGTCGAGTGGATGCCATCTTTTCAGCGAAAAGCCGGCGTCGACTCGACATTGCCCAATAAGTCACATAACCAACGGTGCGACTCGTGGCTCTAGGTGAGTGAGTTGCTCCTTCATTTCATCTTTGCGAAACCGTGATGTGCACTTACACCCTCTTTGAGAGTGACCGAAACCGACTCAATAAAGAAATGGAAGCCACAGCACATGACCCCATGGCGCCGTATATGTGAATTTCCCGGTGACACAAGAATTTCTTTTGAGTTTAATCTGCTCTCACAAGTACATTGTATTTCGTATGACATTAATATGCTATTTATTTTTGTACAAACTGGTAATTCCTGAATCTTCGTTTATACCTTGACCGATTCTTCCTCATCCTTCATCTCAGTTTCAATAAAGTTAACTTCCCGTAGTAACCACTGGTTCCGATCCCTCCTAATTGGTAGAAGCCAAGAATTAAGGAACAAGCAATAAAGCATACGTCATAGCACGTTTCCGAGAAGAGATGCAGGCCTGTTCTCGTTAAACACACTTTATTCAGCCCAGGATCGATTCTTCAGGCCACCAGCTACCAGCAGCTGAGCCCTCGGGCACAGCAATTTGCAGAATTCGCGGTTATGCCAGGAATTGTTTTGTGGCCTCGCATCTGTTCTGTAACATGACTCAAATGGCACCGCAGGCTAGATTTACGCGCGTCTCTTTTTCTCGTGTATAAAACTGAACAAAAATACTACGTCACAGTGTTTTTGAGCTGCTTAGTCGGCATAAACTCGGAGGTAATGTGGGCACGAAACCATTACGCACGATGATACAAAATCTAATTAGCGGTCTCCACCGCCGCCTATTTCGCTCGTTACGCGCAGCGCCGGAAATAGACGCGGACACGGACCTAATTTCCTATCCAACGGTTCTCTCCATCTGAGCAATAATTTTATAAAATGAAGTATTTGTCATTTTTACCTGCCGCTTTTTCTTCGTTCTTCTCATTTAAATGCCATCTACAGAGTCTCTTTTCTTTCCAGTTGCGCACGCCAAAAAATGTCTCTTTGGTGAGCTTCTTTTTCAATGGCTGGGACTGCGTTTTAATATTTTGGCAAAATATTGAAGACTGGAAAGTAACATAGTTAAGTACTGTTATACAGCTAACAGTTGGGCTTGTAGAATAAGAACGGCACGTTGATAATCCTATATAAGGAATCGATGAAAGTATACAAACTTCTTTAAATGTTAATTATTTTCTTTTGATGTAACCGACTCTCTATCGATTCATCTAATCTACGACTACATAAACACTTAAATGAGGCCCAAAGCCCCACGTGGTCATTGCGGTACTTAATTGGCACCGTTAATGAAGTATTCATGAGAACTGACAGACAGCAATCCCAACATTGTAGTAATTATTATATAATTATGAATAAAGCAACGGGTACGAAAGGATTAGCCACCAGAGATCGAACCTGCACCGTTCAAATAGCGTAGCAGTGGTTGTGATCGGCGCTGAGTCACTGACGTAAACTCCCGGAATTATGTGCACAGATCAGCCCATTGAAGGGGACAAGAGGATGAGCACAGCTGCATCTTAGCTTGTACAGCATCAGACGCGTAATTCGAAGAATGCCGGTTCAGCTCTAGCCAGCGGCAAATTATCTTTTCTTACACACTACTTTCTTTACATTTTTCTCACAGTTACCACACAAAAAATGCTCTGTAGTTTCTTTGGTATTATTCTCCGTGCTTACTGATATGTTTCCTGACAAAAGAAAAACGAGCCCCTAAGGTTCTTTTTTTTTTCTTCATTCCTTATGAAGGGAACTCAATGAAAAATCGCAATATGACAGTAAGAACTAGGTAGATTGTACTTCCAATCGGAAGCCCAACGAGGCCTTATATCATTACCTGAGATTTGGCCTCACATCCCACATTATATATTTAAATCTAGAATTGCAAGCTCGTGCTTGCCATTTCCTGCAGAGGTTCCTAATAAATAGCGATTTCACGAGGATCTCGCGCAATGCGGCGTCGTTTGTGATTTCTAGAGAAAATATTGACGCTACGACTTTTCTCTTTCATAAGTAATCATTATCAGTACGCGTGTTTGTCTAGTCATTCTGTAGTAAGCTTTAAACGTCCCTGCCTTGTTACTGACGATGCTTTAGCACTCTTACAAAACACTCATTGTTTCACAAATGTAGCAAGAGGCACACACATAGTGATATCGTTCATGCTAGATTAGCTTTAGAACCACAGCGTATGTGACGTCATTTGTGCCTTCAATTGAACACACAAATACGATCGCAGAGATTGGTAATGTGTTACTCACTACTATATGTTTTTTTTTTCAAAATGCGAGCATTTACTTTCCAAGAACCATTTCCTAGTTCATGCTTATGTTTTGTTCATTTTAGTGGTTTTTTTATAAGAACCTAATGATACGAGCTATAGGCTTAACACGCAATGTTTAAAATCTGAAATCAAACTTTATAACTCGGTTTGCGATTCGTTTAAAATTACTAGTTCCCCTTTGCAAGTAGTCGGATGACTTTGCAAATTCAAACCGTGATGTCAAAAACAAGGTTGGTCGCGTGTTCATCTCGACTAAGCTCACCTGCACTTTAGCAAGCTAAGTTTACAAAACTGGTGATGCACTATTTTCAAAAAAAGAAAGTTTCTCTAACTCGTTCCCATTTTCTCCAGGTTTGTTATATATGAAAGCAGAGTATGCAAGTTGGTTAAACGGTGACGCGGACATTATTGTTTTTCTATTGACCAACTAAACATCGAGTAAAAGAACAGCCTTAAATGCGCATTCATAAAGTTTCTGGTGGCTTGTCGGCTTTTTATTTTGTAGATGCTTTGGTCTAAAAGAATAGGAGCAACTGTAGCCACGTTAAGCACCGTCCTCTCCTGAAATGTTTTATTTGTAAAAAGAAAGAATAATGCGGTAACATGGATATGGTGACGCTTCTTGTGTATAACCATGTTTCATCTTGGGTGAAAAACCGTTGAACAGGATATATCGCTGAACCGAAAATTTCGGCAACGGAACTCATTTCGGCAATGGGACTCGGCTGTGTAGGAGTAGTATAGTAAGCTGTGCTCGGTGAGCTAAAAACAGGAACATAACGAAATACGGATTACCGGAAATGGTCACACTGTTGTTTAGCTCTTTGCAAGGTCAGATACTACATGTGAAAAAGATTTGATGGTAAGCTGGTACTGTCAGTCTTACTATTGTCGAGAAACAGAAACTACAGATAAATACCTGGGAATACTCCAAGAGCGAAGAGAAACTTTGCGGAGGGGGGGGGGGGGGCACAGACACAAACACGTGGCGCGAAAAATAACACATGCTTAAATCTGTACCTAACGTTAACCAAAATAAATAACGTTACACAGTGTAACCTAATCTCCATAGTATACGACCTTATCTTTGTAGTGCTGCGGCTACTTCAATGCGCAGCCCCAAATATTTTGTGTCCACTTTTCTTCTTTCTACTCCGTCCACGTCTCAGCGCTGAAAATCAAGTAATAGTCGCTACGTCAACGTCCCTCATACATTGTACGTGGACCCTCAGGTCAACAGCAATGAGTAATCTCCTCAACACTGCTTCATAAGTAATGTGAGAACGACTTCGTCACGTCTTCCGTGCTTTCATATCTCCAACTCTAGGGTTAAAAAAAAGGTAAATAAATGACGAACGTACTTCACCAGTCCGCTTCATCGCAGCCAAAGTTCTACAAAAGTAATTCTCGGTGGAAGCAGCAAATTGACCTTAAACGAGTTATGGCCCCGAGCGGCTCTTCTTCCGAGCTCAGCGCTGCACCACGGCATGTCTTTGAGGGCGCCGCGGTAATCTTTCTCCTTCCACGAGTGATTTATGTTCTCAACGTCCTGCGCTCCTAGCACAAGCAAGAGATACGGCGTAACTGAGCCCTGCTCCGGTTTTCCTATCAGCGGCACGGCGAGTGAGAATTTTTTAATCCTCTTTGAGCTTCCGGCACAAGGTGCGCTTTCGCTGCATCAAAGGTTAGCAGAGCTTTTTTAACTCAGTGTATAGTTGGTCAAGCGCAGTAAACAAGGGTTTGGGAAGCTGTTTTACGAAAAGTTTCGTGTCGTCATAAAAAATATATACCACTTTACAAGCACCTATTCAGGGGGAAAGCCTCCTGTTCTATAAATTTGCACATATGAGCTGCACAAACGGATCAAGACAAAATAATATTGGACAGTAAATATTTTTGTGCAACCCCTTCTTTCTTGATGCTGCATTTTTACTCTAATACTTCTATCACAGGCCAGTTTTAGCTAGCTGGTGGCTGATTTTAGCTTATTTTGGTTTTCTACCTGCTGTTGTTCTTCGAACATGCCTCAACTGTCACTCTGGGAAGTGAATCGAACACTAATATTTTCCTCGGGTGATTTCGCCGCCCATTTTTTTATATACATAACAAACAGACGACACATTCGTGAGTTCGTACTACTCTATCTATATACTACTAGATATAATAAGGAGTTTTAAAATAACGTTTACAGGTGCTGTGGGCGTTGCGTGCATAGCAGGCATCACATTCGGTAAGTGTTTTTGGTGGATAATTACTGATGAGTATATCAGCTTCTTTGTTAGAGAATATAAAAAGCTTGCCCGGAAATTCTTGTTAATATTTATAAATTACAAGAAGTAGAGGATGGGTTTCATAATATAGGAGCGGTTCAGAGCTGTCAAGTGTATTCTGTCACGCACCTTCCTCTATGGATATAGTTCTACAATGCAAAAAAAAAAGAGAGAGAGAAGAAGAGACAGATCTTTTCAATATCATATACATCGTTCAAAATACTGCTGTCTGTCAAAACAAGTGGCAGGCATGCGTCATTACGTTTATCAGAACAACCACTAACATAATCTGTAAACGTTGCATAGAAGCACATTGATATACATCGACACAATTTTTCCGAAATGTTCCGTATACCTAGCGTATGTCAGTAATCATTTGGCCTTCTTACTGGGCTTGGAAATGTTTAAAACAGGTTTAGAATGAGCCTAAAAGAACAGAGCTCCACAGATGTCGGGAAATTTAGAAGTAGCTAGAGTGCTCAATGCACGCAGAAATATCGTGCGCTGTACTTTCGTCTGCACAAGGTCACCTTCAAAATATAAGGATGGCAGGCTTTAAAAAATATCCTCCACTTTCGTAAGATCATTGCTCCAGCAAAACATTTGTTCTTTGAGCGATACTATGTCGCCAGATTTATTTTACGCCCACCTTGAATAACGAGTGCAGGGTGGCGCTGAAAATTTTTGCTTCAGCTCTTTCTTCAGAGAGTGGTGTCAAAAGAGAAATTAATAACGTAGCAACATTAACGATGATATTACATCCTAGAAGCACAATATGACGATATCATTATGAGATACACTGTGTTGGAGTGTTCCGAAATTTTTTTACCACCGATTGGTTCTTTAAAGGGCACCTATAGTAAGAACACATGTCCTTTCGCATTTTTCGTAAAGATCAACTTATACAAGAAACGGAATTTTTTATGTATGTTTCCCCTATAGGCTGTCGAGTAAGTGCTACAAACTGTGTAATAAAGAGATAACAAAACAAAATGTTTCAGTGAAATAGAATAGGACCAGCTTGTAACTCTTAGCTGTCATCCTCGGCACACTTTTTTTTAATATTACAAAGCGTATTTTAAGACTTTTAAATGTAGGAGGGCGTAACAATAGAGGGCAAATTGGCTTCGCTGATTACAAGCACGGTACGTGTAAATACAAATTGTCAACTAGAATTCTGTCCTTATACAGCAGAGGTCTTAAACTGACCTCCATCAGCGGGCCCCACTGATGAATCTAGAACAGAGAAGGAGGTAAAAGCAGAGGGAGGGGGAGGAGTTTGTACGAAATGTTAGCTAACGCTACCATTAAAAGTATACAAAAGAATTTTTCATATCTAATATACGGGTCATTTCTGAAGGATACTTGGTGACAGGATTCCAACATGCCGATTGGGGTCACCTTAATGAATATGTATCGGGGCATCGATTTAGTAATGCAGTTTTTGTTTCACCGGTTATGCTTCAGCACACGACAACCACACGAGCTGCCTTACGAAAACAATGGCTCGAACCAGTCATGTCTGCGTAGCACGCATAGTACATAATTGTGGGGCGAAGACAGTCATGTGCGGGCGGCATGTTTGAGACGCCTATAGAGAGTGTGCTGCTCCGAAGTTTCTCTTTATTCTTCACGCAACTGCGGTTCCATTCGGTTGGTATCTGACGTGCGGAACTCCTGCGGGGGCATAACTACCCCCCCCCCCCCTCTTACTTCTTGTGATTTTCTTTTTTCGCCTAGGCAGTGCCCCAACCACCCGCTAGTCCTCCCCGAATTTAAATTCTTTGCTTTGAGTTCTGGCGCCATCGGCGACTCGGATGCATATTCGAAAAAGCGCTCCACCAAGTTGTGATGCATTTGACGCGGGCACAATGCTTGTGTTTACTGCAAGCTTTCGTATACCAACTTGCGCACTGTCTCATCTAATTCCCCCCCTTTTTTTTACATTTCTTCCCCTGTCCAGACACATGGGCGCCTTTGCCTGATACTATACGAGATATTTCACCAAGCTACTATCCGTCGCCCATGGTAACGTGTTTTGAGTACTTTCGTAGTTCTATATGCTTACGAGGTAACTTTTTGTGCTATGTCCAATTGTGTGCAAAACAAACCTGCCAAATATCAACTTCATCAGTCTTCTTAAGATAAGGCACCTTAGCTTCGACATATGGTGACCATGGAGCAGAGGCGTAAGCAGAAACTTTTTTTCCGAAAGAGAAGGGGGGGGGGTCACCCCTTGAATAAGCCCTTTCTCGCTCTGTTCGCCATGGTGAAAAATATTCGGACGGGAGGGGGGGGGGGGGGGTTATTGGCCCTATGTGTGACTCCCTGGTTACGCCACTGGCTTAGATGCACAGGATATTGTACTCACTACCTACCTGCAAAGTCGCGTTTTAGTAGCACCAAAAGTTTTTTTTTTTAGCTATGACTATTGCACCAACATGCTTATTTTGGCACATTTAGATTTTTATAAATTATATATTTTTACACTTTTGGCAGTTTCATGCTCTTAAGGTTTAAAAAGAGAGATATATATGAAGAGGAAAGCAGGGAGGTTAACCTGATACCAGCACCCGGTTTGCTGCCCAGCACTGGGTTGGGGAAGTATGGCAAAGAGTGTGTAGAGAATGGGAGAGAAAATGAGAAATCGAACGATCATACACGCAGGATAAAAATAACCCACAAGCTGAAACCATAATTATAATTTTCAAACAAAAACTATTTCCTCGAAGGTGATTACTTACCTTAATGGGCCCTTCTCACTTGATGCAAGGTACTCAGAGTTAATTTTTTCGATGTTGTCACTGCTCTTTACGTTGTATAATGGGGCACGAGTCGCTTCAGATGGTCAACGCTGTTTGTACAACTTCAACAAGCGCATTGTGCTGCAAGCCAATCTCGAGCTATAGGCGCACCAATCCGCATCACATGATTTACAGCGAGAAAACTGAAGACAAGCCCACGATAAAGAACTACTCATTGCAAAGGCAGCTCATAAGTTTCGTACAAAACTACAAGTCCATTCATGAATCGCTCGTATTTCGTCAACGCACATGGCCTCCTATGAAACACTTTCACTTCGTTTCCGTTTTTAGCACTCTGCCTACCTCGCCTGTTTCTCCTTTGTTTTATGCGTCAGCAAAACCTTCACGCCCTTCCCTTCTTCCGCTGTTGCCCATACATGAGCTGGCGGCTGCACAAAAAGGAGGCCCCAAGCGTCTATTTGGGGAAGCCAAGCTCATCAGCTCTCGCGACACGAATAGAATAAACACGAGCCGCCAAGGGAGACAACGCAGACCTTCTTTTGAGATGTCTCGTCAATTCTGTGCAGCATCAACGAAAGCTAAAATGTTTACAGTTATGGGATCACATTCGCAAACTTTGTCATCTACCACTGACTATCAGTGTGGCAGTTGAAAACGCGGGAAGAATACCCAATATTCAATTCCTTTATTTAACATTAAAACAAATTTTCAGCGAACGCTGGTCACATTTTTTTATGGGTATAGACACTTCAATACGTGGACCACACGATCTTGCCTTGCATAAAATGTATTGTCTAGCGATGTTGAACCATGAACGGTTTCTACCGTGAATAACTTGACTGAAGTGGCCAAACGTCATGACTCGGAATTCCCTGACAGTGAAAATGCCCAATTTTCATCAGACAAACTGCTCATTAGCACCTCTCCAAGGATTCGGAAGCACTGTACCAAAAGTCGATCGTCATGAATTTCGTTATAGCATCGTATCTTGCCTCAAGTATGTATATCTCAATCCACTTGCAACGTGGTTAGCCCTTCTTGCCTTTCCCTCTCTCTCTCTCTTCTGCACAGACAAGGTGCCTACTTAGTCTATGCATTAACACAATTTAGCTCCACAAATGGTGCACGCACGCCGTTTTCCTTTTGACCTGCCTTATACGCTGTGGCTGTCATTGGCAATTTATTGTTTGCTTGTTACTACTTTTTTTGCATGATAGTATGGAAGCACACGCCATCGTTTTCTCTAGGCTGTCACGGCAGCCTAATGCTGCATAATTACAAGCCAGAGAGGCACGGCAACGAAGTAAAAGACAGGACGGTCAACCGGGCAAGCGTCCACCAGTCATTTGCCACATTTCCTCTTCGAAAAGCATGGCCATCACATGCAGAGATGCGCATGGTTAGCGGCCAGTCAATTACCGCGCCGACATGGGGTTCACCATCTACCGCAAGCGGTGGTCGCTAGTTTCGCTTGCGCCATTACGGAAAGCCCTTTCCATCGCACTCGATTTAATTACAGGTGGCGTCAAGCAAACCATGTACACAAATGTTTTCGAACGTCACAGAAGATGCCTTAGTTAATGGTCACCTGCGCTCATAATGGAGGAATGAAGTGATAACATATGTTTACTGACGTGGAATCGGGCTCATTTTTATGCTGAGCACTTTTTTTTTAATGTATGTTTCTCAATACTGCCATAAAACTCAACAGGACTCGATGTAGTTTCGTGAAGTTTGAACAGATATCGTAGTATGAAGAATTTCTGTACCTTATCACCGATATACACAAGCCGTGTGCGTTATAAGGTCAATATCTGAAGATAATCGTCAGTTCGCTGAAGCATAATTGACACAGCAATATTTATTATGAAAATACAGTTCATTCCCTCACTTTTTTTACACTAGCCCAGTGAAGGTTTTCTTGCCCACTAGGAAGCTAGAAAATGTTTCTGACCCGTAATTATCAGCCTACTTATTCCCACCAAGGAAGGAGCAGGAAAAGTTACACCATATCTCGCTAACGAGAACCATGTGTGGATGCGAAGCAGCGGGGAGATAGTTCGCTTGAGTAGGATATGGTGTAGTTCATTGAGAGGACGAACAAGGTTGTACTGAGAATGTAAGAGAGAGAGAGACGTTTTGTACGTAGTGGTTGCGTCTTCACCACGGCGCTGACGATTGTGCTGGCGCTAAAGGCCTGACCCCACGTATCCGTTGCAGCGCGTCGGCGCGTGTCTTTCTTAAGACGGGTTCAGACTGCTGTCGCATCTGTCATAAAAGTCGTATCGCGTAAAAGCTGTATCGTCTGTTTGCGTAGCTAGCGACTACGTGCGTTCACATTGATCTTTTCAGTATGATACGTTTTTGTTGTTTTTTTGCGATGTGCCAATAACCACTTGGAATGAGCGTTGCATCTTGGCTACAATTGTAGCCTAGCGTGGTTCGCGTGTTTGGCCATGGCTGGGCTGGTCGGGTTAAGAGGGTGACACCACGAGTTTTCTAATTAACGCAAGTAGCGTCTGCCCTCTCGCCCGGTAAACCAGCGGGCAAACTAAGTGCACAGACACGCTACCGCACGGCTTTCAAGACGAGGCCGGAAGCCCCGTGAACGGAAAGAGGAAACCGAAACTGCTTTGCCCATTGGTCGTAAGTAACAGTCGCATCAGTAGTTGTCGTAAATGACTCGGGCCCACCAACATTTACGTCCCTTGCGTTACGTTTTTTTTTTTTTTACGAAAGTTACAACGTCTGAACGAGTTCCTTACGTTGCTTGCGTTTACGCTTACGGTCCTTGCAGACAATTCATACGTAGCGCACGTAGTCTGAACACGGCTTTGCGCGGCGCCGAGCCTCTCCCATATGGAGAGAGAAAGCGCGCAGCTTCGCATATACCTATGCGCCCACGAGAGGGCGCGGCGCCGCGCCACACAGCCACGCGCCGATGCGCTGCAACGGATACGTGGGGTCAGGCCTACATGCTGACACTGTTGGCGGCGTTGACACTGGCGCACACCGCGGCATTGCGCAGGAAATAAGAAGGCGCGCGCGCTCCATAGTAAGTTTATGCCGCAGAAGTAATGTGGCGCCCTCAGCCGAGTATGCAGCTGACGGACCCCCTATCGTACGCGCCGCTCCATAGAGTATACCTAGAGGAGAGAGAGGGGGAGGGGACGTGCATGCGCAGTGTGGGTGAGGACGCCATGACAGGAATGGACAAAGCAGAGGTCTCCAGATACTTCACATTTTAAAAAGAGGGGCAGATAGGAAGGTCGATAGGAAGGTTCTTATACCGATTAGCCCTTACGTACTCACTCTAGCATTCAGTGAGCACAACACGAAGACAACATGATTACCCTTTATACTGGTCCTCGATTCTATACTGGATCAGGTCGTAAATTCAATGACCGACCATCGACTTCTACCAACAATACACTAATTATTTAATCACCACACATGACTCACTCGTGTTCACAAGGCTGTCTCGCGAAGTTTTTCTGTGCCGAAAGTGAAGCGCCCATATAGCGTTCTATATTTTTCTTTGTGTCAGTGTACAACACAAAAACGAAATCATCGAACGATGACGAGAACGGCGTTGACAGTACTCGTCATGGGAACGTACGTCACACTTCAAACAAGCACTCACACACCGTCCGTGTCCAACCTTGAAATGCCGGCGCATCGCTTGTATTTCATACGTCGCCCGATGAACGTCCCGCGCTTTGCAAAAGCGCTTCAGGTATTAAGTATTTCAGTCTCGTGACATGTCACTGCTTTTAAATACCCCACTGTTCCACATTGCGGAAAAAAGGAACCATTCAACGAGAAGCTTCGCAACACGCATTACTTTCACGAGCAGCCACTGAGCATCGCGTCCCACGTCCGTCTCATCAGATCTGACGTCATTCCGTGGCCCGTGAACGCGTAGGCCATTTTGCACGGATCCTTCACCTGCTGGCCGCAGCTGAACCTGTCGTCGGTCTCGGGCTTGACGCCCGCCGCGGCAGCACACCGCCCCGTCACAAACACGTCCTCTAAGGGCACCCACTTAACTCTCGCCGAGACCACCAGCAAGTCCTCCACCAGGTCCCCGGATATGACGTACCCCGCTCCCGCCACAAAGTCCGGGTGCGCCTTGGGCAATGTCCGCACGTCCACCGGGCTCACGGGCTGACCGGCACCAGCAGAGCGGAGCGGCGCGCCGGCGTGCCTCTTGATGCACCCTTGAATCCAACGTCTTTGGTCGGCCATCTCGTGCTCCAGGTGGTGAATCAAGTTGTCGAGGTTCACGTACACGTCGTCATCGGTCTTCATCACGTGCTGCACATTGGGGCAGAAGGAGCGAGTCCAGTGGAGCATCATGACGCTCTTGAGCGTCAAGTTGTCGTAGCTGTCCGTAAAACTGCCTTGCACGATGTCCCCATTGACCTGAGATTCAGCCTTGACCTCCATGTCGTGCGCGGAGCGTCCCAGCAGGAACATTACCTTGCTATTACGATGCGCCACGTAGGAGGGGAGTCCCCAGGTGTCACGTATGGCATTCCTCGCCTCTCGGTGGCTAGGAGCGCTCGCTACGAATATCAGGCGCCTCGGCGCGGCTTCGAAGCCCCGACAAACGTGCGAGGCGTCGATAACGTACGGATGAACGTAGGGATTGTCGTTGCCCACACTTTCCTCGGGGAGCTCGTCGAGGTCGTCGCGTGCGAGTACCTCATTCTGGACGTGGTTGTCAAACTGCTGAGGCGCGATGAACAGATCATCGTCAAAAATGTCTTTGTCATCTTCCTGGACTTCTGTATGAAATGACCTGAACAGGATGAAAAGTGCTAGGCAGCCGGCGAGGATTGCGTAAGTGTGCAGCTTGCCGAGCCATCGCGGTAGCCGAAGCGGCGACATGGTCCTGCGAAAATAGAGTGAGAGCAATAAAAGTTAGCGAGGCATCAGGACAGCTACAGCTCTACATTTTGAACATATGAAATCTCTACCGACAACCCTGAGCAGCCTTCGTCATCAGCATCATACAACAAGAAATGACCACCACATAAAACTGTATATACCGAGTAGATTTTCACGCATGTGCGCTGAAATCAGTATAGCCTTAACAGAAGACGAAATGCTCTTCATGTGTGTTGTGGAAACCTCGCATTACTATGTGACCCCGTAGTTATCTACAAGCAGGCAACAAAATCAATTAGCCCGAAACTCATTCATGTGAAGGTCACGTCACTTTTTTGTTCGAGCTATAAAAATTTAACGTTATATCCTAACATTTATTCCTAACATAGAAAAAAGTAACTCACAGTGTTGACATTCGATGTTGTTTCCACTCCTGGCTAAACTAAATATAATAAACTGAACAGGCTGGGCCAGATTCGCAGAGGTTTTCATTTGTAAATTGTTGGTTAACCGGCATTACCAGTAGGACCAGCATCTAGATCGATGGAAACTTCCTCTTGCGAAGAACGCTAAGGAATTCGCGAAAGAACACCAACAGCGGTTCATGAACTGCATCACTGCACTCACAAGTACAATTTTAATAAAGTAGCCAAAAGTAAAACATGCGAGGAGGCCACTGCACTAAAGATGTCTGAAAGAGCCGGCAAGCGAGAGAGTAGTGCTTAGGGCGTCCAACTTTTAAATACATATTGCCATGGGGACATGAGTTTTGTACATTTTATATCAAACGCTTAAAGCTCCATGTATTTCTTTTGTTTCTTCAGATAATTTCTCATACCGGGATAGCATTAGTGCAGTTACGATATAACTACAAAAAGCTAAACAAATCTCCAAAATCAGTTCAGCCAAAGAACGAACTCCGTTCTCTGGTTTCCTTATCTCCTCTGGCCCTGTAGCAGCAACATCATTTCTTCCAACAGTTCAAGCTCTATCGCAGGGAACGTTGCACTTTCGCACATGCTCGAAAAAAAAAAACACGGCAAAGGAAGGGAAAAAAAAAAGGAACTCGTAGCGGGCAAGCGTATATCGAAACGGTTCGCTTCCCACGCTAGGCTTATCGGCGACTGGATTTCGTCTTGGAAGAGCGAGCACGCTGGATTCCTGCGCAGTCGCTATCAACACCACACCGACTTTCTCAGGCCAGCAGAGCTCCACAGGCCGCAGTAAATAGCTCGGCACCCAGGAGCCAACACTTCGGCCAAGTTGCGAGCCATAAGTTATGCACGCGCGCTTTGTATCTGTAAGCCACGCGGATGAAAAGAAAGGACAAAAAGGGCCTCTGCTTTTTGAGAAATAAGCCGCCGTGTGCTTCTCTTTCACGGGGCATGTACCTGCTTTACGAAAATTAACTTCACCCTAGGGAAGAAGCACAATGCTTCGTTCTTTTTCCTTCCCTGAGAGTGTTTGAAGTTATGTATATTCCACAATCCGATACTTCGCAGATCACGAACTCGCCAATATGTTAGCCGCAGGTCTAATATACAATACACTTTGACAGCGGCTGCCCGAACTTCACTTAGAAGACCCAGAACTACGTGAAGCTACAGTGTTCTGCAGAAGGAACCAAAATGCTACACTCATTGGCCAAAAATGCTGCCCTATGTTTGGCTTTATCGCTAAAGCGGATGAAAAGGCACCCAATATATCTCCAAATTGCAAAGTGGGTTCACGTGTTTAGTATTGTGCTTTTTTCAACTGCCTTAGATAGAAGAGAAGTGAAATATTAAACTTCGCAGACTGCAAACATGTACCCACGTAACTTTTTCTGTACCTTCACTCTGTCTGTGGAGCCTACATATTGCAATGTTGACGTTCGCGAATCTGTTGGTGGTTATGCAGGAAGCAGATGAGCCTAAAACCACTAGGTATTTCATGTCATGTAAACACATATTTTGTCTTCATCTAAAACGCATTTTATTGCCTACATTAGGAACGCTGTGGTCCCTATACCGGGCACAGTCCAGTTTATTCATTTCACAGTGAAAGAAACGGAAACAATTTGATCCAGCGCGCATGTCGGAATCTCCGTGAAGTAAAGTTTCGTTAAGCGCTAACTTAAATGCTGTAAAACAAAATGCTATATGCGCACATTGACAACTGTGCTTGCAACGTGTAATCTTATAGAATATTTCATGTTCACGTACCTCACAAGTAACAGTTTGATGGGATGCAATGTTACATGCTCCAACGTTCAGAAGCCGAGGTGCAAACACCAGTTCATAGAAATGCACGGTGTGGAACGACGAATGAGTCATGTCATGAAGACTGCAGTGACGTTTGCCGAGGATAGAATGGTTCGTACAGAAGATGCATGCTGATGTAAGTAGGACTCTGACAACCGGGGTAAGATAGACCTTATCTTTACTATTTACGACCCCTTGGCGTAATTGAAAGCGTACGCTATTAAACACACAACGTGACGGGAATATGGCGTCGAGCGCGTGTGACATGCCTATTCTGCGAGAGTACAGCCACGGTCAGAAAAGTGGAGTGAGTTCGCCGACAAAGCTTCTCTTTACTAGAAAAGAATAAACAATCACAAGACTGTGAATTTATTGCTCACGTGGCCCTGCGTTCATCAAGGTTATACCACATTTACACACTTACGTACTTCGCGAACTACGACTTCGACACCCTCAGCTCACACCATGTAGGTATTACTATTATTATTCACAAATACAAAAAAAATACACGAGAAGGAGACAGCACGCCTAAGCTGCCACCTATAGAGTGGCACAACGACTGCCTGCCACCTATAGAGTGGCACAACGGAGGAAGGAAGAGAATGAGGAAAGAAAAATATGAGAGAAAAAAACTGTCGAACATTTCAAAGAGCAAGTAAAACACAAAAACATGCCATATATATTAGCATGCATGAAACGACTGTGCAAACAGTACTCTTATAAGCAAAACAGACCAATGCCTAAATCACCAATCGCAGGAAGCACTAAAGGTATTTGATTCAAGCTAAGCTAGACGAATGAATCAGTTCTAAAAGTGCAAGTTCTATTCATGCATGGATCCCCACCGGGTTCGGATCGGCATGCTTGTTATCTACCCGACAAATATTATCGTTCGATTATATTGCCTTCTTCAAATACCAGAGCAGTGAGATTGCAAAGGATTTCAGCGCAAGTTCAGCAATATCGCGTTCATGCTGTTGGCAAGATACTATCCTGAGGATTGCTATAAGTAAGCTGCTTGCGATGCTTCACTTCTCGTTCGATTAGTTCCTAATCTAGTTCCAAGATTATAGTCTACTGTAACTAACTCAAGCATTGTTCACATAACCACAAACATCAATGCCTTCTTTGCGTGACCTTGCATGAATGAGCGGATAGTAGAGCATTCTATTTGCAACCCCTGAGAGCTAGGTTAACTTTTAATTTGGCATAACGTCTTGACTACTTCATTTGTCTTTTGGCTACAGAATAACTATAAATCAATAGCTTTACTTTCCGCATTTTACGATATATTCACCTTGGTTATCATGCTATTTTGTCTGCGATCTTTTGTTTTCGTCATTCTCGTCAACCATTATTCAACCACCATTTACTGATCTCTATCACGGAAACATTCGTGTTTCGTATTTCATTCTTAAAAGCCACGTCTTCGTAAGGGCTACTATTCCAAACAAATATCCCAGTCATCTAGGCAACTTCGCATCCAATAAAATAAATAAATAAATAAATAAATAAAAGGTTCCGTCACTTGCCTATCGCTTTCCTATTGCAAGTAAATGCATTCATTCATTTCCTGCAGCTTCTGTGTAGACGAACGCACACCGAGGGTGGTTCGAAAAGCAAAGTATTATGAACCACCACGAACGGCGTAATTACCATGTTAGGCACCTTTGCCACCCGTGTAACAGGAAACGATTCAGAGTGAGCAAACGCCTCCGTGGCATGCACGGATCTCTCGTGCATCAGCGCGCTGAAATATCGGCCGCATGGAAGCTCCGCTAATGCGAACGTGGTCCACAGTAAAGGAAACAGTGTACCATATATTATAGTGCTGCTATAGGCTTTCTCTACAACACGAAAAAAAATAACAGCGCTAGATGTATCGTACAGGAAACAATTCAGTCGGTGGTTTCTGAAAGTGCTTACATCTCAGTGTTTATATTTTGGGTTTCCAGTCCATAGATGAAAAATAGGATACTTTAAGAATCAATAATTAATTAGTATGGGTAGAAATAAAAATAGCCTGAGTACCTACAGGCCTAGTGCGAGTAGTATGCGCTTGGTTCGATTGCCTCCTAAGTGCCTTTCACTTTCAAATTCTTGGCTCAAGTTATGTGGGACAACCAGTATAATGCAGAACGAAAGAGCATACTTCTCTTATTAATATGATAAGCGCCGTTAAGCTGTAAACAATCTCCCATTTTTATATTCGTAATTTCGTAATCCTTACCTCTACAGCTTTCGTGCTTGATTTCCTGATAGCACTTGCCAAAGTGTTGCGTATTTACTGTATCGCTGTTGATACAGTGAGGTATCCCGCTTCGCTTTACTATGCCTACTCACGGTAAGGGATGCAGGCCCAGTCTAAGCTACTTTTGTTCAGCCCTTTCCTGTACGCCCTTGAAATTTGAAGTCTTTTCCTACAGTGCAACTGTACAACTTTCACTTTCTAAAATTAAATATTCGGCAGATCCCACGCACCTGGGAATCGACGCTATGCGAAGCATGTGGAGGTAAGGTGACCTTGTTGCAATTTTATTGCGTGACACGTCATGAAATGATGCTAAATATATGTGCAAACATTGCACGCACAGACATATGTTGAAGAGTTGCAGGATGTTTACATAACCAGTTATTTGCACTTGCGCAAATGATGCCAACTGGGACATACGTATTAGCAACACCAGAAGCTGATATGAAGCGCTGATGCTCGCGAGGATGCTGGCCCTGAACACTGCCACATAATCAACCTCAGCGCATGGCAACTAGCCACAATTGACATTAACCCAACGTGACGGATGTATGAGAGGATCACATTTGTAATGTTTATAAAATTGGGTAGGCAGCACTTGCAACCATTATTCACGTTTCACGAAGATTAACGTCTATTTGAAAAGTAGTTCCGAGAACTGGCGTAGCTCTGTGATAAAATGCTTCATTGCCACGCACAATGCTTGGGTTCGATTCCAGCTGGGACTTTGACATTTGCTCTTTGCATTTCGTGGGTCGACGGATATTTTGGATATTTCTTAACGCTCGCACGTTAAAATTGCCCATTTGTGTTCTCGCCGTGCCTGGATAGATACTGAGGGTCAATCACCTGTGGCACATACCCCCATACCAGCGGCACATACCCGCCCGTGCGTATGTGCCACTGTCTGGCGGGACGTGTTTGAAGACGTACGTGACGGGATTGTGACATTATTGAGGTTTTGAGCAGCGCGTCTTATTCGTCAAACCATCTTACCTCCTATGCTAATTTTGGTTCACGCCAAGTTAAGGGGGTGACCACGAGAGCACCCAAACGTAAGCGGCTAGATAGATAGATAGATAGATAGATAGATAGATAGATAGATAGATAGATAGATAGATAGATAGATAGATAGATAGATAGATAGATAGATAGATAGATAGATAGATAGATAGATAGATAGATAGATAGATAGATAGATAGATAGATAGATAGATAGATAGATAGATAGATAGATAGATAGATAGATAGATAGATAGATAGATAGATAGATAGATAGATAGATAGATAGATAGATAGATAGATAGATAGATAGATAGATAGATAGATAGATAGATAGATAGATAGATAGATAGATAGATAGATAGATAGATAGATAGATAGATAGATAGATAGATAGATAGATATGCTCAAGGTCGCCGAAGTTCGCTAAGGAATGCTTCGCATTTAAAAAATAAGTACAACGATTATTCTTGGTTGAAAAATGAATGAAATGAACACACACAAGCAACCAGATTGCTCAGTTTGCCGTTTTGATTCAACATATAACGCTAGGCGAAACCTAAATTCGCCGGTGCTATGCATGCAGGCTGAATACCCCAAGCACGTATGTGCCATACTAATTGGGCTAATCTAACTAAGCTCTACTGGTCCACTGAATATGAAGAAGGGAACACACAGACGGCAAACACCAATTAGGATGTCTTGACTAATGTAAATAATAGTTGGGAAACACTTTAACGAATCATCAGAATTAACTAAGCGATTAACACCAGGGTCGCACGTCTCAGCTTCATCATCTGTACTTAGTGCTTGGATAGTGATTTTGTTTTGGTTTCTTTTTCCAATACTATTTGGTTTCTTGAAACCATTTTTTTTTTCTTTCTTGAATTTTTACCGAGGAAACGGCTGTCGTTTTCTGTGCATAAGTCTTCTCCACTTTTGTGCCACAATTTTTGAAGGTGCATCGTTTTATGCGCAAAAAAGTCAAGTTTGCAGACCAGGTGCGGTTTGCTAAGCAAACGAGGCTCTCTGCTCAACCATCGCTGCAGACTTTGCGCAGCGCTTCACAGACAGCCACATCCTAGCGTCAGAGGCACGTCCAAGCCAGACAAATCGCGCCAGCAGCAAACACCATCATTATAAGAACATAAATAACGAGGTCAAAAAAGAAAAGAAGCAGCAGCAGCAACAGAAGCGACAACCACAGACGCTCTCCACCACCTTCAAAAGGAACCGCCATGTCACTGTGTTTTATGGGCCCGGGCCCTTAGCGCACAAAGGGAGATCCACGCTTGCTTCTTACTTTGCCGTAAAGCACTTCCTCATTCTGTAGCGCATTTGCCTGGCATATGACCTTGCAAAGCGAGGAAGTCACGTCTATGTTTTTCTTTTTTTCGGAACTCGTTTTATCTTACAGTTCCGGGTCCGTTTTCGCGTAACCATCTGACGCTAAAAACGTTGGGAAAACTCTTTTAGCATATTCCGACGCTGGACATGCGTTTAAAACAGCCGGCTGGTCAAACCAAAAGTCACTTACGAAAGATAAGGTAAGCGAACTGTGCCCCAGCTACGTTCACCTTTCGATTTCCTAACTTTCCAGAACTTTCTAGGAGGTGATGAAAAGGTCATTCTGGAAACCGTATGTACATTAAAAGATGAATTGATAAGCCTGTTCATAATGCGCAAACTGGCAACATACACTTTCATCTAAGCTTTTAACCTTCTCATCTCTTTCAATACACCCTTATTTTACCAATGTGCTGGGTAGCAAACCGGAAACTCGCGCCTGGTCAATCTCCCTGCATTTCCTATTCCTCTTTTTATATATAGAAGGATAACAAAGAAAAACAAATTATGACTCAAGTTTTCGCCACAAAAATATTGTCTGTTACAGTCAGGCTCGTTCGTTCGGTCAAGCTTCTACCGAACAGGTCGATTCAACCCTATACAAACGTTTTATGTAAATGCGGCCACTTCTTTCACGCTATTCTTGCTGCCTCTTAAAGCTCATAGGCCTGCGCCTGAGTTATCAGGTACATTTAGAATAGCTCGAAATTTCGCGTTAGCGTTTCTCGTCACCACTGCGCATGCGTCGTACGATATTCTCAAGTGGGCCCCCGTTAAGTGACGGAAATAGCGGGCGGCCGAAACGGCCGCTATCTTTGCGCACGCTATTTTGAAGCTCACCATTAAGGGCTCAAGCTTGAAATGTCTCACCAAACGCTACAATTTAAGATCGCCGATTGGTATATAGGGCGGGCCGATCATGGAAGTCTTGCAAAACGACGTTAGGTCCCGAAAGTTTTCGCAGGAGGGCGGGGGAGAATCAATACATCGACTGAGAAGAAAAAGTGCGGCGATCGCCTTCCAGTCGTGTTGGGGTAATTCATAAAGGACCCTTGTTGTCTTTCTTTTTTTTCTTTCTTTCTTTCTTTCTTTCTTTCTTTCTTTCTTTCTTTCTTTTATCATCGGTCTGCCAGCCCCCTCTACAGGGGCATTCTCTGTATACCTTCAACAAGATCACTACACACAACCAGATGAGTCGCATGGCTTTCCCCTTGCCACATCGAAATCTCGAAAGGCCCCAGGCCATGACTCTTGGGCTCCTGCAGTCATAATCCATCCTCCGGCACTGCGCCATGCTCCCCACCGGGCTGCAAAAATTAGGGGCCTTCTTCCTCTTCCAACCACTACCACCAGTTATAATCGACATGTTCCGTCTTCAGCAGCTACACGGATGTCCCCCCTCTGTCTCATGACTGCTGGGTGGTTACCAATAGGAGTGCCCCTCTTTACAGCACCACACGGGCCATGGATTTACGGAGGAAGAATTTCGTTCCTTTCTCAATAGTCACAACTGGTTGTCCAGAAGGCCCACGATGCGGCAGTGAGGTTTGGCCTTCGTGTCCCAGCGTGGTAACGGCCCACAGGCGCACCCTTATAAAACTGAGTGAAGTTCTTGTGCACCCAAATAAATTTTACTATCTATCTATCTATCTATCTATCTATCTATATATATATATATATATATATATATATATATATATATATATATATATATATATCTTAACTTCATCTGCCTATAAATGGTTTGCTCACCAGCGCTTCCAGTTTGTGGCGATACACATTTATGAATGTTTAGACGCTTCCAGCACATATTATTTTTTTTCTATTTCTTTTCTGATTCTAGAAGAGAAGCAGTACTTTGGCTGAAAAGTATAGGGCGAGTTTAGCGCAAGCAACGCAGGAATCCTCATTGCACAATGGTACAGAAAAGCTTGGCAGACAATTTTATTGTCTCCACCCGCTATATATAGCTGGTGATTTTCTTGAGAAGAACAAATGCTACCCAAAACAAGAAACGCAAGGGTGTAGAAAAAATGCATTGAAATTGTGACGTGCCTATTATAAATCACAAAAAAAAACTCACAGAATGTGACAGATTCTTGACTTCTGACTTTCGGGACCACGCAGATTTTGTAAACTCGTACCCGCCGTGTAAGCTTGGCGGCCGTCGTGAGTGTGAATGCTGCCGAAATTTGAGAACGTGTTTAGGCGGAGGCGAAACGCAAGAACACCCGTGTGATTAAACCTAAATGCACCTGAAATAACCCCAGGTTATCACAGTGAATGCGTAGTTCTCCAGCTGTCGTAATACCCTAATCATATTGTGGTTTAGGCGCGTGAAACCCGAATTTTCTTTTTCGGTGGAGCCTCGTGACTAGAATTCATACTTTCCTTTTCTTTCTCTTTTTTTCTTATGGCGCGTAAGTGATGAGTCGGCGACCTCGGTAGCGCTCAGTTACTTGGACAGCGTCCAAGTGGCGATTAATATTCGTCAAGTGAACGAGACAGTAAAAGAAATATGAAGCGCGAGATGGAACTGTGTCGCATGCCTAGTCACCAAAGATACAAACAGGGGGAACCACTTTCTTACTGAGTTCTCAGCAATACGTCGTCGCCTTCTTCGCCAGCTTCAACGCTGGCCGCACTTTTAGAGTTGTGGCGCCGGCGCCGCGCGCGAGGCATCCCGACAGCGGAGGAGTGGAACAACAATGCCGTCCAGTCTTTGGTGCGGACCAGAGCCGGACGCAGCACGTGCTCGGGTCACTCGACGAGCTGCAGCGCTGACCACGAACGCTTCCGGTCGACCCGTGGCGCCACGTCCGCTTCCGACTCCGACTACGTCGTTTTTCTTCCGCATGGCACGACGCTCCTCAACAATGGGTCAGGGAAAGGCGACGCTGAGGAAACCCACTCGCTGCCCCGAACAAGCTCGGCTCCGTGCCGGCATCCAGCTCGCCGGCGTCAGCCGCCGTCGACTGCTGACGCTGATTTCAACGTCGTGCATCTTCCCGCGAAAGAGCGGCTGAATCGCGCGATACTCTCGTTCTCTACGTGCCCTCCATCTTTCACCTCCCTCTCCGGTACTCCGACGTAACGCCCTCGCGTTTCTTTATATTCGTTCTCGCACGTCCTCCTCTTGCCGTACAAGTCACCAAGGCCTCCTCGAGTCACGATGCATGGCGTTGCGTATACGGCTTGCTGTCTCTGTTGCGTCTAAAGCTGCGGTGTTGTGGCGAGACCAACGGTAATGGAGCGCCGTAATGTTTATCCACTGAATCCTGACGGTCTGAGCGCGGCGCGCCCCCTTAACCTTTGAAGTAATCACTTTCCTCGTCACGGTATACGCGCACTTATTTCCTCGTCTCCGTCTGCCTCGGCTTCCGTAGTGCTCGCTCACACACAAACACACACACACACACACACACACACACACACACACACACACACACACACACACACCCTACTTCTATTATTATTATTTGTGTCGTGTTCAAACTATACCACAATGATTGAGATTAGGAGCGCATGCATAAAAGCCAAGTAAATAAAAAACCCACTTAGCTTGTTAAACAGAACCCGTTTAGCTTGTCTGTTAGGAGTCGGCAATCGTCTGCTCCCTCAACCCAACGTTCAGTAACAGTGTAATGCATGTGTCTCCTTACCCGCCTCCTTTAATTAGCCTTTGCGTGTACTGATGTTGGGCCGTGGGTCAATCCGAACTAACCAATTATTCATTTAACGATGTCTCACCTTTCCTCAATTTTGTCTTCTAAGAGCTATGTTCCATATAAAAAGCACTGAAAGGTACAAAGCTGCAAACAGTAGGAAGCCCCTCCGCATACATTGATCCGTTAAAAAAACACAGAATATTTACAGGAAGCGAGCCACAGCCGAGCTTCAACCAGGCTTCCGCAAGGTGACATGCAACTCTTCTGGGGTTTCACATGCCATAACTACAATCTGAGGCATGCTAGTGTTTAACATGCACAGACATCATGACACAGTACACGGGCGTCTAGCATCTGACCTCCATCGAATTGCAACCGCCGCCGCCACGATCAAATCTGCGACAGCAAGGTATCATACAGGCAATACATCAAATGTCACCGCATAATCAGTGAAAAGCTGTTCGTCGTTCTTCGTAGGATAGTTATAGATCGACTAAAAATGTTGCCAAGTTGGCTCAGCAAGATACTGAGAGAGGGAAATGGAGAGCAAAAGCAGGGAGGTAAACCAAGCTTTAGCTCGGTTGGCTACCCTACACATGGGATGGGGGAATGGGGTAATAATAGAAAGTAATGAGATAGAGAGAAAAAAGAAGAGGAGTATGAAAGAGGTATATGATTCGTCAGCTTGAGACTACACAGCACCATTTCGCGCTGTTCCTTCAAAAGCGCTCGTGAAGTCCGGTGGTCTTTAAAAAGCGCAAAAGAGCTTTCGTGACTTTGATCGCATGCGAGACCGTCGGCCAAGGTTCCGGGATCTTCTTTTCTGCAATCACTCTTGAATCCAGGAGATGAAGCTTGGCTTCCATATTACGTCATTACGTCTGGTATGATGGGCAGTGGCGTAGAAGATGGCGATCTCACGACTTCCCGATACCCGTGAACGATATAGTCTAATGAACAACATACTGCGCGGTGAGGTGGTGATTCTGTCAGAAATCTCAGCAACAAAATTCACACAGTAATAGAGTAGTATCTGGGGGCTTACATGACAAAACTACGAGATCATTATTAGGCACGCTGTGGTGAGAGCTTCTGGAAAGTTGGACCATCATGTATTCTTTGACGTTCAATGGCATCACCCAATACACGGCATTTCACCTTCATCAGAATGCAACAACCGCAGCCAGGATCAGGACCCACGAATTTCGGGTTAGCAACCTAACGCTGTAACCCTGCTACACCTGTAACCCCTGCTACCCCATACTTCACAAAAGTGTCATTGACAACACATCAGTCACGACGACCACCTGGCATTGACTTTTGCATGTAGTGCAAGTGGTTCTTGTGAATTGCGCGTCAGTTGTGCGGAATACCGCAAGTTGGTGGAAGGGTCAAAAATGGTGAGAAAATTCTATTCCTTTATTCTCGGGAGCACAAGCCCACATTCTTTAATCCCAAAGATGCTCAGAATCTCAAAGAGCGGTCAGCCCCTGCTGACCCGCAGGTCGTGGGATCAAATCTCGGCTGCGGCAGCTGCATTTCCGATGGAGGCGGAAATGTTGTAGGCCCGTGTGCTCAAGTTTGGGTGCACGTTAAAGAACCCCAGGTGCTCTAAATTTTCGGAACCTTCCACAACGGCGTCTCTCATAATCATATGGTGGTTTTGGGACGTTAAACCCTACATATCAATCATCAATCAAAGGGCGGTCAGGTAAAACTCCAAGCAATCGTGATCATATTTCTAGCGAAAGTGTTCATTACCTCGTGTTTTTTCTGTCATGATGTCATAAGACTTTATGCCGACATCGCTTGGTCATTCCCAGAAACTGTGTTTTATAGGTGATGAAATGGGTCAGTGATGTGTCAGTGCACCTTCCATTCTTTTATTGTCTAAAGAAACACATTTTCTGAGCATGTTCACCCGATGTGGGCATTACAGCCTTGTGACGTCACGACCGAAAGTGTTCACGTCATCCCGTTTCTGTTTAATAAATTATAAATAAATTTCAGCCTAATTTTGACTCCTGATGCTTACGATTACTGCTTCACGAATGCCTTATTAAGTGATGAAGCTCTGGACATTTAAGAAAAGTATACACCACGAAGAAGAAAAGAGCTTTATTCATGAAGGTTTCGGGTAAGGGACCGTGAGTTCAATGGGTGGGTCCCAAAGTCCAGGGCTCCACTGGCTACAGACACCTGCATGACATAACTAAGAAGCGCGAGCTGCACCTCCGGATCAGAACTAGCAAGCTATGCCTCTCATTGATCGAAAGTTCAAACCCCCACGAAATGTGAGAGTTTCAAGTTTCTGAGCTATTCCAAAATGACGACACGCATGGCGTCCATGCACAGCACAAGTGTTCCTACTATAGTATAGTTATAGATAGTTATAGATATAGTATAGTATAGTTATAGTATAGTGTAGACTATACTATAGTATAGTATAGTATAGTGAATCATTTTCTTTCTTATAGCAGCATTACGTTCCCAAGGACGAAGTAAACCGACGGCGCAGCTCGCAAGACAGAAATCGAAAACCACGGGAGAACATCCTCTTGCCCCCGCCCTCGACTGCCCAGGGGCCTCTCCTACGATGGACATAATCCGCGTGGTACAAAGCCGCCAAGGAAACAGGCGCATTAACGCTTCGGTTCCCTCGGAAATACAGGGACAGCGAAGCAACAACGCTCGCAGCCTCTTCCCGATTACTCTTTTTTTTTTTCGCACCCTCTTTTTCTCGCCTAAAAAGTGCGTTCGTCACTTAGCCGCATGAACGAGCACTTCCACGCCCCGCGTGCTGGCAGATTACGGCTAGGGACGCAACCGACCGAGCCTCGCGCTGCCAACCATCGCGTAATACGCTTCCGTCCTTTCTTCTTCAACTAGCGCGAGAGAGAGAGAGAAAAAAGAATAAATTGCGCAGCGAGGGGTTCCGTCTAGCGGTCAGTCACGTGATTGGGGCAGGCACTTGTGTATTCTGCACACCGTCTGCGCGGCCAGAACGGAAGGGGGCGCCGAGTGACGTCCGGCCATAAAATGCGCTTACCTGCCTCAGTCCGCGCGTGTGAGTTGCGATGGAGGTTGGATAGTAGTATGTAAGGGATGTTGCGATGTGTACGCTCGCCTCGGGCTCGCGGCTAGACAGAAACCAGCACGAGACCGGCGGTGATGTATCGTTAAAATTGTGCAGCGCTATGTGAAGCGGAAACGTGCGCTGTCGGCCTTGGCGCCGATTATGGCGTAGATGCGCGCATTTTGTTTTTTGTCTCTTTAATTCATGGTAACGAGATCGCGTGAGCATCTGATACGACGTTGCTCGAAAGCCTCGTTTGCGCGGCAGACACCCAGCGGGAAATTCACGGAAGCAGAAAAATAAAGTAACGACGCCTGGCATGCGGCTCCGCTCCGATACAATGTTCTAAACTCAAACGCTGCGAGGCCGTGCTTTCAGCTGAGACTTACATTTAGTTGCGCACATACATCAGTCGCCTTAGAGATGCAGAAAACGTAGGGAGCAAGAAAGAGATCGTGTGAACTCGCTTGCACGGTTACCCAGCCTACTTTCATCACGAACGGCTACAGTGCAATGGAGACAGACTATTGCTCTGAAAGTATGAAGGTGCGCTTCGCCAGAAGTGTGCAGTGACGTGCAAGCCGTTGCGGGCGTCGGCCGATCGGTGGGAAAGCTTCTGAAGCTCTGCGTATAGTGCTAAAAGCTTTTCGTAAATAATCGGCAGGCAAAAGTGCACTGTCCCGATGGAGTTATGTGGTTAAGTGTATGTCATCGTTCACTTGCAACGCTCAGACACGGTAACTCAAAGAACAATTTTTGATCCAGAGAATCTCAGAGCATCCTTACTTTTCATAACGAGTTGACCCCCCCAAATAAAGTAGCTATTCCTTTCTGCTGCAAGAACTCTTTCTTGCATTTAATCCTTCTGAAGACAAGCAGACACTAATCGCTTTTCCCGCTCTGTTACTGCTACGAAGTACCAATCGATGTTGAAATTTGCAGTTTCGGAAAATTTTATAGTGCAATTTCAAACTGTTGCTTTACTACTCGCTTTTTTTTAATCATTGCTAACTCGTTCATTCGCTTCTCTGTTGTTATTGTTATTTTCTTTGCTCACGTTGTACTAACCCCTTCTGTAACGCCCTCTTCTGAGCGTATATTAATAAACAAATAAAAAAAACGGCTTCGTGAAAACTCAACGCCTGATTGGCCCACGCGAAAGCGCGACAGCTTGCACAACGTTGCGCGGACGTGTGACGAAGACAGAATGTATAGTTTATCCCGGATCTTCGCCGCCGGCGCCGCTACAGAGCGGCGAGCCTAAGCGAATCTTGCCGCAGCGTGCATGCCCAATACGGTCGAGCTGCGCCTCGGGGGCAACCAGACGCGACAGCACGAGCCACATCCGCGAAGAAGGCAACACAGTACGACGACTCGGCAGCCGACGACGTCTCCACTCATTGAGTTTAACCAACGGCGGCCCGAAAGAAAGACGTGCGCTGTGTGTGCGACTTCGGTGTCGGCCACGAAGTGCGTCAAGAGCTGACCCCCGAGGGCGTCCCGAAGTTGCCAGCCTCGCGTGCAAGCGACAGGCTAGCAAGCTTTCTGTTTTGTTCGGTCGTGCACAAGTGCCCGACGCCGCGGGCGACGCGGCTAAGTGGCATCACGCTCTATACTCGCGGCTACTGGCCTGATGGTTTCAGCGCTGACGGAATGAATTCGAAACGAGAAGGACCGCCAGCTGAACGGAGACATTGCCCCTGCAGTCCTTCCAACTAACGCCCGCGTGTATGCATCCACAGTGGCAATGCTAGACGGAAACTAAACAAGGGAACAGACACCACCCTAATAGAGTAAAACGTTACGGAGCACAGATCCAATCGGAGATGTCGGTCAGCTATTAAGAAAAAAAGTGCATTGGTGCTAAGCACAGGGCTGACAAACTGATGAGGCCGTGTTTGGCCCTTGGCCAGACATCAACAGTGCAACTGCGGTCACAAGAGCAGTTATAACCTTTTTGGAAACAACCGGACTACACGCGCGGCTATGTAATGTGTCTCAGCTAGAAAGAACACTACATACTCACCTCTCTATCTCACCATCATCATCCATTAATCTTTCTTTTCCCCTTTCCCTTCCCCCAGTGCAGAGTAGCAGGCTAGAGCAAGTTATCACTCAGGCCAACCTCTCTGCCTTTCTGTAAATAAACTTATATCTCTCTCTGACAAACTGACACGCAACGTTTTAGTTCTAATAAACGTAGTCTCATTTTCAGCATCTTCAGCTCATGCCGTGACACTGTAATTGTGACTCGAACACACACTCGAGAGTTTTTAGCGTCCAGGTTTGCAGCGACGTAGTGACGTGACACCGTAATCACAAGCAATTATTCAAAGCAGTCGTGTTACTTTTAAAAGAGTGGCGTTCTAGTTTGAACATGTGAGCGCTGTAAAAGCTGACCAGCACTTTTTTTGGCAGCTAACATTAAAAACCTGCGGCTTTATTATGATTAGGAAGATAACTTGAGAAACCTAAAATAAATTCGTCGTGGATTAGTGCAGCGAGGAAAAAGTGGCCAGTGATGAGGGGCCAAGAATTCATCCACACTTGTGTGATATAAACAATAGAAATGACTCTCCTATGCGTTCCTTAGGTTCATTATATGCTAGCTTACTAATAAAAATTGTATATTCCTACGGTCCCTGTTTTTCAATTCGCGTTATTAGTTTCATACTCCCCAAAACTTGGTCCATGAGTTGCATTATTTATTTATTTATTTGAGTTGCATACAAAGATACACAAGGACACAGAGGAAAGAGGGAGAGAGCAAGCTGGCAACTGCCACCTGGAGGGCACAACGCCTGCTCACTCTTTCGGGAGGAGGCAAGAAACGGAGGAAACAAAGATTGGAGGGAGAAAGAGGAAGAAAATGAGTAACGAAAAAAAATTGACGAAGACTTCGACGAGTATGAGTAAAAAACATAAGAAAAGAATAATAAAAAATCGTCTATAAACGAGTGGTCCGATTCGTTTGGTTCAAAAATGTAAGGAGAGCTCGGTGGGCCTGGTCGCGTCGGGAAACGCAATCGCTCGGAAAGAGGTAGGTCGTCTAGGGTCGCGCAGCTTTAGTCCTAGGAATTTATATTCCTTAATCAGCAAAGACCGCTCCGTCGCAAATGTGGGACAGTTGACTACGAGATGATCAAGTGTTTCGCAGAAGCCACAAGCTGCGCACAACGAACTGTCCACACGCCCTTGACGGTGTAATCGTTCACGCACCAGCACAGAGCCCACTCTTAGTTTGTACAACAGCGCTCGGGAACTACGAGGCAAGCCACGGCCACGAACGAGAGGAGGGAACAATCCATTCGCCCCCGCTGGTCTGGGAGCTCCTTTAGGAGGTGTCGGCGTATAAGCAGACGAGCGTTCTACATCGTACATAGAATTTTCAGACAGTCCCAGCCATCATGGTTGCACGACGAAGCAAGACGATCCGCTTCTTCATTGCCCGCAATGCCCACGTGCGAAGGTATCCACTGTGCAGCTAGGCGTAACCCACGTGATTGAATATTGTTGATGGATTCCATGATGCTGCTTAGAATAGGGCTGTCGGTCTCCTTGCTAATGAGTTGGCTAAGGACACCACGAGAGTCGGTGAGGATGATAACCTTCGATGCTGGTAACCCTTCTTGTACGTACTTAAGGGCGACATCAATCGCTGCTAGCTCGGCCATCACCGACGATAAGGGGTGAAGTATTTTAAACAACCGTTTGAAATCGTTTGAAGGGCAGAAGAAAGCTGTAGAAGCGCTCAGGCCATCGCTGCGTACAGAAGTGTCCGTAAATACTTTTGCATAGTGTTCTAAGTTTTCAATAAGTGTGAGTTACTCAGCAATGCAATGTCATCGGCGAAGCGCGGGTTACTAAGGTACTCTCTATTGACTCTAATGCCTAACTGTTCCCATTCTAGGCCTCTGAAAACCTCCTGTAAGCACGTGGTAAATAGCATTGGGGAGAATGTATCCTCGTGCCTTACTTCTTGATTGGTATTCTGTTGCTTTTTTATGAACCACTATGGTAGCAGTTGATCCCCTGTAGATTGTTGATCCCCTCATGATTATGAAGTTAGACAAGGAGAGCAGAAAAGTAGGTCTTAAAATTAACCTGCAGAAAACGAAAGTAATAAAACTAAATTAATGTGCAACAGTATCGGTAGAAAACAGTCTTTGGTATAGATGGAGAGAAGCTGAAGTTGTAAAGGAATATGTCTACTTAGGACAGGTAATAACCGCGGAGCCGAACAACGAGACTGAATTAACTCGAAGAATAAGAATGGGGTGGAGGACACTTGGCAAGGATTCTCAAATCATGACAGGTAGATTGCCACTATCCCTCAAAAGGAAGGTATATAACAGCTGCATCTTGCCGGTATTTAGCTACGGAGCAGAAACCTGGAGACTTACAAAGAGGATTCAGTTAAACCTGAGGACGACGCAGCAAGCAATGGAAAGGAAAATGGTAGGTGTAACCTTAATACACACGCAGATAGCAGAGTGGATTAGGAAACAAACCGGGGTTAAGGATATTATATTTGAAATCAAGAATAAGAAATGAACATGGGCCGGGCATGTAGCACGTAGGTCATTAAGGGTAACTAACTGGATTCCTAGAGAAGGCAAGCGGGTTAGGGGGGAGACAGAAGGCTAGGTGGGCAGATGTGATTAAGAAGTTTGCGGGTATAAATTGGCAGCAGCAAGCACAGGACCGATTTGACTGGCGAAACATGGGAGAGGCCTTTGCCCTGCAGTAGACGTAGTAACGATGATGATGATGATGATGATGATGATGATGAATGAAAGCTTGTTCCATGAACACGTAAGCATAAATTTCGGTTTACGTTCGTGTAGCTTTGGTACTGGTTCCTAAAATGCGCTACAACCTTCATTTTACAGGCTTATCACAACTTGTCCCTAGACTTTCCGTCAGCTAATAGAACAGTGGCTGCACCTGTTCCCTCTCTGATGCAGTCTGCTGTCTCCCTCTCTCCCTATGATTTATTCTTCCATCAAAACTCCACGTCGTTCGTAACTTGTTTCTCAAGTTACCTCGTTATCTTCCTAGTTTATACGCTTGTACTGGAAATACGTAATTATTGTGCGCTGTTTGCTTTAGTGACATCGGCGAATTGCCTGTCGAGATGGCCGAATGTCTGCAATGCGCACGCCATTCCATCTGCTTTCTTCGGTGAGTTTTCTTTCTTGGGGTAACTTTGGTGTTAATTTTGAAGTCTGACAAGCAGCGCAGCTGTTTAGGCCAGCCGCGAAAAATAAACTTTGGTGTCAGCTGAAAACCGTGGGCGGGTATGCGCCACAGGAATTGGGCAAGTGCCTACTACCCAGTACAGCAGATGCAAGCCTTCAGCGAAAACTCTGCTCGGCCAAGTGCAGCATGGGAGACGAGAGTAAAAGAAAGGAGAAAAACGAAATAGAAGCAACTAGGAACAAAAAGCAAATGCACGAAACACAGAAAAGAGAAAACAAGGAGAAAAAAGAACGAAAAAGATTAACAAGGAAACACTCAGCTCCACCATTTAATTGAGGCTTGACACTACTATAGTGCGATGCTCCCACAATTTGGCTTTCGTCAGGATATTGGGCATTGTCTGTGTCTTCAGCATTTAATGTCTATCACTACTTTAGTACTTTCTACGTTAAGCTCCTAAATCATTTTCTTTTCCCGTTTAATTGCTATCATTTTTGAAAAAAAAATATCACCTGCAAATCGTAAGATGTACTGAGGTATTCTCTGTTTAACCCTTATTCATATTTATAAAGGCTTTCAAACCATAAATCGCCTAACTTTACGTGCCGAAACTATCACCCGACTACGAGACACTACTTACTGGAGACTTCCTACTCATTTTTACCGCCCGGGGTTTCTTAACGAGCCCCTAAATCTCAGTGCCCCATGTTTTATACACTGCGCACCCATCGAAATACGGCAGCCAGGGTTAATATCGAACCCACGACCTCCAACATACAGCAACGCGATGCCCCGTCACTGAGGCATACGTCGCTGCGGCTCAATATCACTGTATTTTAAAGCCTCCTATAGTAAACCTTGACTATACAGATATCCTAGTTCAGCCGACTCCTTGAAAACTTCCGTCTCACCCTATAGCGATCATTTTCTCCTTATCTATAGTGCTGATTTAAGGAACCCTTAATTATCTTACCTAGCCCGACTTCAATTATTCCGCTTGAACTACTCACTCGCTCTCTGATCATACACAGGCGTCATGTTGTGAAATACCATCGCATCTGCCAATATTTCTCGTATATACATCACTGGTTACACAGTGTTTATACCTTCTTCTTGGTCTTCTCTGTGATTATGAAACACTGATTTTCCATAGATTAGTATTGGCAGAATGAGCTGCCTACATCTCCGCTTTCTCTTTAAGGCAATTATATCTTCAAAATACTCATATCCCCCCCCCCCTTCCTTTATCAATTCTTAGCAAACCACCAGCGCTTAACAGTGCCATTCGCATGAGCCTCGACAGATCTTGATTCATCACATGGAACACTCTGCCACTAATTTCTGAAATATTGAGCCCAATGTTCCCAAGATTACGTCCTCTATCCTCGCGCCGTGCATGCATTGACTGAATCGCCCAAGAACTATATACGGCGACCATTTCAGAGCGCCCTGATACCGCTACCCGGCTCGCGTTGGTGCTGCCACTGAAGAATCGTAGTTAGTGTATCGCACGTCGTAACACCATCTGAAAGCGAACCCTCTCACGGAGTCGCCGCGCATTCCGAGGGTGGAAAAAAAGCAGGCGCTCCAGTCGTCACGTATTCTAGACGCGCCAGTCCTGATGGGAGCAAAAGACCTCTCCAGGTCCTAATAATAATCGCTTCGAGGGTCAGACACTTGCGAGGGAAATAAAAACAAAAGTGAAAGGACGCCGAAGGAAGCCCGCATGCCATCGTAATTGCATCGCGGCGTCATGCTGGGGAGCAAATCGGCAAGCGCGAACTGATGGCGCAGTCGAAACGTTCGCAAAGACCCTTTACCCTTCCCGCTTCCACACTCCTCTACCAGACTGCTGCACCATTCGTGATCTTTTCGCGGGTCCGGCCTCATCAGCACCACGGCGAAGTTCAACGGCTCTCACTCATCAATCTCCTGATAGACGAGCAAAACTTGTTTTGTTTCTTTCTTTCTGCGTGTGTGTTTGTGTCATGGCATTCTCGAAGATGTGCGCCGACTGTCAAAGCCTTTATCGCTCTGAATGGCCACACGATGGGCGCAATCCCGCGCGGGAATAGCAATACCGCTGCACTGCACGAACTCGAAATTACTCAATGTCGAGGGTTTCGCTGCACTTATCGCTTCACTCTGGCTGTGCCGTTAGGCCTTAATATCCAGCAATGAAGGAGTGTCATTACGTCAATACTATCACGAAGCGATAATTACATTTTCGTTGTAGACACCAACAGGACGGTCGGGGGGTAATTAGCATTGCATGAAACATGATATATATATATATATATATATATATATATATATATATATATATATATATATATATATATATATATATATATATATATATATATATATATATATATACGAATTGTTCTTCAAAACATTGAGCAGTACGCAGGCAGATTGTAACGAGGTCCAGTAAATTTTCTAGAAGGCTGCGAACCATAGATTGTTAAAAGTTATCCCTTGGGCATTCCCAGCGGCGCAGCGCCTCAATATTTAAAAACAAATAATGGAATACTGAAAAATGATGACAATATTACGCTTCTGCGTTTTCTCCCAAAGGTGTACCTCATTTCATTGAAACTTGTTATGTACGCTGATAATACGAATGTTTTCTTTTCATCACACAATTTATCGTCACTTGAAGTCAACGTAAATAACTATCTAAGCCGTCTTTAAAATTGGTTCAAGCAAAATGAACTACGCTTGAATGGTAAAACAAAAAAAAACAGCCCATATGATATTTCGGCCTATAAATAAGCTTATCAGTAACACAACTGTAAAATTTAAAGGAAATTGCATCGCACACGTTAGAGGACAAAAGTTTTTGGCGTGTGGTTTCAGGAGGAAACTAAAGTAAAGCACACACGTGAACCATCAAATCACCGCATTAGCATGAACAGTTGGTTGTTTTTTTTAATGAACTTAATCCCACTAAGGTGAAAAATAGTATACACTAAACGCCTTTCCATTCTAAAGTGACTTATCGTATGCTAGTCCGGGGAAAAACATCGGAAAAAGATTACCAATAGCTAATAACCATACAAAAAAAACCATTGCACTGTTTTGAAGAATACAGAGTAAACATGCAAAACTTGCGAACTGCCGCAATGTTCTTCAAACATTCCATGCTCAGGGCGGATCAATTATGTTACTCTAAATTGCTAGAGTTAATTCAAAAGGACAAGATATACGAGGAAAGTTGTACCGAAAAATCACACTACCATTTGCGAGAACAAAAGAAACGAGCACCCAGAACAAGAACCAATTATGGAAAACAAAGTGTTGCGTACCAAATACCTCATGTGATAAATGCCCTTGCAGATCAATTAAAATTGAAGGCTAAAAGAGCAGCCTTTGAAAAACAAAGAACTTGTTACTAACCATGCACTCTTACACATTATCAAAACTTATAAGCGGAGTTTTATGCATCTACCAATCCTTAAGACGTTCATCAATTTTATTTTCACTGTAATAATGCACAGTCCTATCTTGGTGAATCCGTGTACATTTTGTGTTCCTCAGGGGTCTTTTTGCTGTTGTTTTTTACCTTTTTGTCAATTTCACTTGGTTGTGTATCTCTATGAAGGTGACGTCTAATTTTGTAAATGTGTCATGTAAACTTTTTATTTTTGTTTATGCATAAATTTTTGTATGTACACTTGCAAGCTGCAGTAAATTTCACTGAAACTAATGATTTGATATTTCTGGGGTTTTGGGTATGTGTCTACCACGTAATATTTCTCGGTACATTTACACCACCAGGCAGGTTGTTTCCGCGAATCTACGCTGGCGTTACATGTACGCTCTTTTTTTTTTTTGCGAAGTCCTACCACCTGTATTCACTATAAGGCTCTCGGCAACTTCACCTGCATGTTACTTTGAATATGAATAAACCTTAGGCAAGCGCGATGCGAAACTCTCGAACGCAGCTATCTATCTACTCGAGAGTGGAGATAGAGCCATTGAATGTGCTCGCTTTACAGTTTCGATATCGGAACATTGTCGTCAGATAAAGGGGCCAAGTGTACATCTGCTTAATGCACCGACCGCCGCGAAGATCGCTAGTCTGACGTAGAACTTGAGGTTGTGTTAAAGAGGGATTCATTTCATACCTAGCTTACGTATTTATGGACACGAGTATAATGACTGCGTCTGTGGCCCGTCTCACAGCGGGCAACATTTTAGTTTCACGGCCTCAACAAAGCCTGGTTGGAAGGCCAGTCACAGTGTACGTCTCTTTTGTGCAGAAAAATAATTGAATACGAAATTGTAGAGAGCGATTTACGGTTGAATTTCTTTATTCCTGCGCATTTACATACACATTTATGTTACTATCCCTGTTGATTTACTTCTTCACATTTTCTCCCACTCACTCACGCATCAGCATTTAGTAACAGCACATCTAGCAGACCTCCGAGCGTCTTCTCTATGATCTCTCCGCTGCCTGTTTTTCTCTCACTAGAAGCTAAATCTTGTTTTCATACACAGGCACACTTCGAAGCTTTATTGTGTTTCGAAAAACTCTTTCCACACGCACGCACGCACAAACCCACACCCACAGAGGAGTAAAACTAAAAATAAAAATAAAACATTACTTTATTTTTTTATACGATGGGTTCTGTAAAACTATCTACAGCAAGAGGTCACTGGCTCACCTCCACTCCGCGCTTCGGAAAATTTCTCTATTTTTCGTGGCGCACATACATACATACAACATACATACATACAACATACATACATACATACATACATACATACATACATACATCATACATACATACATACAACATACATACATACATACTACATACATACATACATATGTATGTATGTATGTATACATATATATATGTATACATACATATATATGTATGTATACATATATATATGTATACATACATACATATATTGTGTGCGTGTGTGTGTGTGTGTCTGTCTGTCTGTCTGTGTGCAAACGGAAAAAGAGTCTTGAGGGCTCGTTTTTCCTTATTAGACACATAAACACCAAGAAAGAGGAGAAATTATTCGTGGTTAATATAGTGTAAATAAAAATACAGTAATGTGGACGAAAACATAAGTTGCCGCTGGCAGAGAACAAACCTGCGACCTCCGAGTAACGCGTCCGAAGCTCCACCAACTAAGCTACAGCAGCGGTCATCAGACCATCCGCTTATCAGCAGCTTTTGTCCATATTGCTACTAGCCATGAAGGCGAGCGTGGACAAGAAAGAAAGAAAGAAAGAAAAAAGAAAGAAAGAAAGGAAAGAAAGAAAGAAAGAAAGAAAGAAAGAAAGAAAGAAAGAAAGAAAGAAAGAAAGAAAGAAAGAAAGAAAGAAAGAAAGAAAGAAAGAAAGATTGAGATAGCATTGAGATTCCTAGCCGCAGGAATGTGAGAATTCTCCTCTCCCGCCCACTATACGGATGGATTGCACGCGTATCGAAATTTGATCGATCGCTTCTTGGACAAACTCTCGATGGTGAATAGGGTCCATTCATTTCTGACTCCCACGTCATCGATTCGAAGACAATGAACTCTTCCCATTGTTTCATTTCATCCGTCCATTTTCCATCTCTCTTCCTCAGCCGGCGATGACAGATTAATTAAAAGAACAACGTTTTCTTTGTGCACATACACTAAAGCTGGGTTAAAACTCACAGCCACTTAAGACTGCATGTAATGTGCACAAGGTAACCCGCTACACGCCCATATTTTACAATATACCACGCATAATGATTCTTCACATTTGCTAGGCAGCAAAAAAACACAAGTACAAATTGGTTCCGTATCTGCATGTAATCTGCAAATGTCGTCGAAAGACGATAGTCTTGCGTGTGGAGAGAGTGAACAAAACATTTATTTGATGTTCTGCGCAAGAAAATCGGTGAATGGTATTCCGGAGGCGCTGCGTTAGAGTGCCTCGAGCGTGCAGCGGAGGCGAACGAGCGCATCAAGTCACCTCACACGTGAGACTTGAGCGCCATCTGGCAGTTGTTTTTGGAAAACAAAGCGCGTGGCCCTGAGACGGTGTGCGCGCCCGTCTCAGAGGTGATAAGATGTAGAACGCAAGGCCACGGGTAGGTTCTACCACCGTGTCGCCTTTGCAAAACGTTGGAAACACTCGCCTTTTCGTCCAAGCGTTGCATGGTCATCGCAGCGTGATAAGCGCTACGGTCCTTAGAATTACTTATGTATACCTTTTCTAGTAAAATACGCACATGCAGAATATATACGTGTTTATGGTGCCTCAGATATGCGCAATAATTGATTTTTAATTGACAATCGCACATGTATGAACGCTGATTCCTTGAGCAACATTTTGGGCATCTGCGAATGGGGTCGGCCGTTCGAGGTATCGGCTGGTGCTGTTTAGGAGTACCCGGTTCGTGGTAACGGTGAACAAACGGACAATGGACAGACAGACAGACAGACAGACAGACAGACAGACAGACAGACAGACAGACAGACAGACAGACAGACAGACAGACAGACAGACAGACAGACAGACAGACAGACAGACAGACCAGAGTTTTTGCGTCGAAGGTCGCCAAGAAAGACTATCGTCATTAATAATCATCTCAAAGAGACAGATAAAATATTATGTTACGCCAGAAAATGATTTTGTAAATGACCAAAATCCACGAAGTAAATCATGAAGAGTGAGCGAGACTCTAAGTATCGTACCGAAGAGTAACCGTTCGTTACCCAAGCGTTGCATCATGCAGTGTAAATTCAGTGACATAAAGTGTATACAGAAATGTAAATTTATTTCGCCAACCAGACACCTCAGGCAATTCAAGAAGGATTTAAAAAATTGCTGGAGTGGAGTACATGCATCGAAAGTCAATCCAAGAACCCGCCATCTTACCGGTGACACGATACCATTAAAACATGGATTCTTTGCTGGGACATATAGAGCTCGACGTTCGAGGCTTCCTTTAGGTAGAGAGCCACACTTATATAGTGGAGATCAACTCCTCAACACTAGTCCCGCCGTGGTGGTCTAGTGGCTAAGGTACTCGGCTGCTGACCCGCAGGTCACGGGTTCTAATCCCGGCTGCGGCGGCTGCATTTCCAATGGAGGCGGAAATTTGTAGGCCTGTGTGCTCAGACTTGGGTGCATGTTAAAGACCCCCAGCTGGTCGAAATTTCCGAAGCCCTGCACTACGGCGTTTCTCATAATTATAGGGCGGTTTCGGGAAATAAAATCCCACGTATCAATCAACTCCTCAATACTCTATTAATACTCTTTTCAATGGGCTATTTTTCCCGGAAACAGCAATCTCGTACCTTATAATTAGCCTGTGTCTACGTTGAAGTCTATTGTAAAACCTTTGTATATGTATGTATATATATAGTACTTTTTTTTAACAGTTTGCTCAATTTTATCACTATAAATCAGTCTCCCTGTTTATTCTGTCATGGAAGGAGCAGCAAATGGTAGAGCTTTCTGCGTTGGGTTCCGTTTATGTAGTAACTTGTTTATAAATTTTTCTTCTAATAGTGAACAATAGTTAAGTCTGTAAAACCGTGTTCGGTAAACACATGTCTCTACCCCTAATGCAAGTTCAGAATGCACCATGACAGGCGACACAAATCATTTTACTGCAGTCGGGCGACAGTAAAGCAGTGACCCCAACCACTTTCGTAGCCATTCATAAATACGAGCGAAAAAAAATATTTTCATGTATGACGTGAAAATGACGTCACTCGAGTGTTGGGTCTCGCGACGGACTACGCGGCAAACTATGCACCTCAACGCGGAGCTGCGCGCGTGATGCTGTTGTAGTGAGTCACACCAACTCTCGTCACTTGATTTGATTGATTGATATGTGGGGTTTAACGTCCCAAAACCACCATATGATTATGAGAGACGCCGTAGTGGAGGGCTCTGGAAATTTCGACCACCTGGGGTTCTTTAACGTGCACCCAAATCTGAGCACACGGGCCTACAACATTTCCGCCACCATCGTAAATGCAGCCGCCGCAGCCGGGATTCGAACCCGCGACCTGCGGGTCAGCAGCCGAGTACCTTAGCCACTAGACCACCGCGGCGGGGACTCTCGTCACTTCGCCCACTTCCAAAGATAGACACACAGCCCCCTATTTACTTATTTACTTATTTATTCGTTTATTTATTTGTTTGATCTACTTTGATGTCTCATTATTATTTGTGACTACATTGAACTACTGTGTCTGCTCTCACATCATTAGCAGTACGCAATTGTTGGCTAAGCGCTGTCCAGTGTTGGCTGTGAAATGAGTAACAATGAGTGGAATTGGCTAATCGTCCAGCGTTAACTAGCTGCTCTCCTAAAAGCAACGTTGTTCTCATTCAATCTCAATGCAATCATACCATCCCCAATCTTAATCCATCCTTTCCACTAACGCAAATTGAAGTGCTAGTAAAGAGCGAGTAGAAAGCCTTTTCTTTTATTTCGTGTCGGTTGTGAGGCGAGGCGAAGAAAAAAAAGTTAGACAGGAAACGTCGGAGTCCTGCCATCCACGCATATCGCTGTACCCGTCAACAGGCGGGTCGATGCCCGCGAGTGGCGCCGCTGTACGCTACGTGATCCGCTACGCAGTCCACGCCACTCCGGTGAAAACGCGGTGCCTACACACCCAGCGCACTGTCGACGTTGTGTACTAGGCGACGAAAGCCTGAGAAAATCACGTATGGACGAGGCGGTTGCTGTTATTGTTATCATTTGCTGCCGTTGGAGTTGTCCTCATCGTTGTTGTTGGTGGTGGTCGTCGTGCTAGACTACGATTCCACTGTCCGTAAAAAAGAAAAAAAAACAGCCAATCGTGATGCTGACCGCACCAGCAACGTAAACAACAATGAACAAAAGCATGAGTGAATGATTGAGAGAGAGAGAGAGAGAGAGAGAGAGAGAGAGAGATAAAGATGCAAGGAAAGGCAGGGAGGTTATGCAGACGCACATCCGGTTTGCTACCCTACACTCGGGAAGGGATAAAGGGGAGAAAAGAGGTTGCAGAGAGATGAGAAAGTGCATCTGCCTCAGAAGCGCAGAAAGCAACTAAAGCACTGCTACTTTACCTAAAGACAACAAACCTGAGCGACCGCCTGTAGACTGTGTTTGCTCCCCGAGTGTGCTCGTGATTGAGTGAATGATAAGCTGCACAATTAGGCTAATTACCCCAATGTATAAAAGTGCTCTATCGCTAAAAATTTTCGTAATAAAAAAATTCCTACTGTATCTGCTTCCAGCCACATTGCAACTGAAACGACCATTCTGAGGAAAAAAGTGCATTTATGAGAAAAAAAACCTCGTTTTAGCCAATTATGATGACTTGATGATACAAGAGTACAGGGAAGGCTGATATCAATAACACATTTACATTTTAAGGTTATCAGAGATGATTACGTATGCTGCTTTATCTGAACATTCGCAATACCAGTTTTGCATCTTCTTGTAGGTGTGAATACTATACCACGTGATGTTTAAATTTATTTCTTCCTTTCCTGCCTATGCTAGATGTTTTCTCTTCTAGCGTTGACATGTGTTATTTCTGCTGTGTATGCAGTGCGACGACCATAATGCACACAATCGTAGCTCCAGAATAAAAGAGCAGAGGTGCAGTGCACTACACACATTTGAATGCATACGCTTCCCGTCACAGCCTTGGCAGCTTTTCCTTTTCGTATTCATGTCTAGGTAGAATCTTCAAGCAGTTTTATCTTCAGAAGTCCAATGCTTTTGTTTGTTTGCTTGCTTGTCAGTTTGTTTTAGTCAAAGCCGAATTCAAAGCTTTCCGCATTTTTCTACAGAACGTAGGCCTACAAAACTTGCAACTTATTACCCAATCACTGTATATGTTTTCGAATTTTCATGACAGGGGGCCGTTATACTGAAACGAACGCCGTCTAACGAGCAAGTGTGGCGAAATCACCATCTTGGGCTGCGAGTACTTTACCAGTGCGTTATTCGTTGGCGCGAGATCGCTGCTAAAGCCTGCGTCCGCCAAATTTTCGCTTGCTTAGACTGCTTTGTGCGATATCGTCGCTGCCACTGAAGGATTCGTCAATGTGAACCGTTAGTGGCATGCATTCACGCTAGCGACGTGAAAATGAGCTCCGCGTCCGCGAACGGCGGTTCTTCGTCGTCGGTACAATATGTAGCAGCAAGTGCAATACCTTCTGAGATTCACGTACAGACGTAATCACACTTACCTAGAGCAGTGGAGCGCGTGGTTGTGGATGCTGTTGTCAGCAGCTGCTACTTCACATTAGCTACAGGCTTCCGTTATTGCTTGAAATATAGCAAAATAGCTATAAATGCGGTATAACTATGTCAGGTATCATTACAGCATCAGTATTTGCATATTTTTTGCTGAAAACGGCATCTAAAGTGACTGAATGAGCACTCTAGACAGGTGTGACTCCGCCCGTATCTTCTCTAGGTATCCAAGATGCAGCACAGAAACGTTATTCGGTTTCTTTTTTTTTTTTTTTTTGCCACCAACAAAGCGCCGTGAACAGAGACGTGACAATAGCAACACACGGAGGTTCTTTCGATTTACTAACGACACCCACGGCTTCCGAAATCAGGCGCCTGACGGAAAGTGATGTAGCAGCGAATATATCACACCTACACGCACACATCGCGTAGCGTACTGTGTTGCAGACACACGATTTCACCCAAATTGTTCCTCTTGCACTGATCGTTCATGCACCCGTACATGACACAGTGATGGTTAGATGGTCTGCTCTTAGAATACGCACGCTTCACTTCACGACAGTCATTTTTTATCGGAGAGAGGCGCTTAGTAAACATACTATATATAAGCATACCATGCATGGTGCAGGTGCGGCATGCGCAGCCCAAGGCACAATGGCAACACTGAGACTATACCCTCGACACCTGCAGCTGACTGGTTCGAGAGTGCTTCTGTGAAAAGGTGTATACAATATCGGCAAATAATTTTATTCCGACCTTAAAGTTGACAAGCCTCAATAAAACCCTGTAAACAAGCGTTTTACGTCTGGGTGTCATGTGGTTGTATACCAGCTCTTTGTGCGTAGATATACCTCTATATGTACCCCAATTATCGCATGACAGCTGCAACATAGCAAGCCAGGCGGGCGAACATCCCCCACATATCACAAAATATACTCTAGCACATATAACATCTCTCTCTTTCCCAGCGTAATAGGCTTTCAACAAGCCATTGCACTCGCGCCCATCACCAGTACTTCTCCTTTTCTACACTCTAATTCTCTACAGACTACGTCTTCGTAGTCTACTGACTACTGCAGCCTTCGTGCAATCTACGCCTTCGTAGAAAGCGAGTCATTAAACTGGTTTCATCGCCTACCTGTGACCTCCTCCTCTCAAAGTCGGGCATCACCTGGCTTCGAGCAATGCCTTCAGCTGCGCTGCCTGTTGCAGGAATGTTCTGTCCCTGCACGTGGTCGCTCTACCACCGACAAACACCGACATTTCCACGAGGCGTGCAGTAAACGAAGACCCAACGCAGGTAACCAGATTCATCGCGCACAACTCCGACAAACATCGCAGCCGACACGCGAGACGCAAGGTGTGACAACACGCGGAGATGACGGGCTGCCGGACCCGCGATGACACACGCGCGTTGACAGAACAGTCGAAGGAAGAGAGCACTCGTGAGGGGAGTCAACCGCTACTCGACTGCCCAGCGAGCCGGCAGCGCTGTCTAGACGAAAATGTGCGTGCAGTGCGGCAATCTGCTCTCTCTTTCTCGGTTCAAAGTAGGAGCGGAGAAGAAGCGGACAGCCACACAGGGGCCGGACGGCGCGGCAGGCTCAGTCGGAGAGCACAACCTCAGCCGCGGTAGACGGCAAAATGAGGGCGAGGGCTTTAAGATATATGGCGGCAGACCCGGCGGCGATGCAAGAATTCCTGTTGCTCCTCATCTGCCCCTCGTTGTTGTTGTTGTTGTTGTTGCCCCTTCGCACTGGCACATACCCACTATGGGGGATTGGCCATGAAATCTAGAAGTATCCTATATGAGATATATTAAAAGGTTTATCCTTAATGAAAAAACTAATGATGTAATAGAAAATAATAATTAACTAAAAAGGAATATTAAACTAAACAAATAATTGAAGATTGAATCAAGAAGAGAAAAGGTGAGGTAATACTACAGTGGAAGACAGAAATTTTGAGTAGACCAGACAATCGAGCTTATCTCACCCGGTCACAATCAAATGAATATGCAAATTTCATTCAAAATTAGACAAGTGTCTTCAGAAATATATTTAAGCAGGCATTATTATGACATGCGCTCGTCTATCCATCGCTTCCTTCTCTTCGCTCCTAGCCCACTTTAAACACTAGGGGCACATTCATGTCTTTGCGTACCGCCGGGCAACGTATGGTGCAGATCCGTCTCTTTTTTTTTCTTTTTTTTTTACAGCACTCGGGAACACCTCGCAGCTGTATGCGCGTGGAGTGCAGCGTGCATACAGCTGCGAGGTGTTGCCGAGTGCTGCTTTTGTTTTAATTAGGCCTGGGTTGGCAACCGTTTGTCGTCATTTGCTTCTTTTTTTGTGAGAACGTATGTGAGTGGTGCAAGAGGTTCCGGCGTCTATAGTGGTGCCGAGACATGGCGAAGAGGGGAATAGGTGTCTGGCACCGCCCCTTTTCACGCCAGAGAAATGGAAGGCGTCGGCGCTTTTCCTGCTAACCCCCCTTCCGCCGTTTCCTGTTTCGGAAACGCGGAATTCCCTTCTTTTCTCTGTCTTATTTCTTGTTCTTGTCGTTGCTCTTGTTATGAAGAGCTCTCTAGTTGTTTTCTGTTCGCCTACGGCCACTCATCATTCTCACATCGTCGCCTTCACTCCGCGCTGTTATTTCATAATAGTGTTTTTTTTTTTTTTGTCCCTCTTTTGTTCCCCTATCACTTCCTTTAGGTGAAGAATAAAGAGAAAAACTGTGCAAACGTGTAGCGTGAAATCACTTATCGTGAATCATTTTTTCAAGATATGAGACCACAACACAGTTTACGACGCGCACTTTCTCCAATGCGCACAATGTTTCTTATAACTGAGGCGCTAGCGACATCGTCATAAGAAAGAAACCGTAAAACGGGGATTCGTGTAGAAAGAAAAATTAAGGAAAATGGGTTATCTAGTGTCCTGAGTGGTCTTTCTCACCCACCGAATGTCAGGTGAAAACGTCACTAACATCCGCACGTCATTATCCCTGACACGGATGAATTTATAATACATTATCTTTATTCACGCAGAAGAAGCCAGCTTGTCTTTATATAATGATTTCGTCAGTGGGTGCACTTACTCAGGTTCATCTTCGCGAGAATGCTGAGGAGCCATATATAACAGAATATCGCTGGCCCGTCAATTTCGTAAGCGTATTATCGACTGAAGTTGCCTCGAATTTCGAACACGTCGCCAGAATTGATAGCCCTTACTTCTTGATTTTGTAACATTCTACCTTCATCGGGTTATTCGTTTCAAGTGACTTAAATATTCGTAGAACGCCTGTAAGATGCATGCAGTGATGGTCTTCCTGAATCAGTGTCTCAGATATATTTGACAATCCTCCTCAGTAATTGAAAATTCTCTCTTGCTTGCTGCATCCAGAAAGTACTAGCTACTTTAGGCTTTCTTTTTGGTAATTATATTTTCAGATAACAGCTAGTGTATAGCACACATGTTTCGTCATGTTTTATTGCTGAAAATCCTATTTCGAAAAAATTGCAGAGTTATAGTTTTAAGCGGTGTGCGTCCGAAAAGATTCACTCCATGCACGGCTGGTGCTGAAGCCTAGCTGAAGTTCAGGTGACAATGTGTAGCCGTATCGTGCATGTGTCTACGTCGCCTCCCATTATAACTATAGAAGCTATGACGAAGGGGTTCGGGCGAATAAGGCAACAGGCTAGGTCACAAAGCAACATTTTAAAGGAACGATGACATCAAATTTACTCATGTCAAGGTTTTTGCGTGAACGATTAGCTATCGACCCCCTAGTAGCGATTCACAACTTGAAACGCATCTGAGTGACGAATGAATATCTGTAAAATTGATAAATATATCCGCTATAGAACGTGGTTCAAAATGGGTGGAAAACCCGCCAAATTGTAGTGCTGTGAGCGCTACCTCACGGCCACGTCGAGGCCGCTGCACAGCTGATGCGGCTTCCACAAAAAACGGTGACGTCACGCACACTGGCATTTCGTCTGCCAGGGGCACCCGTGCAGTCAGTCCAGCTACAGTGTACTCTAGAAACTCCTATTACACTGTAGTTCAGCTGTGTCTCTGATGGTATAGACTAAAGCCCATCCATGCGTTTTCCGCCGGCTAGGTTGAGTAGTGCCAACTCGTTCTTTCTCTCTCTCTTTAACCCCGGCCTCGAGAAAAGGCCTTGTACTGCCAGTGAAACCCATCTGGTTCGCCAACACAAGATTTACCCTGCAGAAGCTCGGCGCATAGTGAAGAAAGAAAATGCGGCTGTTCTTCACACGCGTCCAGCCCCTCTGTCCATCGGCGCGTACGAACTCAATCCACTGGCTGCGTTAAGGTTCGTGGCTCGGAAAGACATAAAACGCCACACACATTCCGCTTTTTCCGCGCCTCGGCGTGCAGGTTCTCACTGCAAAGCGGTTGCCCGACATTCTGGCACGTATTGTCACTTTGAATGATCGTGCTCACGCTGTGAATCACATGTCAAATCAGTCGATGCGACACGATGAATCGCACGCACGCTTAAACACAGCAAGGAGAGCCATTAGTGAGAGCTTGGCCGGGAGTCGGCTCCAAATACACTCAGATTGTTCGACGTCATTGTTACTAGTGTATCGTCACTCAGGATAGTACTTGTGGAATGTATCACACCGAACACGTAGCACTAGTGTCGATTTCGCAGGGCAGTTTGTTTTCCATTTTTTGTTCCTTAACTTTTCTACGCTGTTTCACATCGAATTAAAATAACTTCCATGCGACGGATGTCATTTCAAATTTACCAAGAATATCGATGAATACCAAGTGATCGAATGATGGGCACATCTCGATCTTGAAATTTGATGTCAGCGCTCCTTTGATGCTACGCGAGCTGTAACGCGTAAACGTCACTTAGAGGGATAGTCCACTCTATGTAGAAAATAAATGTTAAAGCTTATTGCTTTGGTCGATCGGTGGCTCGCGATTTTAGTCTACCTAACCCACGAGTAAAGAATAGGACGTTGAGTAGTGTTGGAGGGCCATCACATTCAAAGTGCTGGAACAAATCAGCCCACGTAGCACAGTCGTAACTTCAAGAGGACTACGAGAGCTCTCACAGAACGCTTGTGCCCGTGTCTCAGTATTTTCAATTTGTTTTCCTGGAAATCCTGGGAGCTGCCGCTCCCTCCTTTGCGGTGATGCTTCAGGACACACCTGAGAATGTTCCAGGCGTGCAACCGTCGCGCCGGATTTCGTCGTCCAGGAAGCGTAGCAACGCGTCGAGCGACACCGACAGTGAGGCAACCGATTTGTACTCGGACGGCTTTGAGTCATCGGATGACTTCACGGTCGTCATGAATCGATCTACAAAACGAAGACTGCTGCGGACGGCATCGTCGGCAAGTGTTTCCACCATTAAGACTGCACCACAGCGGTGGCCACACACCATGCTGTTTATTCCCGAAGACCCTGCATCTAACTTGCGACTCCTCAACAGGCAAGTTCTTTCTGTGCTTCTCGAGGAAACCGCGCCGAATGAGATCAAAGACGTGAGGATCAATGCACGAAAGAATGTCCTTGCTGTAGACGTTATGCACCGTAGCGCACTGCAAAGCCTTCGGCTCATAACAGAAATCGGCGACGTGAAAGTTCGGCCAATGGTCGCTACAGGTTGTAATGACACTGTAGGCGTCATTTATGATGTGGATCTTTCCATCTCAGCTAATGACCTGCCAATACTAATAAAGCCAGCGACTAGAGGCACCCGCATCACGCACATTACCAGACTCGGCAACTCACGCTGCTTGAGGCTTGTGTTCGAGGGAGACCGCCTTCCCTCGTATGTCAAAGTTGGCCATGTTCGCCACTCAGTGCGTCCTTACATACCGAAGCCACTGCAATGCTACAAGTGCTTCAAGATGGGACACGTAAAAGGTGTCTGTGAGAACAAAGTTGTGTGTCCGCGGTGCGCTGAGTCTCACTCAAAAGACGCCTGCAGTGCCACCATGCTACAATGTCCAAACTGCCACGGCGCTCATGAGGCCTCATCCAAAGATTGCCCGTGGGTGCGAAACGAGCACGCGGTACTCAGGCGTATGGTGCGGGACAATTCAACGCACAGGGAAGCTGCCGCTACACTACGCCGACGACGGCGTCGTGGGCGAAGACCATCACGGAAAAACGGCTCTACCGATAGAGAGATGTCATCCTCTATCAAAGAGGCTGACCCACAAACACCGAGCTCACTGAAGACGGATACTGCCAAACAGAAGAAAGGGACAGCAGTCGCACCTTCCGAACAGTGGCCCTCTCTTCCACGACGTCAACCTACTTCGGAGCTGCATCAAATCCCGCCGCCCTCGACGACCCCTCAAACCAGTGACGCGATGAATCAAGATCAAGTGATAAGCTTGCTGCAATCGCTGATGAGTACCATGCGTGTCCTACTGAGTAATATGAAGACTTCGGCTGCGCAGACCGCACTGCATGTTCTGGACACCCTGAGTCCAGTGCTTGCAGCTCTAAGGTAAAACCATGGCCAGCGAGGCACCGTCGTTTCGAGTGGAAGTCAAGAATGCATCTGTCTTTCAGTGGAACGCCAGAGGACTGAAGTCGCGCATGTCTGACTTTAGGCAGTTTGTATTTGTGAACCGCTTCCCCATTATCGTGATTTGTGAACCCAACCTGTGTGCTTCAATCAAGCTGTCAGGATATGAGTGCTTTATGTCCTCCACTCACAGAGACTGCAGCAAAGTTATTGTATTCATGCGCCATGACCTCACTTACGTTCATTACAGAGTCTCGCCTGATGATGGGAATCAGTATGTGTGCCTTACTGTGAAGAAGGATAAGGTTGCTTTCACGATTATCGGAGCTTACTAATCTCCATCAAGCCGCCTTGACTGCGAGTGCTTACGCGGTATTCTGACATCGACTCCAAGGCCATGGGTGATCACTGGCGACTTCAATGCCCACCATTTCCTATGGGGAAGCTCCAGGGACAACTCTAGAGGAAGAAAATTGGTGTCCTTAGCCTCGGAGTACGAACTCTGCGTTTGTAACGATGGAAGCCCTACATATTTACGCGGATCAGCTTATAGCAGCTGCCTGGACCTTACATTGGTTTCTCGCTCATTTACCAGGAAAGTGCACTGGTTTTCGGATCTGGAAACGCGGGGCAGCGACCATATACCAACTTACCTTTGTATAGAAGGTTTCACCAGCTCCAGGTCCTCAAGAGGCCTCAAGTACACCGATTGGCCAAAATTCAATATGTTAATGAAAGACTGCTGTACCGACGGCTCATCATATAATTTAGAGGACTCGATAAAGGTTGTCCTGCAGAATACCACGCATACACATTTGACTAGTCACAAGCGCACCGATTTCGACATCGAGCTTGAGAAACTTCACGCAATACGCCGTCGTGCAGAACGAAGGTACCGACGGACAAAGTGCATGGATGATTTGAGGCTGGCTAGACGCATTCAAAAGAAAATGCAGCGGCACACGGATAAACTGGCTAGGCAATGTTGGACACCCTTTTGCGAGTCGTTGGATCCACGAAAGCCCCTATCACTGATATGGCGAACTGTCCGGGGTCTTAGCACAACCTTGGGTCAGCGACACCCGTTTACATCTCTGGCACTTCACCTTCGATGCAGAGAGATTGACGTCGCAGAATCTTTCTGTAGAAGACTTGCCGGTGATTCCAATTTCACAGTATCAAGAACGGGAACGTTTGACAACCCACCGCCCTCACGTAATCCCCGTATGGTATGCCAGTTTTCTATGGATGAGCTAGAGGTGGCACTGGCTCTGTGCAGACGTTCTTCAGCACCCGGTCCTGACGGCATTACCTATCGTGCCCTTTTTAATCTTGGAGACGAAGCTCGGAAGGCACTGTTACGCCTATACAATGACTCCTGGCAGACTGGTACGGTTCCCCAGGCATAGAAGTCAAGTCGCCTCATTGCACTTCTAAAGGCTGGTAAATCTCCTTTGGATATTGCCTCATACCGTCCTATCGCACTTGCCAGTTGTGTGGGAAAAACGATGGAACGAATGATTCTAACACGAATGCAGTGGTATTTAGAGCACTACGAAATCTATCCAGTATCCATGATTGGATTCAGGCGCGGCCATTCGTCAATCGACAACGTTGTTGATCTGGTGACATATGTTCAACACCAGAAAGCCTGTAAGAGACTGTGCGCCGCCCTGTTTCTAGACGTTAAGGGGGCTTACGACAATGTCACCCATGAAGCCATCCTTGGTGCTTTGGAAACAGTAGGTCTTGGTGGCAAGATATATATATGGGTGTACAGCTACTTACAGCTGAGATCATTTTACGTGATGACAGCGAATGGCCCAACACCTGATTATTACAGCAGCCGAGGAGTTCCTCAGGGAGGAGTACTAAGCCCTACCCTTTTCAACCTAACTCTCATTGGTCTAGCCGAGCAGCTACCTAGCACTGTAGAACTTTCTTTCTATGCTGATGACATCTGCATTTGGACATCAGGTGTGACAAGGCCTCAGCTTCGCGCCCGCCTTCAGAAGGCTGCTACAACGACGTCATGCTATCTTCGTAAACAAGGCCTCACGGTGTCCTGCAGAAAATGCGCAGTGGTAGCGTTCACGCGGAAACCAATGTCTGCTTACAGTATATCGATTAATGAAGAATACACGTCGTTCAGCCGAAGCCACAGGTTCTTGGGAGTCATAATAGATAGAAACCTGTCGTGGACTCCACACGTGAACTATGTGAAGAAGCGGCTGATCGCAACATGCCACATGTTCAAATTCCTTGCAGGAAAGAATTGGGGAGTGCCCATACCATCCATGCTACAACTGTACAGAGTGCTCTTTATCGGATTCTTACGGTGCAGCTTACCTGCAATATCTAACACCGGCAAGACCAACCTGCGCGCAATTCAGAGATTCAAGCCCAAGCACTTAAGATATGCCTTGGAGTACCCCGCAGTGCTTCAACGGCTGAAACCATTGCCATCGCTCAAGATCACTCGATAAATACGCATATTATTACCGAGACAATGCGCATGCACCTCAGGCATTATGCAAGGACCCCTTCTCACCACCTGGCCAGCCTAGCTGCTGAAAGGCCCCGCACGACATACGGCACTATTGTCTACAAGCATCGTTCATCGTTTGCTGAGACATACGCACCTGCACCAAAGCCACTGCTTCCTCCTTGGAGCTTGAGCCGGCCGCGAGTTCACTTAATTATTCCAGGAATGAGGAGAAAATTGGACTTACCGACACATGCCCTGAAACAACTGAGTCTATTCCTACTGGAAGAAAACTACAGTAACAACGTGCAAATTTACACGGATGGCTCTAGTACGCCATCTAGTTCAGGTGGAGCAGTGGTTATACCATCTCAAGGGGTAACTCGGTGTTTTAAGACTTCACATGTGACGACATCAACGACGGCAGAACTCGAAGCTCTGCGCAATGCACTGGAACACATCAATTCAGAAGAAAGACCAGGTAAATGGGCTGTGTTTTCTGACTCAAAACCAGCGTTACAGTGCCTGGTATCAGTTCTCCGACGCGGATGCCACGACCAGTTGACCTACCAAACCGTGAAACTTCACCACCTTTTAATACAAAAAGGCCATGACATCGTCTTTCAGTGGTTACCTGGGCATGTTGGTATAGGCGGCAATGATTCTGCAGATCATGCTGCTCGCACGTCACATAAAGAAGCGAACAGCGTTCCGATACCGCTTTCAAGAGCGGATGCGGCGAGGCAGATTCGTCAACTGGCCCGCAGTCTCACACTGACTGAGTGGAACACACCGACGTACACGACGTACGACGTACACGACTGCACGAGCTCGACCCTTCACTACAACTCCGGCCTCCACCCGGCCTACATCGACGTGCAGCTTCGCTTCTCTATCGCCTTTGGCTGGGAGTTGCTTTCACGAAAGCTTATACCACGTTAATCGGAATTACTGACAGTGCGGCGTGCGATGTTTGTGGCACCGACGAAAATATCGAGCACCTGCTGTGTCATTGACCTCGATTTGCCTCAGATAGACAAGTACTTGCCAACGCAATGCGGCGACTGGATGATCGGCCTCTTTCTGTGCAGGTGCTATTACAGCAACGTACACATGCCTCGACAGCCCACAAGGCAGTGAAAGGCCTGCTGTGTTTCCTGAGAAAGACAGGCTCGTGTGAACGCCTCTGACATGCGGTGGAGTTCTACACGCTGCAGTGAAATTACTGTCAGTCTCTCCCCCACCCCCTTTTTGTCCCTCTCTTCCCTCTTTCTCGTCTTTCTTGTCCCCTTCCTTAATCCCCCAGTGTAGGGTAGCCAACCGGATGTCTTTCTGGTTAACCTCCCTGCCCCCTCCTCCTCAAGAGGACTACTCCGCACTCCGCATAAGGCCTTTTACTGTGGCAAAGCCTGTTATACAAATGATCACACATGTGCAGACATCGTGATAAGCAAGTCAGGGTCCCCACTTAAAGGACATAGCGAGCTAAGATTTGCTGAGTTATTTGTGTGTGTGTGTGTGGGGGGGGGGGGGGTTAACTACAAACACCGCGGCCGCTCCACAAAAAACTTTTTCTTTTGTGTAAACACTGTCGAAACATTAGATATACTTCCAAGGACGAAATATTGGGGACATAGATCAACCACGAATAGCACTGTAGGCCGTGAAATGAAGACTGAAACTTCTTAATTAGAAGTTGTGTTAGCATACCAAGCGATAATTCGGCTTTTTCATTAATCTCGAGACCCAAGCACTTGCGACACCGGTCGAACACGGTCTGGTATATTCATAACGGTGGCGTAATGAACGAAAAAAAAAGAATCTGAAATTCGTTCCCATCTATGCAGAGCAACGCTGCAACTAAGAAGCAACAAAGCGGCGGCAGGGAGTTGCTAATAGGGCTTTTTAATTAGTGCCACTCAGGCTGAAATGCGGTACACTCGCTAGCGCATAGGTGAAGTCGAAGGTTGAAAAGGCGCGGCATTCACACATCACTGGCGAAACCTCACGGACGCTGCATGTGTCCCAATCTTCCTTATTCAATGCAAGTTTCTTCTTTGTTTTCTTTTTTTTCTTGAATGCCTTACATTGGGAGTTTAGACACTACATGTAGCTCCTTGCGTGCACGTCTCTTTTTTTTTTTTCCTGTCCTTGCAATATTTTAGGACGTTATATTTTTTCCACAGGCAATCGATGGATGAATGAATGGATGCAATCAGCGTCCCCTTGATGTCTTGCATGGTATCGAAAATTTCGTACCGCTTAGGAAAAGAAGGAAAGCTAAACTAAACTTTGGATAAACGGGGGGAAAAACCAACTGAAACGCCAAATTAGCCGCCAGAGACAGAAAGTAACTTGAGACCACGCAAAAATAGTTGATTTATCTGCGCAACTGCGCTCTATCATTACTCAAGCCAGAAACAGACATTACAAGGAACATTGACAGAGTTTATGACGACGTCTCCTGATAAATTTTGGCGTCACATGTCAAAAAAGAATGACGAGTCATTCAGCATTGTAGTGGATAACATTCCGGTTACTGACCCTGCAAAGATTGCTTCCTCTTACAACGAATTCTTTCAGTCGGTGTTTTCAGCTCCATCTCAGTGTAATGTGGAATTCACTTTGTCTCGATTGTCTCACTCGGAAAGAATGCCAGATGTTGAAGTCTCATACGAGGGCATTGTAGCCCTGCTACTGAATCTACGTTAAAGAAATCTGTGGGTCCCGATGACATACCGAACGAATTTCTCCACAGGTACGCGGAATGGGTTGCTAATTACTTAAAGGCTACATTTGATGCGTCACTTGCAGGTCGGCTGATGATTGGCTTAAGGCTAAAGTTACACCTCTGCATAAAACTGGTGATAAGTGGCTAATTGAAAACTATCGTCCAATATCGCTGACCTGCGTGTGCTGCAAGCTCCTGGAGCACGCTGCATCCAAGTAAATTGACGCGCGTACATTAAGAATGCCAACAATTTTGTCCCAACCAACATGGATTCAAGCAGCGCCTTTCCACAACAACACAGCTTCTTGAAACAGTTAATTACTTTGCATTGAACTTAAACGAAAAGAAACAGACAGATGCCATATGCCTTGATCTGTCGAAAGCATTCGATAGAGTACATTCAGAATTGCTCGTGAAGCTAACAGTTACGGGAATAAATGAGAAAATAGTAAAAACCTTCGGGGCAGAACTCAATACATTGCCGTGGAACATGTTGAATCGAAACCATTGAACGTGACTTCAGGTGTTCCACAGCGGTCTGTGTTAGGCCCGGTGCTATTCTTTGTCTATATTAATGATATTGCCTCTAAAACATACGATAGAATCACGGTGCAACTTTTCGCTGATGATTGTTTTCTGTACAGAAAAATTAATAGCCCGGAAAATCAACAATTGCTCAGTGATGCTCTGAGAGCAATATAAAAATGGTGCGACAAATGGAAAATGAAAATAAATTACAATAAAACTGCTTCATTGCGCGAAACGAATAAAGTTAACCATATCTTTGACTTCAATTACGCCAACAATTCATCGGTACTTTTTATATGCTTGATGTGCTGAAATACTTAGGCGTAAACATTTCCAAGAATTTAAGCTGGTCCTATCATGTTGCAAAAGTATGTGAAACTGCGGGAAAGAAACTCTAGTTCTTGCGAAGAAAACTGCATTTAGCCTCACGGTGTTGCGCGTCACGGCGACCGCAGTCTGCGGGTAGCGGGGCCGATCGCCGTCGCTCCGTCGAGCCAAGGACTAGGGGAGAGCTTTGAGCAAACTTAACGGGTTTATTTACATCTTTACAGGGAGTTGTCGAGATGACAGAAGAGAAGAGAAGAACTAGTGGTTTCACAAACCACGAGCGTGGTGGTCAAACTTTTACATAGTTCAGAGCGATGTCCAGCACTCTGCCGCGTCGTTTTATGCCCTGTCGGGCTCCTCCTCTACGAGTCGACCACCAAGCACGCACACACAGGAGAGGGGGGGTGAGCATGCAAGGTCCACGTGAACACTGCACTTTGGTGGCGCCAGCTGGGCTCTTCCTCGTCGTGTGTGAGCCTTTAGTCGAGAGTGCCCACGATCCTGGCCGCATACTTCAGAGGGTCCGCCGATTATGTTCGCTCAATTAGCGGGGCGATCCGCGGCAGCCGCCGCGGTCTCCCCCAGGAAGACGCCGTCCCTGTTGTCCTCTTGGTGGCGTCTTGGCGACACTACGTCTCGTACTCCGGGACAATGCCTGGCGGGCATAGGCAGTCAGCCGGTCGGCTACTTGACAATGGATTAAACAAGCGCCGATCTTTTGAGAGGTGCCCGGTTCGTGGAATCCTCTGGGGAGAGCCCTTTGACCAGCGCCATCGTCGTCTGCCGGTTAACGCGCCAACGATGCGTGACTGGCCCAGGCGGGAGATAGAGTGGCGGCTCCAAAACCCTCTTTGGCGACATTCCACCCCGTTGGCGCCGCTGTCAATCAGTAGGCGACGTCTCGTGGGGCCGGCCTCTGTTGCTTCCTCCGTCCAGACGTGGCGAGACTGTCCTTTTTGCATAATCCGGCGTGGCAAATGACTCGCTGGGTCAAGGCATAGCCCGATCGCTACAGCTCCTCCGCCGACGGGAAGATCTCAGACGTCGGGTAGTATCAGCTGCTCGACGGGAGAGATCACATTAACCGCAGTCTCCCAACACCATTTAAACCACGAAGACCAACCGCTAGAACCAGCAAGCGCCGGCAATGAGTTTTCGGCAACCAGGCCGGTCTTTCAAATGTGCCACAATGCACCTACGCTTTTTTTTTCTTTTAAATGGCAACCACACTAATACTCTTGCCCATAGCTAAAAATTTCGATTACTCCAAATACCCCTTAAAATCATTACGGAAAACGTCCCTCAACGTTCCGTATAACACGACGCTCAGCTAAAGAATTCAACTGATCCCTGAGCACATACCAAAATAACAAAGGGTAATGCAATTTCGTATACTAACACGCTTATTTGCTGAATGTAGTTTCATGTCAGCCCATGGTTTTAAAGAACGCACAAGACTTTGCTGCGCGCTCTAGCATGACATCTTACTCTCATCCAAAGAGCGCTAGCATACCCACACGTACCTAACCATAGGCGATATCTCTCTCACCTAGGTATCCTTAAACCCTCATCTGAACGTGAATTTTCTCAAGGAACAAACGCAAGGAACAATCACACTTGAGGTACACGTCAGGAGTGCGTAACAAAACAGGCGTTAATTTTGCGCCAAAACCCCTGTACCGAATGTTTCTCCCCCTGAGCATTTCCAAAATTGCTTTGTTTGGTTTTATTCTAAAACCTTCCCAAACATTGCTCATTTACTCTATGGAGGACGGCATGCGATGCCGCGCTTAACTAAAGGGCACGAAGCATAGAAACTCCGGCGCCGCTCGACTACGCTACCGCGCTTTCAAAACTAGCGGGCGTACCAAATCTTCATTTGCGACTTGCGTGCTCGTATCTTAAAAAAAAACTCCTTTCACGCAGTCGGTTTGACTGATGCGGGCCACTGTCTCCTCATAACGCTGAACCATTCAACTCGAAATTTTGACAAAGCTTATACGCAAACAATATCTAGAGGGAAGAAAAAGTATCCAAGCAAACTAGCTGTGGAGATGACACAGGTACACCACTTTAAAACCAAATATAACCAAACAAGTATGTTTCCAAAAAAACTCCTGTGTCTGACTCTCCCGTTTACAGCCGTCGCTCCCCTTTCAGCCGTACACGCGGCGGTCGCGGACTTCGACTCTGAAAGCGCGCGAGACAACCACGTGCACGAGCAACAAGTTGAACTGCAGCGTTCCGCCTCATTCGCGATTTTGGCGGTCTTCTATCAGTTCGGCGTAGGAGACCGGAGCGATGCGTGGGACAGAGTGGCCATGCTTTCTTTGGGCTAGCTCGCGTGTGGTGCTTAGCTATTGTGGCTTTTCCTTTTCTTCCAGGACCCCTTCTACCATCCCGTTCCCGCAAAGCTTTAAATCTCCTGCGTACATTCCGTCGCGGGGATGCGCGCTGGGGCCTACCCTTTTGCCGCCGGCGCCTTACTTCCCGCCACAAAGGCCTCTTCGCTGAACTGGCCCATGAGCTACCCTCTTTTCTTTCTCCCCGATGCATGCTTCCTCCTTCTTGCCTTCGCTTTGTCGCGCGCGTACCTTTCACTCCTCTACGGCGACGTCTACGACCGACTTTTTCTGCACCGTTAGTGAATTGGCCTCGGGGTTGCGTCATCGGTAGTTTTACAGCTCAAGGGTGCCTCTGCACCACCTGCCACAGTGTTTGGGCACTTTGATTTCTTGGCTCTGTCGCCTTGTCCGGCCGATTCACCTGTGCTAACGCTGTACTCAGGTGCGCCCTGAAACGTTCTGTGGATAGAACGGAAAGACCGGCGCTCTCCACGCAATTCCATTCGCGAACCCGCTTTCCTCTTACCTTTCGTCCGGTTGCTCGGACGCATGCAATGTAATTTTGACGCTGCTGCAAAGCTCTTATTTGCTACGCTGACAGGTTTTGCGCCTTCTTTTACACGCGTAGTACTGTTCGTCTTTCTCGCGGATTTGCGACGTCTCTTTCGTCTGCGCCGCTTTTTGCGTGTCGTTTCCAAGCCTCCCGATCGCATCTCACACTCGTGAACCCTCTCACAGCTTTCGTCAGCTGTCTCAGTCGCGCGGTCTAAATGATTTTCGCCCTGGTCATCTTTATTCTCACCCTCTAGACCGGCGGACTTGTTAACACACTTAGGAACAATGCAGCTGTTTCCCTTCGAAAAATCTTGCTCGCATTCCTGAGAGCTGTCTGCAACTGCACTGATACCCTTCTCTACGCTCGCTGCTTCTGAGCCTTCTCCGGTGTTCTTGACTTCTTCAACCTCATTTGCAAGATCCACCGTCGCGACAAACATAGTTGAGGTCTGTGCCAGATTGTCTACAGCTATTCTAGCTGTTTCGCTAGCATTTAACTGGCACAGTACCTCGTCGCACTCGCTCTGGCCTTCGTCGGCCTCTCTACTCACTGCAGTATCTTTAGCAGCACTCAAACTCAATTCGCATTTGAATCCGCTGCTATGTTCACACGTGCTAGCCTTCTCTAAAGCTCTGGGCTGCACCTCGCACTTCTCGTGCGCTACACTTGCGGATGGCTGAATCTTCCACCGCGTTGCCTCGACTTTTGTTCTGACAGTTCAATCTCTAGGTTGAGTGCTCGCTCGAACTCTACACCGCGCTCCCGTTTTTTCTATCTCCCATTGCGCTCACTATTCACCTTGGTGCTATGAAAGACACGCGGACCTCTCTCAGGCTTGGTTTTAATACCAGCACACCGCCGCGCGTTCTTCAACGGAGCGTTCATGAGCTTGCACTCAATTTGCTTTCTGTCAACTGTGATGCCGAAGCACCGCAGTAAGGCTGCCTTAGCTACATTGTAACTGTTGAACTCGTCCTCGGAAAGGTACCCTATTCTACCAATTAAGTCGCATGGAAAGACACTCAATAAGGCGATAGACCAATAGTCTTCGTCGAGCCCTAGGTCTGTGCAAACATTCTCGTAAGAGGTTAGGTAACTCTCTATATCCTCGCCCTCTTCGAAAACATGTATCCTCGAATTTACTTGAGACCATCTAAGGCACTGTATTGATCTTCTTGTCTCTTCCAGCTTTACCTTAAGGCTTTCCTTCCACTGTTCTCTCTCTTACTCTCGCCTTTCCTGACGCTTTTTCTCGCGCTCCTGTTCCTCTTGCTTTTGAATCTCGTTCCACGTTTCTTTAATTTCTTCACTGGTCAGATTCAAGCCCTCGATAGCGCCAACAATTGCGTGTTTCTTCATCCCCGTATCTACTTCCGCTCCCAGCTCCTCCCCAAGAATCAGGAGCTGATTCTTCAACAAACGCTTCCAATCCATGACAGAGAACTAGTGTGGTGCAGCTCACTCTCTACCCAGAAGTTCCGTAAATAACTGCTTCTGTGGTAGCCTCTACCAGCGAAAAGATTGCACTTCTATCTTATCAGCCTGGCAACCAAAAAACCAAAGCCAGCACTCACCAGTCCACAGCTGCCAGTCTCCATGATCTCGGCGCGTTGTTCATTCTCCGTCCTCCAGGCTCACATCCAACCGCTTGCCATCCAGTTGTTGCGGATGGGAAGGAGGGACGCTGATGATGGCATCCCACTGCTGCCAACCAGTTGTTGCGCGTCACGGCGACCGCAGTCTGCGGGTAGCGGGGCCGATCGCCGTCGCTCCGTCGAGCCAAGGACTAGGGCAGAGCTTTGAGCAAACTTAACGGGTTTATTTACATCTTTACAGGGAGTTGTCGAGATGACAGAAGAGAAGAGAAGAACTAGTGGTTTCACAAACCACGAGCGTGGTGGTTAAACTTTTACATAGTTCAGAGCGATGTCCAGCACTCTGCCGCGTCGTTTTATGCCCTGTCGGGCTCCTCCTCTACGAGTCGACCACCAATCACGCACACACAGGTGAGGGGGCGAGCATGCAAGGTCCACGTGAACACTGCACTTTGGTGGCGCAGCTGGGCTCTTCCTCGTCGTGTGTAGGCCTTTAGTCGAGAGTGCCCACGATCCTGGCCGCATACTTCAGAGGGTCCGCCGATTATGTTCGCTCAATTAGCGGGGCGATCCGCGGCAGCCGCCGCGGTCTCCCCAGGAAGACGCCGTCCCTGTTGTCCTCTTGGTGGCGTCTTGGCGACACTACGTCTCGTACTCCGGGACAATGCCTGGCGGGCATAGGCAGTCAGCGGTCGGCTACTTGACAATGGATTAAACAAGCGCCGATCTTTTGAGAGGTGCCCGGTTCGTGGAATCCTCTGGGGAGAGCCCTTTGACCAGCGCCATCGTCGTCTGCCGGTTAACGCGCCAACGATGCGTGACTGGCCCAGGCGGGAGATAGAGTGGCGGCTCCAAAACCCTCTTTGGCGACATTCCACCCGTTGGCGCCGCTGTCAAAAAGAATGACGAGTCACTCAGCATTGTAGAGGATAACATTCCGGTTACTGACCCTGCAAAGATTGCTTCCTCTTACAACGAATTCTTTCAGTCGGTGTTTTCAGCTCCATCTCAGTCTAATGTGAAATTCACTTTGTCTCCATTGTCTCACTCGGAAAGAATGCCAGATGTTGAAGTCTCATACGAGAGCATTGTAGCCCTGCTACTGAATATGGACGTTAAAGAAATATGTAGGTCCCGATGACATACCGAACGAATTTCTTCACAGGTACGCGGAATGGGTTGCTAATTACTTGAAGACTACATTTGATGCGTCACTTGTAGGTCGCCTGATGATTGGCTTAAGGCTAAAGTTACACCTCAGCATAAATCTGGTGATAAGCGGGTAATTGAAAACTATCGTCCAATATCGCTGACCTGCGTGTGCTGCAAGCTCCTGGAGCACGTTGCATCCAAGTAAATTGACGCGCGTACTTCGAAAATGCCAACAGTTTTGTCCCAACCAACATGGATTCAAACAGCGCCTTTCCACAACAACACAGCCTTTTGAAACAGTTAATGACTTTGCATTGAACTTAAACGAAAAGAAACAGATAGATGCATATGTCGTGATCTTTCGAAAGCATTCGATAGAGTTCTACATTCACAATTGCTCGTAAAGCTAACAGTTATGGGAATAAATGAGAAAATAGTAAAATGAATAGCCGCGTACCTTCCAGGCAGAACGCAAAGCGTAGAAGTGGAACATATTAAATCAAAACCATTGAACATGACGTCAGGTATTCCACAGTGGTCTGTGTTAGGCCCGGTGCTATTCTTGGTTTATATTAATGATATTGCCTCTGAAACATACGATAGAATCACGGTGCGACTTTTCGCTAATGATTATTTTCTATACAGAAAAATTAATAGCCCGGAAAATCAACAATTGCTCAGTGATGCTCTGAGGGCAATAGAAAAATGGTGCGACAAATGGAAAATGAAAATAAATCACAATAAAACTGTTTTATTGCGCGAAACGAATGAAGTTAAACATACCTTTGACTTCAATTACGTCAACAATTCATCGGTACTTTTTATATGCTTTATGTGCTGAAATACTTAAGCGTTAATATTTCCAAGAATTTAAGCTGGTCCTATCATGTTACAAAAGTATGTGAAACTGCAGGAAATAAACTCTAGTTCTTGCGAAGAAAACTGCATTTAGCCTCACAGTCAGTTAAGCTAACTGCGTATTTAACATATGTACGGCTCACGCTAGAGTATGCCAGCATAATCTGGGACCCTTATCAGTCAGAGTTAAATCAGAGACTAGAAAGAGTTCAACGTCGAGTAGCAGATTCATCCTATCAAAATACTCTCGTACAGATTCTGTCTCCGAAAAGCTCAATTTGCTCAACTTGGCCACGCTTGCTGAACGCAGGCGCATAGCAAGGCTAATTTTTTTTTACTATCTCACTAAAAACAAATTTAACATCAATAGTTACTAGTACTTGAAAGCACGAGAAGTTAGAGTACTGCGAAGAGGGAAGGAACGTACCTTCGAAGTGCCTCAGATGCACATAAACAGCTGCGTGTTTTCTTTCTTCTCAAGAATCAGAACAGAACGGAATAAATTGCCGCTACTAACACAAGAAAGCGCCACCGCAGATGAACTGCAGAATAACCTTCCACGAAATTAAGGAAATATACGCATGTACTGATGCTCTATCTGTGGATAACCCTGAAATGATTCTTAACCATTATGTCTTTATTTTTGTGTCATGTATGTACGGAATATTTTCCTTATGTCCGGCTGTGTATCCTTGTACGTCGTGCTCGGTTATGGTTTGCACCACTGCTGGAGGACTTCGCATGTGTAGTGTAGTAAAATTTTATCAACCTATCAATCAACTATTTCCTTGTGTATGCCTACATTTGTTTTAAATGCGAAGCATTTCTTAGCAAATTTCGGCAACCTTGAGCGTATCTATTTAGCTATCTAGCCGCCTACGACTCTTAGTTCTTCTGGCCGTTTCGATAATGGTATCGATATCAAACTTGGTAAGGCATAACATGACTGTAAGAACAACTTATCTGACTAGTCATAACATGGAAATCATGGCATGTATGTCATGAACGTCATGGTTTACATTTCATGGTCTTGCAACTCTTGTGGTGGTTTCGTTCACATGGCATGTTGCAAAACCTGTATGGTATGACATGATTGCATGGCGAACACAAGCGACAGACCCTAACATGAAAATCATGACATGTGTGTCATGTAATAACATGACTACATGCCACACTTATGGTGCACTCGCGGCCATTTCGCTAGCGTCACATATACCATATTTGGTATTACGGTACGTGAATGGATGACGAAGGTATGTGACTGGTGCAAACATGATAATTATGAGATGCGTGTCATGTCACAGCATGTGCAAACATGATAATAATGAGATGCGTGTCATGTCACAACATGTGCAAACATGATAATCATGAGATGCGTGCCATGTCACAACATGACTACATGCAACGCTCATGATGCATTGGCGGCCGTTTCGCTGGCTTCACTTATAACAAATTTGGTATTACGGGACGTGAATGGATGACGAAAGTATGATACTAGTGCAAACATAATAAACATGAGATGTGGGTCATGTAACAACATCACTGCATGCTACGCTCATAATGCGCTCGCGGCCGTTTTGCTAGCTTCACATGTACCAAACTCGGTATTACGAGACGCGAACGGACGACTTAGGTAAATGACACTTTCAAACATGATAATCACGACATGCGTGTCATGTAACAACATCACTACATGCCACACTCGTGATGCACTCGTGGCCGTTTCTCTAGATTGACAAATGCCAAATTTCGTATTACGTGACGCGAATGGATAACGAAGGTATGTGACTGGTGCAAACATGATAATCATGAGATGCGTGTCATGTGAGAACATGACAACCTGCCACAGTCAAGACGGCAATACATTTCGACGAGACGCGGTGCGCGTGCTCGCCGGCGTTCATTTCGTCGCGTCACGCCGGCGTTGCCACGCCAGGCGCCGGTCCTGCCATATACTCGCAGGCACGCGCCACGCTGCGTTGCTTTGACGCATGCGCGTTTTAACAGGTCCGGCGTCCCTCCGTCACGAAAAGAAGGAGACGGAGTGTTTTTCACAGAGTAACAAAGTAAACATGTGTTGTCTGGGTAACGCATCGGCATAGAGTAATATTACTCTATGGAATCGGCGCGAAATGCATCATGTGGCATTTCGCGTCGGTTTCCGTCGGGCCGCGCCGACGGACGCTGGTCGTGCCTGGCGTCAGAGTATAGAGTGCTGGCGTTTTGCTAACGTAGCGTCGCTGTGCCCAGCGTGCGCGCGCGTCAACGCTATATTCCAGTATATTGAGCCATTCATGATGCGCTCGCGGCCGTTTTGCTAGCTACGCATATGCTAAATTTGGTGCTACGTGACGTCAATCGATGATGAAGTATATGACTGGTGCAAACATCATAATCCTGACATGCGTGTCATGTAAAAACATGAAAACATACCAAGCTCATAGCGTGCTCGCGGACATTTCGCTAGCTCCACATATAACAAATTTGGTATCACGTGACGTAACATGACGAAGGTAAACGACACATCCAAAGATGATAATTATGACACGGAAGTCATGTACGGCATCATTTACCTCCACCTCGTAACGTTGTGCTGATTTTAAAGTGACATATCAACATTTCTCATTCATGCTTTGCATATCATTGATTCCTACTGTACGTGGAATCTGCCAATGTTTATTTCATTTATTGGTTTATGTTCTTATTTTATTGTTTACCGATGCATTTTTTATTCTTTGAAGTGCCTTTCATTATTTATTATGTATTGTACGTTTTGCAAAGTGCTACTTTTGACCCACCCTGTAACGGCCGACAGGCCAACAGTACAACTAAATAATAAACAAAATAACGGCACGGTGACGTATATCACCAAGGTCAAAAAAAAAGGGGGGGGGGGGCTTTCTTTTTATTTTTTAGCTGGCCTAATGTCTCGTCTACTTCAATTAACTCTATCTCATTATAGAAAAAAGAGACAATTCATTGACAGCTCAATTCTGCCCCTTACGGCATAACGATTTTATTTTTCTCATTATTTATTTTTGTCCTTTCTCTACACTTTTCCGCCACAAATCCTGTAACCCTCTCTTACTTACTTCTATCGCAAACATGTGTTACTTTCCTACTGTTGTCCCCAAAACCCAAGGCCACAAATAGGCTTGTGCTCAAACGCACAGCGGGTGGATATAACCCCATTCAATGTGTCTGGATAGCCTGCCCTCTATCGGACATAATTCCCGCACACCATTGATCCAAAAAAAAAAAAAAAACGACGACCCCGTTCTATCTAACGCGATTCAGTTCAGCCCACTCGGAGTGAGAAACACAGCTCGTGGCCAAAATACTAAATTAGCCACTTACGAAGATGAACATTCATTTACTTCTGTTAGCTATAGAGAGAGAAAAGACATAAAATTACACAATCTTCCACTAAAGGGAACCTTGAGTAGCATGCGAAGCAGTGCATGGTCGACTTGAAGTTCCGTTCATCATAAACACCTTGCCCGATGTTGACACGTCCTTGCAAGTGGAGCACACCATGAATGCACTGTAGTTTCTGCTGCTGTTACTCTTCCTGAACTCTTGTTGGAATACGCCACGCGGGTTCATCGACACGACACACGGGAGCACATGGGTGGTTCATCGCGCGTCTGCAGAATCTCGTTCTCCTCGCTATCACGTGATTGCCGGAAAAGTGTAAGCGGGAGAGGCCACAGCCTCTTTCACGGCCTCTTACGGAGGCCCGCTAGCGCGTGCCAGATTGTTCTGACTAGGATACAATGCATTGGTTCATTGCACGTATGCGGAATCGCGTTCCCCGACGCCATCACATGATTGCTGAGAGGGTATAAAGGGGAGAGGCCACAGCGTCTTACCCAGCCCCTTGCACAGGCTGGAAAACGCTAGTGCGTGAGCACGTTCTGGCAGAAAAACTTGTGTGGTAACTAGTTGGAACATACTGTTAGTCCAGTTTTTTGTTTGTTCGTTTTGCGTGCTTATATTCGCACTGCAGCCTTTACCTACAGTACGTTCTGGCAGTGCTTGGCCAGCTGTTGCACGTGCGCAGTAAGGGTGGTTACGTACACCGTAATGAGCTCCGCCATAAGCTGCTTCGCATCTAAAAGGATAAGATCAAAGATAAGATTAAACGAATCAGATCACATTCAGTAGTTACCCTATTAAGAAACGCGCAGCTTGCACACACAAAATGCCTCCCGTTTGCTATAAAAGGCTTCAATGCCACACGACCAAACCTGTTAGCAGCTGCACTTCATATGAACACAACTGTTTGCTGAACTGTTGATTGATATGTGGGGTTTAACGTCCCAAAACCACTATATGATTATGAGAGACGCCGTTGCTGAACTGTTACGTTGTGACATGGGGGTAGAGGAAATAAAGTGTACACGTCCCCCGCACCCCAAAGAGTTATGATTTACTAGCTTACACCACGAGGCAGGTGGTTAATAGAGAGGGTAGGGAGGGTGAAGTACACTAGAAACGTTTCGCTAACATGTTAACAAGACATCACTAACAAGACGTAAATATAGGGTCCAGCAAAAGTTCCCAATCCACGCTGCCATATGAATATATGAGCCTGGGAACTCCAGGTGGTCCCTATACATTGGCAAGTCGGGCACATTGGTAACAACACATACAAAGACATCAGGAACCGCATCGCAGAGTCAAAGCCGTTCCAACAATCCACTCGACCAATCACAGCAGCACTTTCAATACGAAACTGGCGAAGGCTTTTATCGGGCTCACCTCACCGAATCGACGCCCAAACCTCGGTTTCGTGAGTTTGCCGGTCAGATCCGCGAACTGCAGAGTGTGCACGCTCTCATTGACGCAGTTGTGCATGCGAAACCCGAGCGTTACGCTTCTCCTGGCTCTTATCGCGCGCCTAGGCGGCGAGGGCCGGAAGGCCAAAAGTGGAGGCGAAACGGCCGAGAACAAGAGAGCCAGCCCGGCAGAGCCGTCGAAGCAGCCGAGCGCGCCCTGTTAAGATATGGGCGGCGACGACGGCTGACGTCGCACCCCGAGTAGTTCGAAGAGCTTGCGCGGTCCAAAAGTAAGATGCCGCCTACGCGAGGAGGGTCAGAAATTTTAGCGCGACCACCAAGCTGCAAGGATGTGACACATCGTCGCAGCTCAGTTGCGTGCACCACTCTCTCGAGCTAGGGATGAGAGCAAGCGCTGCAGCAGGATGAGCTTCATTTAGCGAGGAGACATATCGTACGAGATATCGCTTTCAATGCGTCTGGTCTGTATATCCCCTTAGATATCTTAGCGCCAAAAAAAAAAACGGAGGCAAAAGAAAGAGACGTAGACAACGTGAGCGCTATGTTGTATACCTTAGCGCCAAAAAAAAAACGGAGACAAAAAAATAGACGCAGACAACATTAGCGCTATGTTGTCAACACTAGCGCTCATGTTGTCTACGTCTCTTTGTTTTGTCTCCTTTTTTTTTTTGCGCTAAGATATCGAAGTCATGCATCTTTACCAACCCGCCCAACTCACCATATCCCCAATCATACTTTGAATAGCACGTGAGATCTGGGCCTTATAGGTTTTCTTTAAAGTGACGCAGTCATTTATTGGCGTTCTCGGTGCTCATTATGTCATTTTGAATATACATATTTTTATAACGGAATATATTGTTAGAAAGTTATCTATATATACCTCTAGTTCCCTGGTTGCTCCATTTTTTTACGTCGAAAACGTAAACAACGAGAACGGCACCTTAGTTTTGCGGCTTCTGTCAGCGAACAAAAAGGTGCCAACGTGACAATTTCTGAGCGGGCTATGAAGTCACCAATCACAACGTAAAGTGTCGCAAATCACCAAAATTCGTGGCGTCCCGTCACTAGACGTCGTGATCAATCGCTCAAAGGTGGACCGATACCGGAGGCCGTGCAACATAGCGTGAGGAGCTGAAAGCTTCAGTGGATTGGTAAGCTTTTCGCACCGCAGACACCGAAGTCGAGTCTGCACTCTGTTCCAGTAGTTTCCTGCAGCACTGTGAAAACTACAGGCTTCCTCGACTAATCAGGAAGACAAGCGTATCCTACACGTATCCTGCCGCGCTTTGTCGTTTGCAGGCTGCGAGCGTTGCAACGGAAGCGCCACGAGCGTTTCGGAAAACTGTGCAACTGGACTGTGAAATCATCTGTATTTGCGATAGCGGTGAAAAATTCGCTTCGACACCATCAAAGCACACGCCAACGAGATGCTCCTAGAGATACATTTGGGGAACGCGTTTCAGCGGTTTCGCTTGTGTAGAGCAGAAGTCTTTAACTCACCTCAGCTAGCGCACTGTAGAGACAAAATTTAGCCCCGCAAATGGCGGGTGAGTAAACAAGTTTGAAGCGGTGGAAGAGGAGGGCGAAGAGGTAAACAAAATGTCACCTGATGCTGCAATTCGAAAGGACGCTGATATCTTTATACGTATCACTCTTGAATTAGGCAACTTGTTTTTCAACGCGCGGTGAGTGAATAAACGCGCCCGAACTCGTGTGTTCGCGCGCTGTAGGGAGCGGCGGAAGATGGCAGGGTCGCAGCGCCCCCCTCAAAAAAGTGGCGAGAGACATGTACTACACCCGTAGTGAAGGCCGTAAGAAGGGAGCGCGCCGGTGCGGTCTAGCCCAGCCGTGTTCCATGCGGAGTGAGTTGCACAAATGACCTTTGAAGCTTTCCGAAAAGTATTAGATATAAACATCAAACGACATCCATGTGATAAAATACGTGAACACGCTTGTTTCATTCATATTGCGTGAATTTGAGTGTTTCAAAGCGCTATATGTAGCACATTTGTGAATTCTTGTAATGTAAACGACCAACACGTCGCTACTTGTGTGGTTATAACTTTAGCGGCCCGCCTTTACTCTTGAGTCTGTAACATTACAGTACTCACACGAATAAAAAAAAATTCGGAGTGTTGCTTTAAATGAATATACAGGCGTCAAAAAACTCAAACCAATAATGTGGTGGTTGGCAATGCATCAAATATATTTTTATTATCGCTACTTAAACCGATAGTGTCTTTACACTTTCGGCTTCAATATTGAAAGCGCGGCTTCTCAAGTGACACGTCACAGCAGTATTAATGGCAACTAATGTCATGGCTGGGTTGGAGAGAGAGCAACTCCCGACGCACCAGCGGCAGGCCTGTCATCTGCTGATGGTTCACGTAAGCAACGATGAGTGCCAGACAGATCTCTGTCGAATATGTTCACCTTTGAATTATCATCGCCGATGATAATTCATTTCTGCAGTTTAGACCAAAAGTATCCATAAACGTTGGTTTAGACCACATGTAGGACGCTGAGCTCGCAAAACTAGGAAGAACTGCGTCGACTTGTTGAGATAATGTACATTGCAGAAGAGCTGGCTGGCAGATGCTCAGAAACAAGGACATCAAAACGGGAAATATTTTACGCACTTTTTCTTTATCGTCTGCATCGTCATCGTCATGACGTATGGTGGGTAACTCGCATGTGCTGTACCATGATGGCAGCGTCATCGGGTACTTTATATGTGCTAAACACGCTTATTCGTCATCGTCATCACGTGTAGGTGAATGATATGATAGGCAGGTAGTCTACATTATTTTTAATCAGTTATACGCATAATGGAAAGTTGTCTTGTCCACAAGACTTATGCGGAGGCACGTTCACCTACGCCTCTGAACTGTTATAAAGATACTTTCGCGGTGAATACTCGATGCTGATATGCCTCTGTTCAACTTAATTTGTCCTAAAGACAGGGTTCTTGTTACGAACAAAGCAGTGGACTACTCGAAGCTTGGCTTTGTGGAGTCAGCCGATGCGGTAAGCTTTCTTTTTTTTTTTTTTCCAGTGGCTGCCGTGACTAACATCAGAATTTATGCCTTGCTAGAGAGGTATCAAATGCCTTCGATTTTTACTCGTCGTTTAGTTCGCCTAACGCAGTTTGTTTTTCCACTTGCCTGTGTCAGCTTAAAGTAATTGTGTCTGCTAAGCATCGATAATTGCTCGGTTTTCATGTGTCAAACAAGATATCATTTTGAGACACGCTAAAGTGTGGGTATCGGAATTGTGACCACTCAGGGTTCTTCAATGCGGATATGTACCTTCGTTCACGGGTGTTATTTGTATTTCATCCCCGCTGAAATGCGGCCGCCGTGGTCAGGAATCTATCCCGCGCCCTCAAGCATAGCCGCGCGACACCGCACGTGCTATGCTGCCACGGTGGTTTGTTTGATCAACGTCTCCATGCATACATACCGCGGACAGGACATTCGACGTCAGAAAAAAATTGATGCAGCTACCACTTTGTTTTTGTTTACTTTGTTTCGTTTTACCACAGATGTGGGTAGCGTGGTATCGTCACAGCACGGCCTTATCAATGGGGGCATGTCAGCCTGCACGCAACCAGAAAATGAGGACGAGGGAGTCGCCATCACGGCACAGCACTGTCCCTTCGACGTCATATGCATAGACGCAGCCTTTTTGCAGGGCTTCCCTACGTTTTTTTTAAACGATAGTCTTTTCTTGGGGGCCTTCGACGAAAAAATTTTGGTCCGTCTGTCTTTACACTTGTCTGTTTGTCCACTCTCAGCGGCACTGGGTACTTGAAACGGCCGACCCCATCTGCAGCGCCCACCAATGTTGCTCAAGTTTTAGCGTTCATACTTGTGCCATTATCAATTAAAAAGCAATTATTGCGCATATCTGAGGCACCATAACAACACGTATATATTCTGCATGTGCATCTTTTACTAGAAAAAGCATACATAAGTAATTTTAAGGACCGTAGCGCTTATCACGCTGTGCTGACCATGCAACGCTTGGACGAAAAGGCGAGTGTTTCCAACGCTTTGCTAAGACGAGACGGTAGTGGCACCTACCCGTCGCCTTGCGTTCTACACCTTATCACCTCTGAGACGGGCGCGCACACCCGTCTCAGAGCCACACGTTTCGTTTTCTAAGAAAACTGCCAGATGGCGCTCATGTCTCACGTGTAATAAAGCCCCTAAACGTGTAACGTGATTTGATGCCCTCGTTCGCCTCCAGAATACCATACGCAGCGCCTCGAGAATGTCATTAACTGATTTTCTTGCGCAGAAAATAAAAAAAATTGTTGACTCTCTGCACACGCAAGACTATCATCTTTCGACGACATTTTCAGATTACGTGCAGATACGGGGTCACTTTTTTGTTATTTCTAGGCGAGAGTAGCGTTCAGACAAAGTTATTTTTCCAAACCACAGCGCAGTATTACTGGCGCAATGACTTTTAGAGCTGTTCGTTGCAAAAGAAAGCAGAGGAGCGGCGCACGCGCGTGCTCTCACCGCGGAACTTAATATTTGATATTAATAAGGGGTGACCTAAATATACCTTGCAAACAGTAATGTTAAAAACAAATCTAATTGAGGTAATACTATCTTGCAGACATGAAAATATCGCTAAATCCACAAGATTCACTCAACGATCCACATCATTACTTGAGTGTTTTACCAGTTTTCCTACTTAAAAATGTATTGCCCGGAGTGTTTTCGTCTGGGGTAAGTGACCACATGCCACTTTTTGCTCTACTCAACTTCAAAAAAGAAGTCTAAAAAACTAGTTTCAAGCCACACGAACACACACGGAGCCAAAAGCAGGCCAGAAGTACGAAGTTTAGACGAATGTGTGTACTACCCATCATTCCCTTGCTCGCTGAAGCGCCGTGCATTGCAGCTCCCATAGACACTAGCGCCAGAGTTCCCTCTAGTGTATATTGGGAAACTCTATGCTCCACGCCAACTCCTCACAGATCGTGGACGCTATTTTCTCTCCCGAGTTATTCACGACCTGCTTCGCTCTTGCGAAACCAAACATAAGTTTACGACGGCCTACCATCCACGAATTAATGGGCTTACCGAAAGATTCAGCCGAACTTTAACTGATATGCTCTCCATGTACGTCCCCTCTGACCACCTAGACAGGGACGTCGCATTGTCCTTTGTTACGTTTGCCTACAATTCCCCACGCCACGATACCGTTCGGTTTTCACCATTTTATACCTTATATTTGGCCGCGATCCAACTCCACTTTTCGACACCATCTTTCCGACAGCTGCCGATTCGCCGACTGAATACGCCCGTGACACTATCACCAGAGCTCGCAAAGCACGAGAAGTCACTCTGAAGCGCCTCTTAGCATCGCAAGAGCAACAGAGGCAAGGTTACGACGCACATCATCGCGACGTCTCTTTTGCCCCGGGTCCCCTTGTGTTGTTGTGGACCCCAACTCAGCATGTTGGTCTCTCTGAGAAGCTGCTTTCCCGGTACTCAGTACCCAACCACGTCTTGCGCCAGGTGACCGACGTTACCTACGAGATAGCCCCGCTCATGTCGGCATCTCCCTTCGCTCGATCCACTGTCTATAGACATTGTACATGTCTCCCGCCTTAAGCTCTACCACTCTTCAACGCCATAGAAAGCACCGAGACGGTGCTTCTGCACCCGGGGGTCATGTTACAAGACTACATCACGCTGAAGAAGCAAGACAGACAGCGAGAAAGACGCCGTGATTCTGGGATGTGAGGCGCTCTCTCGCTAGCCATCTCGGCTTATGCTTGGCGTCGTGCAAATATATGTTAGCTGTCACCTCGTTTCTCTGTGTGCCCTCCCGTAACAATATTATAAAAACAAAATTTCCTCTGTTAATAATAACTCCAAACTGCTCTGGGTGCGCTTAGTGAAATCGGAGGAACTGTACGACCACGTATACCTACCGAATCACACATTAATGGAAAGGCAATCTCTGGCACAGCGCTTGCAAATCAGTTCAATGTGCATTTTTCGACATCAGGCATCAGCACCATCCTCAAAGTCTGCTATTTAGTACTTTCCTACTGCCTGCACGGATTCCATGTTTCTATTGCGTGTACATCTGACAAAGAGAGAGCATCCACCGTGTCTGCACTGAAAGACGCGCGTTCTCCCAGTTGCGATGAAATCAGCGTTCTGCCAGTTAAAGCAGCTATCTGTTATATTGCTGCTCTAAATCATATCTGCAACAGAATGCTGGCGACTGGCATTTTTTCTGACCAAATAAAAGTCGCACGTATTACTGTCGTGTCTACTTAAAACTGGTAGAAAACATGACCTCAACAATTATCGGCCAACATCGGTATTGCCGCTTTTTTTTTTTTTCCAAAATCGCATGCCAACACCTGGCTTAACGAACTTCACATATAGCAGTGTGAAAATGACATTAACTGAAACGTAAACAAAACACAGTACATAATATTTCGTCCAAAAAATGAACCTCTCTTTCATGACATAGAATTATCAATCATTCCACAACAGCGCCCGTAAACGCTTGTCGATTTCTTCGGGTAATTTGCAGATCTTACCTCAGTTGGTGTAAACATATAAACTATGTTCGTGTTATCTAGGTCTCATTGTATGTTATACAATATTATTTTTTTGCCTTTACGTTATATTTATCGTTTATTCATTCCACCTAACATACAGTCATCCAGTCTGGGGTACATGCAACAAGACTGATGCCAAACGTGTTTCCTCTTCACAAAAAGGAAGCTTGAAAATGATTTCCTCTCAACCACCCTCAACTGATTCACTTATGACAGTTGCGTAAAATTCGCTTAGCAACAATGATTTCCCGCGAAATTAAACACAATTATACCGCCTTCTCAAATATTTCACCAGACAAGTGGCACACAACCTACGCTCTACATCACTGACGGGATCAAGATCACGAACTAAAGCCCTAAAACTTTAATTACCAAATAATTTTATTGTGTAATGCACACTCATCCTTAACCAAACTGGCCAATAAAACCACATGCGTTTCTCATTTTAAAAAAACAGTGAAAGCACTTCTCATGTCTCTGCCAGATGTATTAGTTTTCAATGATGTATCATAAAATGCTGACGATTACTTTATGCTTGATATTGTATGTGCTCCATGTGCACATACATCATACTATAATACATTTTGCAAAACTCTTTTCCTTATATTCATGTCTAAGTGTTTATCTTATTTTTATTATTGTTTGCATACTGGGTAATGAACAATGTAATTATCGCTATAACTGACATGTTTTCGTTGTTTTTGCTCCTGCTGTTGGACATTTATGTCCGGGGTGAAGGCCTCGTCAGAGGCATGCGAGTCTCTTTTTGTCTTATTTCGTGGACATACATATTTTTTGTGTATATATGTCTGAAATAAATTGAAAATGCAGCAAGACTCTCATCTGCAGTGCTAAAATTTTTAGAAAAGAAGCGGGCACATGTAACCTTCAGTTGTTTTTTTTTCATCTTCGTGATAATGCGAGAGCATAGTTTCCAAAAGCTATAGACATTTGTAATAGCTTTTTTTTTTTCTTCTGTACAGAATGCACCATGCACCGAACTCTTTCCTACTGCTTAGTTTGTAATGTGCTGGAGGAAGAGGGTGTCAACCAACCTTCGAGACTTCGGGCATGTGGTATAAACATGCAAAACCAACCAATTTTGAACAGCTCAGAAACCCACGCCCCATCAAGAGACCACCACGGCTGTGCCAATGTATTCTGATTGCAAAGGTTAGTGCACTGTCCTGGAAATATATTCTCCAAATATCACACACTGCATTAAATGATCCCCCCCCCTTCAACCACGAGATTTGTTACTGAATCGTAAAGCGTTGTCATATTGTATAATTGATTGATTGTGGGGTTTAACGTCCCAAAACAACCATACGATTATGAGAGACGTCATAGTGGAGGGCTCCGGAAACATCGACCACCTGGGGTCCTCAAAGTGCACCAAAATTTGAGCACACGGGCCTAGAGCATTCCTGCCTACATCGGAAATGCAGCTGCCGCCGCCGGGATTCGATCCCGCGACCAGCATATTGTATTACTGCTAGTTTACTTACCTGACACTAATTTTGCATTACTTCGAAACACCTGCCTAAAGCTACGAGAAACTAGTGGGGACGTGTCTAACACCACATGCAATGGAGCTTTTTTCCCATACATCTATTTAGCTGAGTACCAATAGTCTGCTTGCAATGGGTTTGAGAGCAGTCCTGCATGCAGGCGAAAAGTGCTTTTCGTAGCAGGCTTGGAGCAGCCAGGAGGGCCTATTCGAGCAGGTTTACAGCAGTAAGAACATTTAGAGCAGATGTAGTTATATTTAACGCACTTGTGATGCAAAATCTGTTCAATACTGCAACAGCCTTACTATTGCGATAGAAATTATATAGTAGACTCTCGACGGGTCTTCGCCGTTGCCGTCATATATCCCATAAAAATTCCGCATTGATCACAACCCCGCGCATACTATGTTCTATCCGCAAGCAAAACTACGCGAGTGGAGGCGACGAACGCGGCTGCAGCAGAAATCGAACCATCCAGCCCATTTCAGTCGCTCGGAGGGCGCGTGCGAAAACATATCCTCCCGCCCAGGAGGTCTGTAGTCGAAGCAGTGAGGAAGCGCTCCGGCCGTCTTGGAAGAGCATGAAAAGAAGCGAGGGAGGACGGCGTTCTTCGAGCAACAACTATCACCTTTGCACTTAAGGGCGTCGTCGCGATCGACGGCCATCAGCAGGCGGTTCACATACACTTTTACGCGATGCACTCTCGTTGCGAAGAGACTGTGCGATAAGTGTAAATCTTCTTGAAATGGCCGTAAACACGTACACCAGAATTTTTTTAATGAAGCGAGATCAGATATAAGCAAACAGCCTTCGTTTATAACATTACGATTTGCTACCATCACATTCATTGCTTCGCCCTTGCAGTGCAACTGCCACACATTTAGTTATGTACAGCCGCCATTTTTTTTAACCTGAACGCGTGAGCGCAATCGCAAAGCCGATTAAGGTCGAAGCACAGCGGCGAAATGAACGAAAATACGGGCATGCACTGTTCGGCAGTCATGTGCACCTTGTTTGCTGTTATGCCGGGAGCGACATTCCAGGGCGGCTTAAAGTTACAATGGTGGTGCGGCGAGTCTGCTGGGCCCGCAGACCTAAGAACCCTTACCACCCGACTACCCGGAGGGACCTTTGCAACCGGGTTGCAGAAATTAGGTGCCTTCTCTCATCTTCTAACCACTACCAGCACCCTCCTCCTTTGGCTGGTGCACCGAACAATGGGCCTCGCATGTGGACTTGTGCTAATAGCACGCTTTCTATATTCCTGGGCCAGCGACCACGCCTTGGTCCATGGTGTTCGGAGCCTGCAAAGAGCTAGCTGAGCCAGTGGTGCCGTATTGCTCTTCCCTGTGCCACCGGGTGTGCGTGTCCTTGCACTTTTCTAGAAACTGGTTTGGCGGACTAGTCTGCAGAGGGTCGGAGTGGAGGAGGACAATCCTATTGGAGGGACCTGAACTGACTTGTCTTCCCTCACAGTGAATCCTGGGAAGGCAGTGTATAAAAACGCGAGCGCAAAGACGCCCGGGTGTGCTTAATCTGTTCCATGCTGTTCTACGCTACTCTCAACATGTAAATATTGTACATAAATGTTTTCTTCTCATCTACGCCGGCTCCTCGACTCGTCTTCTCCCGGCACTCTGATGGCTCCAGCCAAGACTACGCTACCCAAGGTCGCCACAGTCACGGACGTGGTGGCATGTCCCGACACCTCCTTTATAACAACCTGTCTACACTAAGTTTCCAGAACCAGACACCACCCCCCTTTCTTTAAGCACTTTTAGTGCCATATTTTTTGTTTTCCTTTGTCGAACACTCCCATCAAGTTGAAGAAAAATTTCCCCAGAAGGGCAAAGCAATGATTGCGTAACAACAAACCATAAGGCTGGCAGCCAACTCTTTCAGATCCCATATCGCGTAATTCTACAAAACCTTGCGGTACGAGTACAGCCGTGTCGGGGAGAGAGCCTCTTCTTGGGCTCTTTTGTGTTGAAAGCGCAGCACGTACTGGGTTCACAAGCTATTCGCGCCAAAGCCTGGTGCGAATAGCTTGTGAATTGTAGTTCACGGTTGCTGCTAGGGCATCACAGTCTTTACGAAACCGAAACTATATCCATTTCGATGAAACCAAACATAAACGATGTGTCAGCCACGTTTCCGGGCACGACGCTTGACTGCTTTCGCAACTTGCGGCTAAATTCTGGCACTGCGGCGCAGTACTGCACTGAGAAAACGAGTATGGTGCAGCAGGGGTGGCCCGGTGAAGGGTGGCGCAGATGTTCCCCCCGCTGCAGTGGTACAAAAACGCAGGAAGTCCACAATTATTCAACAATAAGCAAGGCATGTAGCCTGCAAAAACGGAGTACAGCTTTGCCACATGCCATGGTTGCTAGCACTGCAAGATGTTGGCCCTGTGTGTAACACAGCTAATCATGAATTAACGCATTGTTCACTTTTTTTTTTACTGTACTAGAACATATTGATGCAAACAGGAATGTCCTATTAAGTTTGCACATAATCGTATGCCATTTTGCACACCGCATTACCCATGACGTAAACATGATAGTGTTGGTGGCACATTAGGTGGAACACTTGCCAGCTTGAAAATGCTAGGGCAAATAAAATACCAGAAACCCTCCGACTGACATGTGGGCCCAAGTCCACAAGCCACACTTGGCAGGTGATGCAGCGGTAGAAGTAGGCGGGGCGGGGCGTACGTAGGTGTGCTTGCACACCACTTTTTCATTTACTGCTGACGTTCGAGTCCTCTCGCATCCCAACTCATTTATGCCTTAAAAAAAAGTTCACTTGAATGTGAACGTATAGTCTGCTTACTGAAAATCGCATAAGAAATTGATGCAGTATTAATGTTTAAACTATTTTTCCGATTGACAGATTTTACGTTCAAGAGCTGCAACTGCTTAGGAGTTCACATTCCATGCAACATTCCCGTTAATTAAAAAGCAAAAAAGAAAAGTTCTGCCTATGTGCGTGGTGCACCAGAGTATACCAAGATCAAAAGTTAACAAGATTTATTTCACATTGAAACACTTGTTAGAAGAAAAAAAAAAGACATTCACAAAATAAAGCAAGAAAGAAAACGAGTGGGACAGGAAATTATGTATAACAGATGAAACAACAGAGCGAGAGAAGACAAAACATGAAGCAAAAGTTGTTACCTCATCCCCAACCAATCCACAGTCCAATAAACTGAAAAGTACTTTCGCAGAATCACCAGTCTCTTTTTGCCCAAGCCGAAAATGAGGCAGGATGGACCAGAAAAGGGGAGAAAAAGATATCTGGAGAGGAGAAAAAAAAACTGATGAATGTGCGCAAACATGGAAGAAGACAAGTGAGGGGTAGTGAAAGAACAGCCTCATTACAAAAATAGTCTGAGTTTTCATACAAACTCGCTCGGTTCCAATTACATGGTGGCCAGAGAAAGAGAGAGAGAGGCAAACTGCTCCTTTCGGTGGCATCTTTTTTTTTTTCCTTTTCTTTCCCTTGCCCTCAAGAGTGCTTTCTTTCCATTGCCTTCTTCCAACAACTTGTCTTCAAGATGAGGTGGCAGCAGCGCTGGCAGCATAGTGGTTTTGTGGTGATCGTCGTCAGTCTAGGCGGTGATGAATAGAAAGGTGACGAGGCTGTGGCATAAGCCCAGGAATGTCCAACCCATCCACCTGGTGCGCTTTTTTCTTTTTTTCTCGTTATTTGATTCGTATAATACATATTTGTGCTTGACTGGCAGGGTTGCAAGCAAGGAAAATCGCTGGGCTTTGCCACATGCAGGGTACACCTTTTAGTCTTCCCCCTCAGACTCTGCGCACCGAAAACAAGAAAAAATTTAAGTGTCGCAATCAAAGGTGCACTGCTCAAAGACCAAACACCAATCATGTAAAAACTGAAGGTGTGATGCTTACTTAACAGAGTGCTAAAGCATTCGAAACACCTCTATCACCTACAGACCTTTCAAAGTAATCCCATAATGACTTTTACTACACCACTGCTGCTTTACAAATCTCTTGTTAAGCTGAGTTACTTCACAAACTGAGCACTGTTACCTGTGTGTGCTCATGAGTATGCTGGAAACTACAGAGACAAAGGTGCTAAAGAGTGGCGCACTGGCCGAAATTTACTCTGCTAGGTGTCATGACCTGCGAGAATTTATACTTTTCTGGTTCAGGTGTTTGCGGCCCCCAGTACCCACAAGATACAACTCGTGGCCTTCAAGATCATTCAATAGCACGCCATTCAGAAAATCGGCACAGCCTCTACTATGGAAGGGCAATGTTTTCTATTTTTAAAAAGCACTATAAAATCCTCAGACCCCAAGTTATCTCCTCCGTATGCAAAATTCACATTCAAGCATCCACGACCAAAGTGCCGACCTGGAATAAAATTTGGGGATTGCTGCCCCCACCCTTATGGTTCAGAAGCCGCTCGGCTACCCCCATGACTGGCATTGCTGGATGGAACCAAGTGAAGCGCTTCAGCAAACCAAAACCTTCAGGAATTAGAGCAGTAGAGGTCAAACAATAAACAAGCGCTCATTTATACTGCTATGCATAACGAAATCTGTGACAAAAGCAAGGCTTGTGCACAAAAGAGCAACTAACATGTACTTGGCACACATTTGCTACGATGTAAATTTCTTCAGAAATTAGCCTAATTGCATTGCCGCTAGATCCTGCCGCACACTTCTAACCCCGAAGAAGAAAATTCAGTCTCACCTTCCTCGGCATTCTGGAGCCACTCGACGAAGCGCTTCATTTGTTCGAGGAACACGCTCTTGCCCTTGGGTGAGTGGGCACCCTTGTACCACTTGAGGATAGAGTCCTCGCTGAGCACATCAGTCTTGTAGAAGAGGATAACGATCTTCTGGAATACCTTCATGAAGTTCATGTTGTCGTAGCAAAACTCCTGGACTTTGACCAGCAGCGCTACCTCCGCACGTGGGGTGGTCGTGAATGCTTCGAGCAGAGGAGTGTACTGCTTCAGATGCTTCAATGCTTGGTCCGCCACTAGCTCTTCCTTCTTGTTCCAATCCATGCCAGACATCTGGGTTGTCCACAGCTGCGCACACAACCGCGGCTTCAATAACACTTTTAGGCGCTGTGCGTGCACCGCCCTGCATACCATACTTACTCGCATAATCCTCGCACTTTTTTTTGACGGAAAACCGATGAAAAGTTGGGGGGTGCGAGAATTACGCGGGGAAAACTTTCTACGAAAACGTACAGAGTGAAAAAAAAAAAAAGGAAGTCGCCGCAAATCGGGATGCTCACACCAGCAACTAACAGCAAGCTTTAAGAAGTGCTAATTAGAACTTACCTCAACAATAAAAGCAGAGGTTTAACGCAAGACAAGATTCATTTCAGACACAAAAAGTGAAAGCAAATAGTCGAGAATTAGAATACCATACGCAAAGCTTGTGGAGGTTGCGGGCGTAGCGGTAGCGTTCGTCACTCAACAGGAGCCCTCAAAAGGTAAGCGTGAGACGTCAGTATTGGGCTGGTGGCTATTTAACAGAATTGTCCGCAGTTTCTTTCTGAAATAAAGTTTACCAGCAATCCCAGTTTTAGGCACACGGCAGGCCCAATGAGTCTTGGTGGCTTTCAGCAGCCATCACCAGTAGCGAAAACAAAACTCGTAGACTCCGAAGAGCCTACCGGCGGCCCTGTTGCCGTTCTTTAGTGCATTATCTATCACTTGCAACTTGAAAGCAGCCGTACAGCTTCAGTATCGCCTCATAACTTGACAAGGTTACCGACGCAGCATACAAAGCACGCCGCAACGCACACTGGCCACTTTGGCCTGGCTTGAATTGGATTGAACCCCAGTGCAATAGTACGCTTGATGCTAAGAGATGGTGCCAGATGGCGTGCCCTATCATCATCAGTGGCTGGAAAGAGCAGACGACATTATTGCGGCAGTTTTCGGGGGTGCGATAATTACTCGAGGAAAAAAAATCGTACTTTTGTTGGGTGATGTGGGGGGTGCGAGAATTATGACAGTGCGAGGATTTCGCGAGTAAATACGGTAGTATTGCCTTACGCTTCATAATTATCACAGAAGTGCAACACAGTCATCCGCACAAAGTGAAATCACGGTCGAATGTACCAAGTCCACCCTTAGCTTTACAGTTGAGCCCACATATAATGGCCCCACTTAAAACGAACTTTTGTTTAAAACGACCAATATCAAGATGACCATGAAAATGTACATTGGTTCAATGGCACAATATCACACTTACAATGAACGTCTCCAAGCACCGCCGATCGGTTACAGCGAACGGGGCCAGAGCTCTGCAGACTTTCCGGGAAACCACTTTCGACCACCGATCAGGCATCGGCGAGGTGCTCATACATTCTCATTGTTAAACGCCGACCCTGCCACTGCTCTCCCCAACCGCTTTTTGTTATATACCCCTTTGTCCCCCCCCCCCCCCCCCTACTCTGAGCACCCCGCATTGCCAGACGAGGCCAGTGTTTTCACACTGCCACAGTTTTTTTGAAGACTGGTCGGCCATCTCCCCTGTTTGTGATCGCTGTTACTGTCGTTGGCCTTACCAGCCTGGAGTGACGAGGCCATTTGCCAACATCGTCGGCCACCGACTGTATCAAATCGTCTGTGTCTAGTGCAAGCGCGTACGCTATTACACCGACTCTGATCATTAGGGATTCGTTTCGTGTTTAGGACCTGTTCTCGCTCACATCGCACTCGGCTCAGCATGCCCTTCACACGAGTGCGGAAGCGCGAAAATGGTTGTTCATTTGTGCAGAACGAATAGCGAAATATCCAAGTCGGTGAGGTCACGCGAATTCACCGACGCAACAAAACGATTTTTCGACCATGACCGCCAATTCTTTGAACACTGCCACGCGCGCAGGTCCAGGCGGCACTGTACGCGTGAGTTGCGAGTTTCATGGACCTTTCAAGCAAGCTACCCGACCTCCTTTCCGCGTGCCTTGGTTTTCAAAGTTGCCCTCCCGCCGCATCCTCCCCTCTCTTCACTCTATTGCAACTCCTTGGCCTTCTCTCCCAAATCTACTCTCCTCTTTTTATCGCAACCCCTTTGCCTGTCTCCACCGCTCCGTAACGCCAGCCACGCTGGCTCGAACTAGTTTCGTTTTCTAACTAGAAATGGGCCTGGAGCTGTTCCACGCATACTGGCATGTGTGTTAGGTGTGCGCATCTTGCTTGCTCTTGGTGTGCGTGTGTGATCAGGATGGCAAAAAGGAGGTCTTGCACACTTTTCCTGCCACTCAACAAATGTCGAGAGTTTGGCTGCTTGGCTTGAGCAAACTCTGTGCGTTAGGTGCCGCGTTGCGGAGCGCTTGCTCATAGCTATTGACCACCTGGCAGCCAACTGGTTAACATCCCTGCCTTTCCTTCCTTCAGTGAACCAGCAAACAAGGCCTCTCCTGGCACTACAAAGTTACTAGGCAGCGACAGTCTAGGCCAAAATTTCCACCAGGACACTGACCCTAGCTTATAAACTTCATAAAAGGCCATTTACCAGCACAGCCACATCGTGTTCGGGCAGTGAGTACTTGGTCATGTATTCCTTCACACTCTGAATGATCTCCTTGACTGGTACTTCGTTCTTGAGCATGTTGCTGACCTGCTGCTGGAGGTCCTTCTTGACACTCGATGCCTCCTGTGCTTTCTGCAACGATAGATTAACATTCAATTCATCCATGGAGTCTGGACAATATTACTACTGCCAACACCTGCAAATCTGCAAAGAACACTATTTCAAAACGTGCTATTGAGGAGAGCATTGACAACTTCATGCAACTTCTCTCAAGAATTGTAAGACTAGCATGAAACGTGGACAGATGGTTACAAACCATTTGGTCCATTTATTGCAACTTTCTTTTGCACTTTTGCAAGCACAGGACTAATCGATTTAAAAGTTATTCCATTTAGCAATTCCTATTTGCCTAAATTTCCCATAGAGTCCTATCTTCTTAATATGTACGTGCTTTAAACGTACTCAGGGCTAAAATGTAGTTGCGACGAATCCCGGACAGAGTTCCATACAGCCTAATATATTCGCTGACTGTTTAACGGGGCCCTCCAACACTATTTAATCCCCAATGTTTTTTTGGAAGTTGTGTGGACTGAATTACAGCCAGACTAATACAGCAAAAACAGCAGTGATAACGGCATGCAATCTGAAATTATTCGACTTAGAAAATTCAAAATAAAAAAAATGTTGGCCTGAAACTAGATTTTCGCGGGGTCACTTGACCATATTTCACTCACCCATGACGTAGAACATTCCGGTTTGCCACTGCATTCTGTGAACACAACTTCGCCAACAACGGATGGCTTCACCCATTTTAAGCGGTTAGCGAATATATTAGGCTGTATGGTACTCTGTCCAGGATTCGTGGCAACTACATTTTATCCCTTAGTACGTTTAAAGCAGGTACATATTAAGGGGAGATGCGAGTCGAAAAATCGCGTTTTTAGCGAAATTTCTCTTATTTCTGATTTTTATTGCATTGTAATCTTCAAACCTTCTTTCATCTGTGAAAATTTCAAAATTAAATTCGAACCGCAAAATGCAAAAAAATGTGTATGAAGGCATCGCGGTGGCTCAAAATTTCGTGAATTTGCGCCGATATTGGCCATCTTTGACTGCGCGCTGCTCCCCGTCGCAGTGCCGCCCGCCATCGCGATCGGTTGGGAAAGTTGCGTCCGGCCTTCTTCTTACAGCTCCGACGACCGCCAGTTTCGTATGTGGACAAAAAAAAATAAAAACGAGGCCTTTTTATCACGTGGTTTGAGCGGTTTGAAACGCGCGGCACCCTAAGCCGCATCGCCATTGGCTACCAAGTCATTGTCAGCTGTGTTGGTGGCGGCCATCGGCATTTGGTACGTCTGCTTTTCTGCGCGTCTACGCATATTTCCGCGATGACAAGCCCGAAAAAGTGCAACGTGAGACCGCAGAAGTTTCGAACGAAGCACAAGTTCAAGGGAAGGCGGCGTAAAGCGCCCCGAACGACGGCGACGAACGAGAACGCGCCCTACGTGTGCTAGGCCTGACGGCGGCATCGACGAGTGCGCGAGCGACAGTGGCTGCGATGAAGGGATTGACGCTGCGCTTTCTTTCGTCAGTGCTTCGGAAAAGAAGCTCGGCTTCTTCGAAAAAGACGAAAGACAGCGCGATGAGGTTTGTGCAATGACAGTTTTGTGTGACACCCTCTTGCTGACGGCACTTGTGGCAGGTGCGGCATGCCCTGCTTGGGGTATTTAAAAACTTGCCGTTCGGGAGCCGGCAGAAAAGCGCAAGGGACTTTCGTCGCTCCTCGAACTTCATTGCGAAAACAGCGAATGCTCAGCGACTGTTCTTTCGTGCTCCTATACGTCACTGCGTGTTACGGCGGACGGCAGCAGCCGAGTGAGCCAACGGTACGACAGTGGGAGCTCCCGAGATAGTTTCGCTGTAAATGTGAAGGCGGAGGTGGCTGCACGCGCTGTCGGCATTGGGAATGAGCAATTGTCGAGATTTTGTTCCATTATTGGACTCCCAAAGCCAATGCACCACCGAGGATTTTTTTCGATAGCAAAGAAGGTGCACACCGCTGCCATGGCAGCTGTGAGTGAAAACTTGCGCCGATCCAGAGAGTTGACGAAAGAAGTAGCAGGCGAAACTGATGTGGCTGTTATGTTCGACGGCACTTGGCAGAAGAGGGGCCACAAAAGCCACAACGAGATTGGCGCAGTTATCTCCTTAGATACTGGCCTCTGGTTAGACTTCGAGGTCATATCAAATTACTGCCTGACATGCAGTAGGCACAAGGATATGGGCCCAGACAAGGAAGTGTGGCAGGCATTCCATGGCCCAGTCTGTGAAAAAAATGCAGACTGTTCCTTTCATGCCATGGAAACGGAGGCTGCAATGCGCATTTGGCAGAGAACATTGACTTATGACACCCCACTGCATTTCATGACATTCTTGAGTGACGGTGACAGCAAAGCATATAGTGCAGTTGCAGAGTCAAAAGTCTATGGTGCTGTCAATATAGAAAAAGAAGACTGCACTAATCATGTGGCCAAGAGACTTGGCACCGTGCTACGGAAGCTGCATGTGCCATTACCACGAGGGCAGAAAATGAAAGAGCCAGCCATTCAGAAGCTCCAAACATACTATCAAATTGCCATAACAAGCAACAGGGGGAGTGTACAGGATATGTACATTGCAGTATGGGCTTCGTACTTCCACTCATGCTCTACTGACAATGCTGGCAGCCACAAGTTTTGCCCTGCAGGAAGAGTCATGGTGCAAACAACGCGCTGAAGCACTTGGTGAACCTGCACCACGCCACACACCTCTCCTGACAAAAGCACAGGGATTGGCTGTTTTGCCCATTTATAAGCGGCTAACGGATGAGAAGCTCCTTGCTCGATGCATCAAAGGGAAACCCAGAACGCATCGGAATCCCTGAACAGCAAAATTTGGCTACTTTGCCCCAAGACTAAGTTTGTCTCCCGAACGGTTGTCGAGACTGCCGCAGCTATGGCAATCCTGTGGTTCAACAAGGGTCATGCTACTTTCGAGCACATCCTGGAAGAGCTCAACATACTGCCATCTAGAGATCTAGTTACTTTCAGTGATTCCCGCGATGCGAGGCGCATCAAGAGAATGTCCGAGCGTCTGACAGCAGAAGCAAGGGCCCACCGTCGTCGTGGAGTGAAAAGGGCACGGCTAGAAGAGAGTGCTCGCAAGGACCGTGAGGGCACAACCTGTGCTGCAGGACAGTTCTAGTAACTTGTAGTGCTTTTCAAAGTTCTGTTGAACATTATGGCCAAAGATTATGCATTTCTAACAACTCTGTGATAAAAAGAAAGGTTTCAAACTTTCAAATGCGTTTTTCTCCTTTTGCAGTTTTGTGTGATCTGTGCTTCTTATACACGCTAGTTCATATACTTAGAATTGTCATACCTCTATGAAATTTTGCACATAGCATGATGAAGGCCCATAGAGTGCAAGTATCTATTCAGATTGTCAGTGCTGCTTGATTATGTTTTTCAAAAATTACTTAAGGGGAGACTCTGGTGTTCTAAAAAAATTTTCTGTTTATTATCATATTCAAATGAAATTTTCAGGCAATGTAACTTTTAACCTGCTGTGAAGATATATTCAATCCATTTTCTTTTATCTCGAGTAGTTTTAGAGATATTGAATAAATAATGAATCGTTGAATTGCCCAATTATTCTGCAATTTAATCATTAAATATCCTTGAACACTTTATATGGACATAGTCTAGAATAATCAAGGATCACAACTATACTATCACTGTAATTTTAACTCTATTTTTATAAAAGTTATTGCCATATGTAATATAATGGTTGGGAACATGAGAATTTTCATGAGATTTATCAGCACATGAAAAATTTTCTCTTGACTAAATATAAATTTTAGTAGTCTTATTGTGTATAGGAACTCGTAAGCTGTCAATTACAACAAGAATTGTTGAAATCTGATCACTAGATCAAAAGATACTGTGGGCAACAGTATAGCACATAGGCAAAAAACTGATTTTGAGAAAACACAAAAAGAAGTTTGAAGACTATATATAGGTTTAATTCTTGCCAAAAAAGCAACAGATGGGAGTCCTTTTTGCTCTAGAAGCCACCAGGCTTATAATCACCATCACTCTCTTTCACACGCCTCTTCTTCATGGCATTCTTGAAGTCTTCTGCTCTGGTATGCTTTTTGTCACATGCCGCTAGCCGCTGCTGGTCCTTTTCCAGACATCTTTCAACATCTGTGTTGCCTTGGTTCAAATGCAGCTCCTTCAAAATGGCCTCAGAAGCACGTTTCTTTCCAGCATTGAACCGAGCAACCGCTTCCGCAACAGCAGTTTAGACTGTGAAGAGCGAGGCGTGCTTGGTTTTTCGTACAAGCGACCAGATCACTGAATGGAGGCTCTCATTCGAGTTTTGAGTTTTGCCTCTTTGGCAGCGCTCAAACAGCTTTCGATCTGAGAGGCGAGTGTACACTGGAAGGAGCGCTTCTGCAACATATTCCGGGAGGTCGTACCGATGCTTAGGAGGAGCCTGCTGCCTTGCCACTGCCTTGTTGTGGGCACACCATGAGTCTTCTCCCTTTGGGCACCGTGAATGTTGTGGCTTTGCATCAGTAGAAGTCACATGATAGTAAGTGGCAATGACAGCATTCTCCATCTCATCGATGTTTCCCTGGTGTGCCTTGAGTGCCCAACCATAATAATTTGTAAGCTTCGTTACAAGCCCAGCGGTGAGCTTTCCTTTGCCACCGAGGCTTGGCCGACCTTCCCCCTTGCTCTTCTGCAGGAGGTGTCTCAGTGCAGCACCCATCCTTTTATGTATATGATTTATGCAATCCCCCTTTTCGATAGCCACGAAGCCATACACTTGCTCCTCCTGAAGGCTGTTGAAAGCGCGGCTATCGCCATCGCACAACATCGTTGTGTAGCGGAATCCATGCTTTTCGAGGGACCGGCGAAACAGAATTTTGGCAGCCTCCACCTCCATCTGGCCAGGCTTGCTCGAAGAGTTTTTTTGGCACTTGTGCCGAGCTCGCCACTCACTGTATCGAGGGTCGTCGTCCTTGGGGCCAATCTCGCAACCCAAACAGAAGTTCGAGAGAACTTTGAAGTCCAACACATAGCCCGAAACAGTTCTATTACAGTTCCCACACAAATGTGTGACAAGTGGCCACGAGTTAGCCAAGTCCCGTCGTAGGAAACTGCGATATTGCCGGGGTTCCCGAAATTCAGTTCAGAATAGATGGCCTTCACAGCTGTTGCGCACTCGCTCATAATACCCGCGGATGCGTTTATCGCGGCAGGGTTCATCTTGGTTTTGACGTAGTCTTGGTACGTTTTGTTGTGCATTCCACGACGAGACACATTCAGGGCCGAAAAAATGTCGTTTAGCACGGTCTGCCCATTTCCCGTGCTCATAACTGCACGAGCCGCAAGCACATTTACTTCGAAAGGGTTGCAGGTCGCATTCCCCCCTGCTCTCAGCGAGCTCCATCCGGCGCTGACATCTCCGCAGACGGCACAGTTCACCACTATTCTAACTGCCAATCCGTACTCACGGTCGCCCCGTGAAATGTTCAATGGGCCAGAGCAGAATTCGCATTTCGCGCACCGAAGCAGTTGGTTCAGCAGCGGTAGGCTTAGCAGCGTGAACTCTGTGCCGGACCCCGCCGCTTCCGGGGAATCTCCGATAAGCGACCGCTTTCGGCGGGTAGCTGATAACGAAGACAGCTTCTGTCGTTGCTCTTCGGCGCGATGCTCAAATGCCACTTTTTCCGCTTCTGTCACAAAATGCGTATCGACGCGCGTTGTCCTCGTGTCGTCGGCCACAGGCATCGCTTGCGCGGCTGCAGCTTCGGTGGATATCGTACACTCGCTGGCGCATGTCGCGGAGCTCGTCGCCGTCGATTCACTCGACGCTGCTTCAGGTATCCGAGACCGACGCTTGCGTTTTTTGCCGTAGGCATGAGCTGTCGCGAATTTGCGTCGCCCGCCAGCCATCGTCGCGTCCGAACAATTTGTGACAAGGAGTCGCGCATTGTTGCACACAGTCGGGCAGACGAAATTTCGGTCGTCCAATCGGAGAGCAGGATTTGCCCCACGTGGTATAAACGCGCCAATGCCGTGCGAGTATTCCCTCCTTTTCAGTGGCGTGTAGCTCCATAGTTGCCAGACTTAGAGTTGTTTTCTCGCTAAAACCGGATTGCTGAAGAATTTAGCTTTCGAATGATTCCAAAATGGCCGTGCTGCGGCTAACGGTTACCGCAGACGACGGCATTGAAATTGCCCGTTTTGGGGGGGGCGTTTTCGAGCGAGAGTGATCATGAAGATCGCAATAACAAAATAAATACTAATCGGAACGCGTTAATATTCCAGCAATAGATTCTTTTGGACGTCGAGATTTCGAAAAAAAATATTTTAAAAAATTGATTTTTTGGCAATTTTTTGCTCTAAAAGACCCGTGTCTCCCCTTAACATTGAAAGCCCTTGGCAACTAGAGCCATAGTAAATTTTTCTATTTTATTATTGTATTTCACCTTTTTACACACAAAATTTATATAGTTTTTTGCACTCTACAGTTCCAAAGGATCATAGTCAGCTATATCTGCATGCTTTATCTCAAATTTTTATAGGTCAGAATTGTGCATAACAATGGCCATAATTTTGCAGTATCTGACCTGCAGGAAGAAAACCAAGCAATCTACATGAAAATAAATGACATATTTGAAAAGAGGAGAAAAAACTCTATTAGCATGCCAATTTGTGTTAAATTCAGACTCGTATTAAAGAAAATCGTTTTTCGTGTAGCATCTCCCCTTAAGGAGACTGGACTGTATGGTAGAATCTAGGTAAATAGGAATTCCTAAACCCCTTTATAAGAGGCATGCTCCGGGCAGCAATTCTTGCTTTTATACGAGATGTCTCTTATAAACAGGGTACCATGTGTGCATTTTCCTATCAACCCGTATTTTACTGTTGGCATACTAGTGTGTCATACCCATTCGTCTCCTCTATCAAGTGTCTCTTTATAAAGGGGTTCGACTGTACTGTCACAAATTTTACAGTGCAAAGGCGTCAGATCCAATAAATGCGCATTAAAAAAAAGTTATATACAGTAATACCTTCTAAACTCACTCGCATATCTCAAAAAATTGGCCAAGTGGAAACTTTCCGCGGCACCTTACATTTTCCTATACGTACATTGTATATTTTCCCCTTTATCTTGAAGCATGTTCAGGTCAGATTGCGAATAACTCGAGAACTTGACCGGGAGAATGAAAATTCCACCACTGAACCATTTCACAAGATTCGCGCGATGCTGCCGCACCTGAAGTTAATTTATTTTATTTTATTATTAGTTAGCCGCGTTTGCCACTGCGTCGATGCTTTGCACGAACGCGAAGTCTAAACCCAGTGACATATCAACTTTCTCAAGCAACCTTGTGGCACATCACGTAACACATACGCTGAGCAGGGAGCTCTGCCCTTGCTTTGGAGCAGTTTGTCTCGTTCACTTAGTGCAGTGCACGTGATTATCCCAGAGGTGTGCTTTCGGTTCATCTGCGCAAACCACGCGGTACGAATTTTTTGCTGACTGCGAGTGCAGTACGTGGGATTTTCTCCGAGGTGATTTCCATTAATCTGTGCAAACAGAGCGGTACGGATTTTTCGCGGACTTTGAGGAGCGGCAACTTAACGCGAGTGCGGCAAGAATGACAAAAAGCAGTGCCAGTCACTAATGCTGAAAAGAAAGGTTGCCCCAATTAAGGATGTGGAGAAAGGAGGCCAAACAAAATCGAGCATCGCGCAGGAATTCGGCATCCGTTTGTGTACGCATTCGACAGTGCTGAAAAACAAGCAGAAGGTGCTGGATGGATTTCAGCAGAGCTTCTTCAGCCAGCAGAAGCGGGTTGAAGGATCGAAGTTCCCAGATGTTGAAGTGGCATTGATGGTATGGCTGTGAAATGCAAGGGCGGCCAACCTCCCCGTCAAGCGGGGAATAAGGATGGAGAAGCCAGACGCTCTGGCCTTGCAAATGGGGCACACGAACTTCAGTTGCAGCAGCGGCTGGTTTGACCACTTCAAGAAAAAGAAACAGTGTGGTGTTCAAGTCACTGCACACCGAGAACGGCACTGTCGACACAGCCACTGCAGACAATCAGCGCAGCAGCCGGCTTGCTGAGTAGCGAGAGTTACGCCGACCGCGACATTTTCAACCTGGACGAGGCTGCACTTTTTTATAAAATGTTGCCGAGCCGCACTTTCACACCGTAGGGTGGAGTGTACTCTGGAGTGAAAGAATCGAAGGACCAGGTCACTGTCCTTTTAAGGGGCCAATACCACAGGTGAAGAGAAGCTGCCGCTATTCATTATTGGCAATACTCTTATCCCTAGGTGCTTCAGAAATGCCAGACTGCCAAATGTCATTATCTATTTCACGAATAGAGCAGCGTGGAAAACTGCTACTTGTTTCAAAGAGTACGTTCACACTATATATAACAAGATGGCCAAGAAAAACAGAAAGTCCTGTTATTTTCGGCAACTGCCAGGCCACAGCAAAATAGAGAATTTGAAGGCAATGACAATTGAGTTTCTGCCCGCAAATATAAAGTCTGTTCTGTAGCCGATAGACCAAGGTGTCATCGAAGGGCCCGATAAATCTACCGAAAGAGCCTTCTCTACAGAATTTTGTTGTCTTATGAAAATGGCAAAGGCTACAAAATTCACCTGCTGGGTGAATCATCTTATCAGCAGCACTTGAAAGCAAGTTCGTGCAGCGGCTATCGCCAACTGCTTTACGCATGCTGGGTTTTCACGTGCCGCTATTTTTCCAGACGCAGAGACAACAGAGACAGATGACTTCACAGACTGTGAGGAACTGTGTCAAGGTGTCATCAAGCGAACAGGTAACAGTGCCACCGAAACATGAATTCTCTGGAGTACACCCTGAGTGAGCAGGATGTGGCGGTGACCAGAGAAATGATGGACCCTAAAATCATTCAGACGGCCACTAACATAGGGGACAGCAGAGACGACAGCGATGACGATCGACCTTGAGAGGTGCGGACATCTTCACAGACGAAAAACTTGCTGCGCTAGCTTCGAAATAAGGTCGAATGCAGCGGCGGGGAAGATTGACTGATGCGGCGCATCCAAGAAGCTGGAGAACACCTTCCGAGGACCGAGTAAGACTGCAAAGCAGACGACCATTGGGCAGTTTTTTTCTGCTAAATAAAATGGCAGTGCGACAAAACCCAGCTGGTTAAATCTTTCGTATCTCATTTTTTTTTCTCTTTTAAACCTGCACGAGAAGAAAGATTAGAAACTGCTGCTGAACAGCTAGCAAGTAGTGATTTTTTTTTCTGAAAAGCACTAATTTTTCTCAGCGATTAGCGCAACTTTGCTTATCTCGAAAATCTTATCTCAAATTTTTCCTGGTTTTTACGACCGAGTTAACGAGGTATTACTGTATTACAATGCTCTAGCCAAGGGCACTGATAGTTACCTGGTAGTCCAGCAGCTGAGAGATACCATGTGCCTTGAACGTGGCTGTGAAGTTTTCCGGACTCCTCTTGCTCACAGGAAAGAACTCCTGGAAACATGCCCCCAAAGACACACCAGATCAGCTCCACTTGTTTGAGGCAATGCGCAGATACATTACAGCTGGTATATTTCCCTGTACAGTAAAACATCGTTATAACGAAGTGGGATATAACAAAGCAATTGTAATTCCACTTAAAATTCCCATAGATGCCCATATATTTAAAACCTCTTTTTAACAAAGTGAAAATTTTCTCACAATGAATATAACGAACTATTCTTCATCTGCAATGAGCATTTACTGATCATTTTGGTATACGTAAATTCAATATTTTATAGCACAAGACAATTTACGTCTCATCACAACTGCGGGAAGCCAAAACTCGCGCCTTGCGCTCCCCTGAAGCCGCCTGCGGTCTGCCAACACGCCTGTGGGAGCGAGTCTCTCTGCCTCCCCTTTCCTCACGAACTAATGGACTCGACCGCGCAGCAACTCACACGAGCGTGCGCGTCAGCCGGCCTCCCCTCTCCTGTAGAACTCGTTGGCCCGCCCACATATCTGACCTCCTCCTCCCCTTCAACTTCGCCGCTCCGCACCGGGGCCTCGCACGCCACCCGGGCGGTGGAGATTGTGGGTTTCTTCCTTGTCGTTCCCTGTGGAAGAGCAACACCACCTCTATCAGTTTCTGCCGCAAGACGCGAGATAGACAACACAACAGCAGCGGCAAACGTAAGCGCAAAAATAAAAACAGTCGAGCAGAAGTCGGCAATGTTGAAAGCCGTTGAGTCTGGCGTCAAGAAAAAAAAAGTGGCCAAGATTTCAGTGATGTCGCTAGGTCCCGCGGGCGACCGAGCCCTGACGTCGTCGTACGCTCTCCTTGATGCTGGCGTTGTGCCTGACTGCGACACTTTCCACATGTATGTTGGCACCAGATGCTGACGCGGTGACAACCAAAGTTTTGTCAGATGCGGAAATTTTGCCCCTGGTGACGAACGTGCATGACGACAGTGACGAATGTGTCGACACTCGAGCCTAATGCTGGCGAACCAGATGTACCGACGCCCACGCAAGCGCTGGATGCGACAGAGCTGCTGTGCTGCTTCTTTGGTGCTTACGATGTCGGCGAATGCGGACTCAGAATAGCTGCTGCAGCTGAAAAAGCAATCATCCGCGTGAGGAAGAGTCGGCAAAAGTCAATAATATTAAGGACCAATTTTCTTCGAAGTGATCTGCCGGCTCGTGCGCTGAATTTTGCGGTAATAAAGTGCATCGTTCTTTGTTATTTTGCCATTTTTTGCCTTCTGACGGCCGTTTTTCTCCTCGCGGCGGGCTGCTGTGATATTCGTTGGCGTGCACATTCTCTCTAGCTGGCTAATTGTCGGTAAAAATTGATATTGGCTATAAACTAATGGTTATAACAAATAATTTTTACTTCCCCTTCAACTTCGTTATAACGACGTTTGACTGTATTCTGTGGCCTAAATCCACAGAGGTGGCTGAAGAAGCCTGCTGGAAACTTCAATCAGCCTAAGCCTGGCTGCAGTGCCGAGGCTGCTTAGCGTCCCTGCACCTACCGTATAAACCAGAATATAAGTCGAGATATTTTCAATAAAAGAACGAGCTAAAGTCGCCCCTCGTCTTATATAGCGGTGTCTAGCCGACAGTGCACTGCTGTCTGGCAACATGTGGCTTGCATGTGCATGAGAAGCTGGACACGGCCATATTTGCATTCAAATCCAATAGCAGGTTGTTGTTTTTTTCTCTTGTCTGTTTTTTAGAGTTCGTGACTTTCCTCCGATCTGTTCTAAGTTCTCACTCCGCTTGACATTGTGTTTCATTTTTAGTGATCTTTTTTTCGTTCACTGAATATGAGTAGCGGTACGAGAAGGCAGTACTCAGCTGCGTTTAAAATAGAGGATGTTGAGTTCACAGAAGCAAATGGGATTAAGACTGCTCTGCGCCGCTTTGGTGTATCAGAAAAAAGCGTGCGCTATTGGAGGATGCAGAAAGGGAAGCTGCAGATGTGCAATCTTTGGAAAATGTCATTTCGTGGGCAAAGTGCGGTTCATCCGCAGCTGGAGAAAACGCTAGGGAACTTTGTGTGGGAAGTTCATGCGTGCTCGCTGCCAGTGACCGTGAATACCATTCGCAAGAAAGCTGTGGAACTCGCTCCAGAAGCTGGGCTCATTAGAGAAGAGTTTCGTGCACCGAATTCTTGGGTGCATCGATTCATGAGACGCAAAGGATTTTCTTTCCGGTGGCGCATATCCATTTGTCAGAAGTTTCCAGACGAGTTCGAGGCCAAGCTTACCGTATTTACTCGTGTCATACTCGCACTCGCACAATTCTCGCACCCCCCACATCGCCCAACAAAAATACGATTTCTTTTTTTCTCGAATAATTATCGCACCACCGAAAACTGCTGCAATAATGTCGTCTGCTCTTTTCAGCCATTGATGACGATAGCGCACGTTATCTAGCGCCATCTCTTAAGCATCAAGCGTACTATTGCACAAATTCAATCCAACTCGAGCCAAGCCGAAGTGGCCAGTGTGCGTTGCGGCGTGTTTTGTATGTTGCGTCGGTAACCTTGTCAAGTTATGAGGCGATACTGAAGCTGTACGGCTGTTTTCAAGTTGCAAGCGATAGATAATGCACTAAAAAACGGCAACAGGGCGGCCGGTAGGCCCTTCGGAGTCTACGAGTTTTGTGTTCGCTACTGGTGATGGCTGCTGAAAGCCACCAAGACGCGTTTGGGCCTGCCGTGTGCCTAAAACTGGGATTGATGGTAAACTTTATTTCTTAAGAAGGAAACTGCGGGCAATTCTGTTAAATATCCATCAGCCCAATACTGACGTCCCACGCTTACCTTTTGAGGGCTCCTGTTGAGCGACGAATGCTACCGCTATGCCCGCAACGTCCGCAAGCTTTGCGTATGGTATTCTAATTCTCGACTATTTGCTTCCACTTTTTGTGTCTCAAATCTTGTCTTGTGTTGAACCTCTGCTCTTATTGTTGAGGTAAGTTTTAATTAGTACTTCTTAAAGCTTGCTGTTAGTGGCTGGTGTGAGAATCCCGATTTGCGGCCACTTAGTTTTCAATTCGCAAATAAATGTCGTTCGGCAATTTCGGGTTGTTTTCCTTTTTTTTTTTTCGGTAACCTGGACTTGGGGGGATCGACCTATATTCCCACTCGTCCTATAGCCCGGTTTATACGGTACTGTAACAGCTCTCGCTGACTCTGAACTTGCATTAAAATTTTGTCAATAAATGCTGCTGGTAACTGAAGTCTTTTGTAACCATGCTGTAAAATCCATTCAGCAGGTATCAGTGGAACTAGCCTGCTCTTTACTCCTGAGCAAAATCGAAACGATTTTGCTAGAAAATCGACCAATTTTTCCTTATCATGATGGTCCGTTGTAATAAGAGTAGATTGTACACTTATATATGGATATAACGAATTACAGTCGACTGCTCTTAAATGGAACTTGAAGGGGATCCATAAGACTGTTCCATTTATCAGAAGTTTCATTGAAGCAAAGTACACTTATTTAGTGAACCAAGACCTTTAGTGAAATTGCACAAATCTCTCCTCACTCATGAGGATGAGTAGGAAAAATAAAAGGAGTGAAGAGTGGTTTGTTTGGCAAGCTTGAGTTGTTTTTTTACAAGGTACGCACCCATGCTTGACAAACTAGCTAGAAATTCTGGACAAGCCTCATGCTCAAAATAGCACTGCAAAAGTTCAACAGCCTCTTTAGCTGATCGGTCTGGTGGCACCACTGCACTGGCCCTATTGTGGTCACGTTCATCGCTGAAGGATTGACCCTCACCGTGCACTTCGGCAATGATTTCCTCGACAGTCTCTTCACGACAGGTACGAACATTTTTATCAATTTATTTGTAGTCCTCTAGCGTGAAAGGGGCAGAGCGTACGACCTGACTGAATACTGTCTCAATGTTGGCATCAGCAGGGCTTTCTTCATCAGGTACTGCTTTCTTGCGCTTGAAAGCCAGCATGGTGAAAGCATCTGTGTATTGTTGTTGCCTTCACTTGCTCCCAGGCACAAGCCAAAATGTGGATGCCTGCCAATAAACCTATGCTGTAGCATTTCCCGCTGCCTGCTCTACGCAGCATTTGATGGAGCAATTGTCTGCGGTAATGAACTTTAATGTTCTGAATAACCCCTTGATTCACTGGCTAGATAACTGCCATTGCATTGGCAGGTAAGAACTCCAGAGTGATGGCTTGGAGTACATGAACCTCACCGTGGGCTGGGCAATTATCCACGATGAAGACAACGTTCCAGCCTTGCCTCGTAAATCTTGCGTCTTCCTCCCGAATACAGTTTTCGAAAATGGCCACGGTCATCCACGTTTTTCCATTTCCATGGCACGCAACGGGAAGGTGTCAAACGCCTTTGAAACAACGTGGGTGCTTTGATTTTCCCGTTACCAACAGCTTCAATTTCTCATCTCCTGCCATGTTTGCACCCACCAGCACAGTGATGCGATCTTTACTGCGTTTTCTTCCACTACAGGCTTTGCCTTTGAAGGCGAGTCTGATGGAAGCGCCTTATAAAAAGGCCCATCTCGTCGACAGTGAAGAAGTCTCGTGGCTCAAAGCTCATCAATATTTCCTTAAACCGCCCCTGTTGCCAGTCAGTGCAAATGTCCCTGTTGACTGCACCACTCTCACCTGAGATTGCTTTGAAGACTAGGCCATGGCGTGTTTTGAAGCGGCTGAGCCATCCGTCGCTTAGGACAAAGTTCTTAACACCCATTTGCATGGTCGTCTCTTGAGCTTTCTGCTCGAGAATTGGTCCGCTTATGGGCAAATTGGAACTCCGTACACGCTTGAACCACAGAAAAAGAACTTTTATAATTGTTCATAAGGCGTTGTCCACATCCATTTACCGTAATTACTCGAATCTAACGAGCACCTTTTATCCGGTTAAGCGAGTTCATAAATCGCATGCGCGTTAGAATCGAGTACGGGAAAAAAATTAATACGGTCATTCTATTGCCATCAGCATTTTCAAAATGGTCGCCCCCTACGCGCGTCGGCCATTTCTGCCTATGTGTTTCCCATGTGCGGCACTTCGTACGTGTGCTGAGGAGTTCGTCATCTTGTAGTGCATTAGCATCGACGGCATGGAAGGGCCAACTCCAAAAACTCGAGTGCACCATGATGCCGCTTTTAAAAGGGAAGTCATTGCGTGTGCAGAAACAGACGGAAATCGGGCCGCATCGCGGTCGTTCGGAGTTTTCGAAACGTGCGTGCGGGACTGGCGGAAACAAAAGCAGAAGATTGTCGACAGCAAAGCTTCACGCAAAGGCTACAGTGGACCACAGCAGGGTCGGTTTCCGTAAATTGAAGAGCTGCTCGGCGAGTATGTGCTTGAGCAGCGAGCGGCACAGCGGCCCGTGAGGACAGAACTGCTCCAAGTGCAGGCTATGCAGTTAGCCTTAGAAAAAGGTCTAATGCGGAGCCAGTTTAAAGCGAGCAGGTGCTGGCTAACTAACTTTATGAAGAGGAAAGGCTTTTGCCTCCGAAAGTGAACGGGCATATGCGAAAAGTTCTGCGGAGGAGGAGGAGGAGTACGATGAAAAGCTTCACAGTTTTCACAGGTTCGTCCTAAACTTGTGGCACAACAACGGCTACCTGCTTGGGCAAATCGGGAATGCCGATCAGGCGCCTCTTTACTTCGATATGCCTGGCACCGCAACCGTCGAGAAGAAGGGGACGAAGCAAGTTCGCGTGCTGACGTCGGTCCACAGTAAAACCACAGTGACGGCAATGCTCTGTTACAAGTCAGATGGGCACAAGCTTCCCCCCGTACCTCATATTTAAATGGAAGACGCGTTTTTTCAAGTGGTGTGATCGTGCGGGCCGGCGATAAAAATGGGTGCGCGTTGCAATCGATGTCTTAATTTTTTTTTTTCGTCGTGGAAATCGGGTGCGGGTTACAATCGAGGGCACAGTAGAATCGAGTAGATACGTTAGATGAAGGTCCCGTTCTTAACAGTGCCTTCAATCTTGTCTCCGTCTTTCCAGATCCGCGACAGCGTCGATTTCGAGATGCATTTTTTCGCCCCTTCCATCATCGAGCTCCTGAAGAATTTGCAGCTTTTTTTCAAGCGAGAGAGTATGGTGCGGCTGCTTCCTTTCCATCAGGCTGAAATAGCACCGTGATCCACCACACTTCGCCACACAAATAGGAATAAAACATAATTGACTCGCCGACTTCACTCCCACAGCCACAAGCGAGAAAGGCTACTGGATTGGCTTGTCTCGATCTCAAGGTGTTACCATGATTGTGAGAATACCTTTGGCATGAGCAAGTCTATGCAGTGTTTAGAGTTTGTGCCGTTTAACTGTGAGTGACCAATAAGCACTGTTTCGATTAACTGATGAATTTTACTGCGCAACACATAGAAATCCAGCCCTATGAGCCCGTTTAGTTCCATTAATGAGGCATTTTTGTTTAAGCAAGTTTCGTTTATTGGGAGTCGATTGATTGATATATAGGGTCTAACGTCCCAAAACCACCATATGATGAGAGACGCCGTAGTGGAAAGCTCCGGAAATTTCGACCACCTGGGGTTCTTTAACGTGCGCCCAAATCTAAGCACACGGGCCTACAACATTCCCGCCTCTACCGGAAATGCAGCCGCCGCTGCCGAGATTCGATCCCGCGACCTGCAGGTTAGCAGCTGACTACCTTAGCCACTAGACCACCACGGCGGAGCTGTTTATTGGGAGTCCACTGTATAGGTTATAAATAATTAAGCGACCACTACCTTTCCATAAATACAGTGTTACGAATAACCGTTTACAGCGAATTCGTTAGGTTTCAGTGTATAATCAGGATTCCATAGTACAGTGCAGTCCACTTATAACGATATCGAGAAAACCTAAAAATATGATCGTTATAACCGGTGATCGCTATATCTGGACTGCCGCCAAAAAATCGTCGCCGGACGTACCTTTTGTAGCTCCACGCTTCATTTCGCTATTTTCACCAATTAATAAATATTGTAGATAGTAGGATGTCAAAAACAAGACTATTTCTTACTCCGAAGAACGCATCACGGGTTCGCTGAGGAAGAGAGACTGACCGACGGCGGGGTGGGAGCAGTGGGAGGAAGAAAGCACAGCCAGAGGTACACAGCCGGAATGCCAACGATGCCCCGCCCCGATGCCGCCGCGCCGCTTTGCTTTTCGCATTTTTTATTTTCTCTCTTTCCCGCTTTCGTTCAGCAAGCTACGAGTAGCTTGCCGGCTTGCCGTTGTAGAAGGCGGGGAGCCGCGGAGCGCGGCGCTTTGCTTTTCGCATTTTTTTTTTAAATTCTCTCAGCCTCTCCGCGGTCGACGCGCGGCGAGGCGCAAAACGTGACACAGCTGGCGCCATCTGTAGCGCGTCGCGCCAACTCGCGATGCTCTCCTCGGCTTTTTGAACGGCCGGGACGCGCTGCCGGCGCTGTGCTGCAGTGGCGGCAGATACGTACTCGCCTACGCTAACTTTTCGTCTTGTCTCGGCATAGTTCGTTTCAGAGGAACTTATCAATCTAAATGTTACGATTATATTCTGAATGAAACATGCCGTCCACGGCAAACTTTTCATCGTTGTATCCGATATGCGGTGGATAACATATCGTTATATATGGTTTTTTTCCCCCATAGCCCCAATGCATAAAATGAGACTGTTAAGGGGAGACGCTACTCGAAAACACTTTTTCTTTAGTTTTCAAGTTAGGGTTTCCAAAATTTAGCCACAGAGATATTTTTTCTTGTAGATTCCAAAACTGTTATCAGATTTTGTGTAGCCTCATTACTTTTAAAGTTATTATACATGCAATAGCAAAACAAAGGGATTTTTACTCTCGCTTTTTCGACATCAAAACTTTTGTGTAGATGTTTGTGTAATAGCTTATTATGCTTGTCATGAACTACTGTGTGCATTTAAGAGGTTAAAGTTACGAGAAAAAAAAGCTGTTACTACAAAAAATGAACAGATCTGCCAAACTTCTTTTTTTCAGGGTTCCTTGTATCATTTCTTGGTATGTTTTTATTGATAATGGCTATGCATCATAAATCAGAATAGATAACGGCACTCTACACACCTTGAAGAATGTGTGTGCCAAGTTTCATCGCAATAGGACAATTTTAAGGGGATGAAACTATGTGAGTGAAATGTGACCGTGGCCGAAAATTTCAAAATGAGAAAAACGCGTTTGAAAGTTTGGAACATGTTTACTAATTAGGGCGCACTTGCAAACACTCAAAAGTGTGTCTAATGCACAGGCAGTATGTCCAGGAGCTGGCCACGGTGACTAGAATTCACCCGCACTGTATGTAACTCCTTCGCGGTCCTTCCGAGCGGAGTCCTGTAGGCGAGCTCTCTTGGCCGATGTGCGGCGGTGAGCCCTCGCCTCAGCAGTCTGTTGGGCATTCATCTTCTGAATGCGCCTCTTGTCGCTGTAGTCCCCCAGGGTGGTCAAGCTTGCTGGTGGTAGAACACCAAGCTCCTCCAGGACCACCTCGAAGCTTGCATGGCCCCGGTTATACCAGAGCACAGCAATGGCTGTGGCAGTCTCCACAGCACTTCGGGAAGCAAACTTTGTTTTAGGGCACAGCAGCCACACCTTGCTGTTGAGAGACTCAGCAGCGTTCTGAGTTTTCCCTCGAAGGCATCGGGCCAGCAGCTTCTCGTCAGAAAGGCGCTTGTCTATGGGCAGCAGTGCCCGGCCCTGTGCCTTTGTCAGAAGTGGTGTATGCTGTGGTGCAGGCTCGCCCATTGCTTCAGCACGCTTGTGCTTGCACCACGATTCTTGGCCTGGTGGGCAGAAGTTGTGGCTGCCAGCACCATCAGTGGAGCAAGAGTGAAAGTAGGACGCCCATATGGCAGTGTACATGTCCCGTAGGTTGCCTCTATTGCCCGTGATGGCGATCTGATAATATGTCTGCAGCTTTTCAATGGTGGCAGGCTTGAGCTTCTCACCTCTGGGCAGTGGTGTCGGCAATTTGCGTATGCCAGTGCCTAGGCGCTTCGCAACATGATTAGTGCAGTCCTCCTTGCAGATGGCACCTGCACCGTACACCTTGGCATCACAAACTCTGTTATATGCTTTGCTGTCGCCATCACTAAGAAATGTTGCGAAGCGAAGTGGAGTCTCATACAGCAAAGTGCGCTCCCATATCCGTAGTGCTGCTTCAGCTTCCATGCCATGAGCGGAGCTGTCGGTGTTCTTCTCACAGACAGGTCTGTGGTAGGCCTGCCAGATTTCCTCTTCAGAGCCCATGTCGTTGTGTAGACTGCAAGCGTGGCAGTAATTCGACAGCACTTCGAAATCTAAGCACAGGCCGGTGTCCAAGGAGATAGCCGCGCCGACTCCGTTGTGGCTTTTATGGCCCCGTTTCTGCCAAGTTCCATCATACATTACGGCCACGTCACTACTACCAACCACCTGCTTTGTTACGGCTCTTGCCTGGTTCAAATTTTCGGTCACGGCCCTCATAGCAGCATCGTGAACCTTCTTGCTGATTGCCTGGAAGGTTTTGTGGTGCATGGGCTTCGCTAGTCCAACAATCGCACAAAACCGCGAAAGCTGGTCATGTCCGATGCCTATGGCACGCGAGGCTACAACAGCTTTCACATTAGCCGCGAAGCTATCGCGCGAGCTGCCGTTGCCGTAGTGCCCCACCTCCGCGCAGTCGTCAGATGCTGCGGCGGCTTCGCCGGAGGCAACACGCCTCGACGTGCACTCACTGTTCTCACACCGCAACTCGAGACAGGACGACAGTCCTTTGCGCCGTTCTGCCACCTCGCGAACAACAAGTTTGTGTTCACGGCAAGACGGGCACTCCGCTCCGCCCACAAGTGCCGTCATCGCATCGATGTCGCACAGCACTGCTGATGATACGCCATCATGCGCACGCCTTTGGTTCTTCTCAAAAAACTCCAGTTTTTTTGTGAGGCGCTGACGAAGTTTGCGGCAGCGTCGAGGCCGCCGGCGAAGTCACTGTCGCGATAGTTGCCGACGCTGGGGTTAGGCCTAGACCTCTCCGGCCCGTTCACCTTTGCCGCAGTCTGACGACGCACTTTACGACGTTTTCCCACATACTTGTTTATCGTCCGGTACTTTTTCACCTTGTACACCTGCTTTTTGGCAGGATTCATCGCATAACTAATTGAATAAATCCTTGCGAAGTTCAGCTTGCGATGCAGAGCGGGGCCGAAGGGACAAGCGGGCACTGCTCTAGCCAATGGCGCGCTCGCTACGGCACCACGTGACGCGCCGTGCGATTCAAACGGCACGCAGGGGCGTTCAAAAAAGGATTTTTTATAGTATTTTTTTCTTTCCGGACGAGACTTTTCGAGCCTGTGTTCGAGAGAGCATGGACAACTCTAACCGCCTCAGCGATTACAAATGGCGCACGGTGCCGCTGCCTCGAGATACCGGGGCCGGCAAAACGTCGATTTCGGCAGATTTCAGCGATTTTCTAGGTCTCCGGGGCTTACTTGAGCGCATTTTTCAGTAACTTCTGACACGAATTACCGATTGAAATTTATTTCTGGTAAACATGAATGTTTAAAGAATCTAATACGACTGAAAACAAAAAAGTGAAAATTTCCGGAAAAAACGCGATTTTTCGACCCGCGTCTCCCCTTAAGTCGACCCATCGTTATAACCGATATATCGTTATATGTGGTATCGTTATAAGTGGACTGCACTGTATTTCAAAGTGTGGTATTCCTTGAAACTCGGATCTTTGCAGAACGCCTTATCACAGTCTGCACACACAAAATGCGCATCTGTTCTATGGAGTGACGAGCTGTGCTGGTGCACACACAGCATTTTCTCTGCGTACGGCTGCAGTAAACTAGAGCTCTTTAACACTATCACGTTAACAAGCTGCACCTGAAATGAACAGTATGAGAATAGCTCGCAATACCTCGCAACCGCCTCGCATTACCTTTCTAAGAAAATTAAAAAGAGCTGTAATGCCCGACACGCACCATGAGGCGCGAGTCAAATCCTGCCTTGCGCAGCACAGCCCACAGTGTGGACGGGTCCCGCTCGTCCAGCCAGGTCTGGAGCACATCCAGCAGGCACTGCAGGGCCAGGCCGTCTTTCACGAGGTGGTCCTGCAAGGCACTCTGCAGCACCGAGGCAGGAACCTGGCCTCCTGCTATTAGCACCGCCAGCACCCGCGCCAGCTTCTGGCGGTTCTCGGCACTGAAACCTTTCAGGAACATCAGCACCTTCTTGAACTCCTCCTCCAGCGTCTTCTCTAGGTACTTGTAACGCCGGATCAGCTTGGTGATGAGCTGGGCGTAGTTCTTCAGCACCTCCATGTTGTTGGGGGCCGAAAAGACGCACACGTCTGTCTGCGAGGGCTTGGCTGAGTCCACATCCACGATCAGGGTACCCCCGGGTGCTGCATCCATGCATCAACACATACAGGTATGCTATTGTTTTATGCTCAACATACAAATATTTGTAACGTGCAGATGAGAACCATATCAAGGAAGGAGGCAGCTAAGTTTTCTAGAGTGCCAGAAAAAAAGTCTCATACCCAAAGATTAGAGATTTGCAGACACTGTTGGTGCCATCAAAAGAGCGTATAGAGAGATGGACATTGGGCTTTCTAAAAATGTCACCGTTGTCTGCAACGGTACCTAGGTGATGCATGGTCATAAGTTGCATATAGGAGTAGGGTGCATAACCGAATTCCATACAGAGCTTGTGCTCGACAGAGTTGTCCTTTCCAAATGCTGCCTCTAGTGCCATCTGGATCCAACAAAGTATGACCCCTTGTATCCCCAATGGAAGCAGTACCATCAGTGCCAAAAGAACACTGACGTTGAACCTGATCGCATGGAGGTGGAGGGTGCACTGCAGCTTTTTGGCTGGTCTACGGTACTGCAGTGCGGTTTCCGATGGAGACAGCAGAGTTTTTCAGATGCTGAGTGAGAAGCTATGGATTTATACAAATAACTAATAATGAGGACTTATGAATCATGTGGAAAAGAAAATGGGCACCGTGCCAGCAAATCAAGGAAAGGGAAGCCATAAGATAGAAAAGAAGGCATCACGCAAGACCTGATCAAGAGACTCAAACTACTATGGGTTAGTCCTTTGCAACAACAGCAACTACCGTATAAACCGGAATATAAGTCGAGATATTTTCAATAAAAGAATAAGCTAAAGTCGCCCCTCGTCTTATATAGCGGTGTCTAGCCGAAAGTGCGCCGCTGTCTGGCAACATGTGCTTGAGAAACCGGACGCGGCCATATCCGCATCCAAATCCAACCGCAGGCTGTTTTTTTTTTCTCAGTCTATTTTCTTTGTGTTCGTGATTTCCTTCCGATCTGTTCTGAGATTTCGCTCCGCTAGACATTGCACTGCATTTTTAGTGGTGTTTTTTTTTTTCATTCACTGAATATGAGTGGCGGTGCGAAGAGGCAGTACTCAGTTGCGTTTAAACTAGATGCTGTTGAGTTCGCAGAAGCGAACGGGAATATGGCTGCTCAGCGCCGCTTTGATGTATCGGAAAAAAGCGTGCGCTATTGGAAGGCGCAGAAAGGGAAGCTGCAGATGTGCAATCCTCGAAAAATGACGTTTCGTGGACAAAGTTCCGTTCATCCGCAGCTGGAGGATAAGCTAGCGGACTTTGTGCGGGAAGTTCGTGAGCGCTCGCTGCCAATGACCGTGGATACCATTCGTAAAAAAGCAGTGGAACTCGCTCAAGAAGCTGGGCTCACGAGAGAAGAGTTTCGTGCACCAAACTCTTGGGTGCGTCGATTTATGCGACGCAAAAGATTTTCTCTCCGGCGGCGCACATCCATCTGTCAAAAGTTGCCGGAGGAGTTCAAGGACAAGCTCATAAACTTTCAGCGCTTCGTGCACTGGCTTCGGGAGCAGAACGACTACATGATGGGCAGATTGGCAACGCTGATGAGACCCCCGTGTGGTTTGACATGCCTTTGTCGACGACGATCACGCAGCGCGGCGCCAAGGATGTTATCACTCTTGTCCACTGGCAACGAGCACTCGCACTTCACCATCATGCTGGCATGCACGGCAGATGGTAGAAAGCTTCCGCCCTTCATTTTCAAACGCAAGACAATGCCGAAGGAAGTGTTCCCACCCGGTGTTGTTGTTCGCGTCAACAAAAAGGGATACATGGACGAGGCCATGATGTTCGAATGAATAAGAGTGGTGTGGAACGGTCGGCCAGGTGCACTGCTGCGTCTTCGCAGCATGCTGGTGTTGGATGCGTTTCGTGGCCACTTAACCGACGCAGTGAAACGCGCTCTCGGCGACGGGAAAACGCACCTCGCTGTGATACAAGGTGGTATGATGTCCACCCTCCAGCCGCTCGACGTTGTGCTAAACAAGCCGTTCAAGGACCGAGTGCGGCTGGAATACCAAGAGTGGATGTCCGACGACAACCCCGAGACACCGACGGGCCGCCTACAGAGGTCTCCGCTTGAGATTGTTTGTGGCTGGGTGCTTTCCACCTGGCTTCCTTGCCGGATTCCATGATGAAAAATGCTTTCAAGAAATGTTGCATCAGCAACTCTCTGGATGGCATTGAAGACGACGCACTGTGGGAGGCGGCCAGCGACAAACTCTTGTCTTCAGAAGACAGTTGTGCTTCGTCAGATGAATAGGAGGTGTTGCGACGGTGGTTGAGGGGAGCTCCGATGATCGGGGTGCGGTGCGCCCAATTCGCGAATAAATGTGGTTCAGCAGTTTTGGGTTGTTTCCCTTTTTTTTTTTCGGTAGCCGGAACTTGGGGGGTCGACCTATATTCCCACTCGACCAATAGTCCGGTTTATACGGTATGCTGCTGCGATATGCAAGGTCGTGATGGCGACCTACTAACATGTGTGGGAATTGAGGCTAGCCCGCTGCCTTTGCGCGGGCTTTGCCGCCTTTTCTGCCATTTTCATGTCCCGACATGTCTGCCCTCCTTTGCTGTCTGCCGTGGTGGGAGAGCAGAGTGACGTTTAACTCCCTCACCCGGAAGCGGATGTTGACTGTGGCGCCGCGCGCGGGGACTCCCGAGAGGTTTTCGCGCGCTGCAATGGGAGCGGGCAGACAGATACTCTCCGGGACAGCAAACGGTGAGCCACGCAATCTTTTCCGTCCGTCGACTCCCGTCGCTCGCGGCTCGTCGGACTTCGCTGACGGCACCTCGCGCCCGAGACGAACGCTCACCTTTTGTTGCCCCGCTGCGTACGCACAGCCGAGGGGTGGTACGGTGTCCTAGTGCGTGGCCTAGCTACGCCGACCCGTCTCCCTTCGAAGCCAACGCGAGCGCCTTTGCCCTCGCTCGAGCAACCGGGCCTTGGTCCCGGTGTCTCCGTGGATCACCTTTACCGCGGAGACGTGCTCGTGGCACCCTGTGTAGTACTTTGCGCCCGTGGCGTGGATAAGCCTATTTGCTTTCCTGCCGCGCCTTTTGCAACGGGCTGTACTGCGTTTGGTGTTGCCACAATAAAGTGTTGCGACTGAGCAGTATCACGTTTCCCACCACGGCGACGGTTAACGCGTGCCCTACGGCTCGCTAAGACCGGACCCACGCTGGTGGCCGTACTCCTTCGGGATACGTGTACACCACACTGGCGCCCAAGTGCTTCGTGAGCGATTTGCCGTGGAAGGCTCAGCGGCGAGTGCGACGTGCCCGGCTGCCAGACCCACCTGGGGTGCGTGTGTGCTCATTGTGCGGGGTCAACGTATACGCCAACAGCCATTTTCGGGGAAGCCTCCACGCGGGAAAAGCCCAGGCGGCGCGAGCCTCCGGGTGTAGCAAGACGACGCCGACCTCATCCGTGCCACCCACGGCGCTCTCCAACGAAGACCTGGCTGCTCTGTGCCGGGAAAGAATGCGCAAAAACCCGGTCTTCGCGGCCCTCGTTGGTCCAGGGATTCCGTTGGCTGACACATCTGCGCCGGACGGTAGCGGCAACGGCGACACCAGCGCAGACTTCCTCGTCAGTTTTGATGAAGACTTTATTTGACTTTGTGTGTGTCTTTTTTTTTCCTCGTGTTACCAGTGTTCGTTCATGTATTCTTGTACTTTCCCTACTCGTTTTTTTTTCCCCTTCCTTTTATGAACATAAAGCTCATGTTTGTTGTACCTTTAAAGCGTTTTCATTGTAGTTTGTGCTGCAGCAACTGGGTCGGGAGAGGCCACCGTCTTGCTCATAGCGGTGCCATTTTTTAACTGCATGAGTAAAGGCTGGTGCACACCGGCGACTAGCAGCGGTCGCGCGACCATTTGCGACTGGTCGCAAGCAGTCGCGAACGGTCGCAAACGGTCGCCAAGCGACTACTTTGGCTAGTCACTCCCTGACCGATTTTTCAGTCGCGCGACTGCAGTCGCAAAGCTGCTGGAACCCATCAGCGGTGCTCAATTTCTTTTTTCTTTTTCATTGCGCTGGCTTCCTGCCGCCAGATACAAACGGGTGCGTTCCTCTGGGTCTGTGGCGCCATGGCCACCACGGAATACTTGGCTTGGAGATGGCGGGGCGCAGCCGCTCGAGCAAAGTGTTAAATTATCGTGGCGCCATTCGCAAAACGCTAAACACCGTCAAAGTACAGCGAAAATAAATTGTGCACTATCTTTTCCCCGTATTCAGAATCGTTTTTTGTCTTGGACTTCACTTGTCACCGCCTTCAATGCAGCGCGTTTGGAACGCATTTGTGCTTCATGTCTTGGCAACGACATAAGACACCGCGTTCAAGACATGTTTGTGCTGCATTGTAGGCTGTGACAAGTCAAGTGAAATTCAAGGACCGTTTCTGAATACGTACGACTCTCGGAAATACTCCTCGTCGTCTCAGCGCAGCTCGGGAGGCCGGCGGCTTGCATGGCCGACCAACTCCTGCGATCGTAAGGACTTGTAAACCCACTACCGGCTTTTTTCTTTGGAGGCATCTGTGATGCCAGTGCTGACACCATGGCACAGCGCACCTGCACCATGACAATGTCTTGTTCTTCGCTTGAATCGAACTTGACGCTGTTTGGAACGCTGCGCGAGAACGGACGGAAACAATAAACGCGGCGCGCTCGGTTCGCTCCACTCCCTCGGCTGGCGACGATCAGCTGATCGGCGCCGGTCTCCAGAGTTCTCGCTGATAACGAGATCCGGACGTGACTCTCCGGTTTCGCAACTTCCGGTCGCTCGCATGCAGCCTCTGCCGGTGTGAACATCAGTCGCTTTTTGGTCGCCAGTCGCGAATGGTCGCGCGACCGCTGCTAGTCGCCGGTGTGCACCAGCCTTAACGCCCGGCTGCCTTTTGCAGACCGGTAAAGGGCAAATTTAGGAGAGGGGGATGTGGCAATTGAGGCTAGCCCGCTGCCTTTGCGTGGGCTTTGCCGCCTTTTCTGCCGTTCTCATGTCCCGACATGTCTGCCCTCCTTTGCTGTCTGCCGTGGTGGGAGAGCGGAGTGACGTTTAACTCCCTCACCCGGAAGCAGATGTTGACTGTGGCGCCGCGCGCCGGGACTCCCGAGAGGTTCTCGCGCGCTGCGTCGGGAGCGGGCAGACAGATACTCTCCGGGACAGCAAACGGTGAGCCACGCAATCTTTTCCGTCTGTCGACTCCCGTTGCTCGCGGCTCGTCGGACTTCGCTGACGGCGCCTCGCGCCCGAGGCGGACGCTCACCTTTTGTTGCCCCGCTGCGTACGCACGGCCGAGGGGTGGCACGGTGTCCTAGTGCGTGGCCTAGCTACGCCGACCCATCTCCCTTCGAAGCCAACGCGAGCGCCTTTGCCCTCGCTCGAGCAACCGGGCCTTGGTCCCGGTGTTTCCGTGGATCACCTTTACCGCGGAGACGTGCTCGCAGCACCCTGTGTAGTACTTTACGCCCGTGGCGTGGATAAGCCTATTTGCTTTCCCGCCGCACCTTTTGCAACTGGCTGTACTGCGTTTGGTGTTGCCACAATAAAGTGTTGCGACTTTGAGCAGTATCGTGTTTCCCGCCACGGCGACGGTTAACGCGTGCCCTGCGGCTCGCTAAGACCGGACCCACGCTGGTGGCCGTACTCCTTCGGGATACGTGTACACCACACATGCCATGTCCACTGACGAAAGTCCTCACCATGAGCTATGCCCCCCTGGCTCTACAATCTGGTGTATGCGGAGAGGCACAAGGAGATGCACAACCAGCCCACAAGTACACTCAAAGCTCGATATAACGAACCCAGATATAACTAATACTGGTTGTAGTGAAGTAAATAAAGAATGGGCTTGCAATTGAATTGACCTTTTGTTTACAACAGAAAAAAAGTCACGAAAATAGAACGTGCACAAAAAAAGTAGAAAAGCTAGAAGAATACGTTATGTACGCAAAAAAAACAAGAAAATACTACATAATACACTGACAGGCCATTTTGCCCCTGTCAACAACTAAAATTTGCAATTAAGACACGGAAGTTGAAAACACGCACAGCACCTTCATCAAACAAACTGAATGCGCGAAATGTTTCGAATGATAGATGTATTCTAAAGAATAAACTTTTATATCGAGCTTATTTTCGTGTAAGATGCAACTTAGCTATATAGTCAACCCTCGTTACAATAAATGCCGCTACAACAAAATTTCTACCCCAACCAACATTTAAAGCCCGACAAGGCATTGTTGGCACGGTGCTGTCAGGTGAGTCGCCGGAAACAAATGGCATAGCTGCGTCAGCCTGAATGTCCAATAATGCCGCACACGTCGGCCAGTTCTATATTTTAGCGGCAAAGCTCCTTAAGGGGGGAGGCTACCATCGGATACCAACTTTTTTGTTTATTGAGATATCTTAATGAAATTTTCAGGATAGACTTATAGCAAAAGCATTAGAAGAACTACAAAATTTCATCAAGTTATGTTCACTGGTTTTCAAGTTACAGCAGAATATCAGAGTAGTGCACATGGTTCTCTTATTTCGGGCCTGGAGAACTTTCAAAAGGTGCTGGAACTGTAAAATTAACTATGATGATTCCCAGATTGATACTCCAGGGGGTAACAAAGCCCTTTTTTTTAATTTCCTAGCTGAAAAGTTTTAGCAGACCATCAAACTTTGTGTTCGTGATTAGGATATTATCAATCAAATTTTGATTAAATATAATAAATAACACACACAATATATTGAAAAAATGGGCTTGTCACCCCCTCAGAAATTTATTCATGTACATAATAAAAAAAGACTTATGGAAATCCAATGAGTGGTTCCAGAGATATGGCTGGAATAAGCAGCCTCACTAGCCAAAAAAGTCATTTTGAGAAAACGACGTTTGAAAGTTTTGAGCACATAGGCAGTTCTAAAATGAACCTGCAGCGTAACTGGAGGTGTCCTTTGGCACTCTCTTTCTTTGCCGCCTTTCCATCTTCTCTAGGGATCGCTTCTTAGCCTTTTTCAAGCGCAGAGAATCTTTCTCGGCTGCCCGTTGAATGGCCAGGTGGCCAGGTGTTAGCCCCACTGATGAAGCTAGCTCTTGGGTGGCCCTGTAGCAGCCAGCATTGTATCTTAGCACTGCATCATGCACTGCTGTCTCCACAGCAATCAGTGACGCATGCTGCTCTTTGGGCATGAGGGACCACAGCACAGAGTGAAAGGACTCTGATGCATTCTGCGTCTTTGCTCCCAGGCAGCGTTGCAGAAGATAAGCCTGTGAGAGCCTCTCATAAATGAGTAGAAGTGCATGTGCAACATAGCGTGGCAGCTTGTACGAATGCTTCGGAGGTGGAACACCGGTAATCTTGCTGGCATTGTGACGACACCAGGAGTCTGCACCCTCTGGGCACAAGTCGTGGTGCGGCTCCTCATCCGTCGACGTCACATGGTGGTACGATGCCATCACTGCCCGCCGCATTGCAGCCACATCATCGGAATTGTTCCGTAGGGCCCAGCCATAATAATCTGTCAACTTGTTGATGAGGGCCTTTGTCAGCCTGCCCTTCCCTCCCAAAGCCTTGTCACTTTTCTGCACAAGGTTGCGAAGTGCAGTCCCCATCCTCTTCTGAACGTGGTTCAGGCATTCCTCTTTTGAAATGGAGACCAGTCCATAAACATTTTCTTGTACAAGGTGTTATGACCGGCGTCAGCAGGCGCCATGCTGTCGCTGAGAAGCGTAGCCGGGCCGCGTTCCCACGCCTGGAACTCCAGTTTTCTCGGAACCAGCGTCCAGAGATGACGGGGGAGCGGCGCTCTTTTAATCCCCAAACAAGTAGCCGACTCGCCGAATGTCTATGCTCGCCAGCTATTGTCCCTGCTAGCCGGCGGATGAGACGTCCTGTCGCCACGAAGCTGTAAGCCGTTCCGGAGGGGACAACAAAGAGCGTATTCCTTTGAAGAAACGGCGACCGCCGCCACAAAGTGCCCTGCTAATTGAGCGGACAGATTGGCGGACCGTTTGATGTCTGCTGTCCGAAGCTTGGAACCCCTCGACCAGCGACATACACGACGAGCAAGAGACTCTCTGGCGCCACCTTTAAGTGCAGTGATCTTGACTCGAAATTGGCTGTTCACGTGCGCCGTGCCTGCTCGTACCCCTCACCTGTTGTGTGTATGTGATTGGTGTTCGACTGAAGAAGGAGGAGCCCGACAGGGCTTATAACGGCGCCGCAGAGTGCAGGACGTCGCTCTGAACCAAGTAAAGGTTCAACCACCACGTTCGTGGTTTGTGAACTCTTAACCTTATGCTGTAAATATTTGTAAATAGTGCCATAAACCTTGTTTGTTTTTCGTATCCCCATCTTGTAAGCGGTCGTTTCCTCAACCCGAAGCTACACCACGCTACCGCAGCACCCCGGGATCACGACAACTGGTTGGCATCGGTGGGATTCCCGACAACTGGTTGGCAGCGGTCGGATTCGAAGCTACAAGTGACAACAACAGTCGGCCCAGGAGAAGCAGCTGGCTCGAGACATGGATCACGTATGGGTGAGTGCTTGGCTTTTCCTTTGAGTGAACCAGGTTCTAAAAGAGGGTTAAATTTTAGAACTGGTAGTTAACTTTGCCGAAAGACTCAGTTTCGCCGTTTCGGGAAGTTATTTTTGGAAGTAGCGAGCACTCAGTACGATCATGGACTTACGGGAGCTGCAGAAGTCAGACTTGTTGCTGTTGTGTGAGGAATTGGGGATCGATACAAAGGGTTTGGCACGAAAACCCATAATCATTCAAGCGATTAATGATTTGGGGGCTGATGATGAGGAACTAAGTGAAGAATGGGACCTCATCATCGAAAGAAAACTAAGAGCAGCTCAGATGGAAGGAAAGAGTGAACACGAAAGAGAAGGCCTCAAGAGAAAGTTTTTCAATCAAGACTATGAGTTGCGTTTGAGAATGGGACCCCAGCGAGGAGTACTTCTCGAAAAGGAGGCAGAGTTCGAGATGTCTAGGTACATGCAGCCATATGAGGTATCATGGGATATGGGCCTGTATCTCAGACTCTTTGAACGAAAGTGTAGTCAACTGAAGTGTGAGCGAGACACGTGGTCTCACAAGCTACTCACGGTTCTGCCCTGCGAGGCAGCGGATGTTGTTGCGCGTCTCAGTGAGCAGCACGCGAACAACTATGAAGTTATCAAAGCAGAGCTGATCAGAAGATTCGGAACTTCTGTTAGCAAAAAGAAAGAAAGACTCGCACCGGAGTCGGAAGTTGAGGCGCGTCATGAAGTGCTAGAAACAGAGATCGCGCCAGAGAAGGGCCCGCATATTCTCGAATGCATCCATGTAAATGATGTAGAGAACGAGGCCGTGGCCGGTCTGGAGGTGGGGACGATGTCGAAAGACGCTCCTTGCGCGGATGAAGAGGGTGCCAGCAGCCCTAATGGGCCCAGTAAGAGGCTGGAAACCTTCTTCGTGCCTCAGGGGGACCTTTCGACATTGTCAAATTTAGGCATGGTTAGCGCAGTGGCTGTTGAGGGCAAGAACGCCACGCTTCAGCAGTGCAGCGATAACACCGAGCAGGTTTGCAAACATCGCAGAAAAAGGAAGAAGCGAAAGCGTTCGGCACTGCCTAAGCATAGGACTAGTCCCACACCGCCTCGCGAAAGACGAAAGGTTAGGCCACTAATCCGTTTAAGGAAACGTCAATGGGGCTGTTCATGGAGGCACAAGCGGCGAGTCAGGTGTGGAGGGAGAAAGGGAGGTGCGTCACCCCAACGAAGCGCGCGGTTCAGCTCGACGACTTCGGAAAAGCGGCCTTGCCCGAAGGGTCAAAGTCGAAAGGGTAGAGTGGCTAAATACCGCGAAGGGGTGAATACAAAGAGAAAATGGCACAGGCTCCCCCCCAGCTTCTGGCGTCACGTTCAAATTCCTACGGGGAATAGGACGAAGTGGAGAATGAGGCGTGACGGCAGGACACAGCCTAACGTTCGTTTGTTTAGCAGCCTCAGACGTGCAGGAAAACCGCCGGGACCGCGACCCCATCGTGTACGAATAAAGGAACCATGAGAAAAGGGGGGAACGGTCAGTTCGAGTAACTTTTGCACAGGCGTGTCAAATATTGTTACTCAGTGTTGCATTGGAAATGCAGATTTGAGCCTTTTAATTTTGTAAGTAATGTAATGCGGTGTAAATTTTTGAAAAGGAAAACCACCGAACTAAAGGCTGAAAATTGAAGTCCATTAATCATTTGTACGAATATACCGAGAAGGTAAAAACTAAAAAAATTGTTGTTTTTTTTTAGTGTTTCAAAGGTTTAGTTTAATATCGTATGCCTTTACTGTCATGTGGATGTGGCGTGAATTGGCATTTAAGGAAGAAGATATTAACATAGACCAGATGATTTTGTAAAATGGTTAAGTTTGGCGCAACACAGTGCAGTTGTCGTTGCGCGTTATGAGATTTGAGAGCCATTGGTGCACAGTTTTAGCGAAACCCTATGCAATTGTTGTGAGGTGCTTTTGATGAGTATCGCACCCAGGATTATTTTTGTGTTGTACACGGTGTGTTACAACGTAACGTAAGAAAGACATATTGTTAAGGATTAAGCTTTTGGTTAGTAGTGCCATGAATTTTGCAGCGCCGTAAGAATGAGAATAATTGAAAGCGCTCAAAAGAACTCAGTGTTTTGTTTTTTAATCAAAGGTGTTAGCAAAGGCAGGTAACTAACCGAACTAACCTGCTAGAAGGCAGTGTTTGTTACTTTTGTTGTTGTCTTCTTTGAAGAATGATTGATCATATGAGCGGATCATTTAAGCTTTTCCTAAACCGTTGAGGTAGCCCGTTAGGTCAAGGCTTAGGTTATGCTTTCGGGAGGCTGGTGAGCTTTATGTCTCAGTGGTAGACAATTATGGGCGGCCGTAAACAAAGACGGACGTTCGGACAAAAGTAGCGCTCACTGAATCCGACTTCCTGACTGATGCTCTCAGCGGGACAGAACCGATGAAAGTAGTCAAGCGATGAAAAAGAGCCTGCTGATTTATATCAGGACGACAATGGTATCAAGCAAAGCTGCGCTTTACTTGAGCCAGAAATTGGGCTACAGGAGATAACGTACTGCGCTTCAGGAAATGAATGCGCTTGCCTTGTGCAGGCCATTCATCAGTTGCAGGTTATCTCAGAGGGGCTAAATTTAAAGTAGATACAGGCCATTGTCCCCTTTGGCTGCAAACCATGACATCGAAGAACAGTCGCCTTGTGAGGCGGAGCTTGATTCTTCGAAAATATCATTTTGACATTAGGTAAAAAAAGGGGCAATTTGAATGGAAACGCTGACGCGCTCAGCCGCTCTTTCTAAGCCATTCTGGGGTGCTCTTGATGTATCGAAATTGATATTTTAGTTTTTTCGTGCATCTTATGTAAATTTGTAAGGTAGCACGTCTGGTTTTTCGGCTCAAGTGAGTCCTGAGAGTTCTGAGAGTGAGCTTTTGTTAAAGCTAGTAATTAAAATTGGTTTGTCATCCCTCTTTTGGCTTGGTTTGTTCGAAGGGGGCCGAGTGCTTGCTTGTGCATGTGGTCCAGTTGCAGAAACGGTGTCGAAGATTCGGCCTTTACTCAGACCATGCCACAAGCGAAGGCGAGTTCTTGGGATTCGACTACGGACCCTTTCGTCGTCCCTGCGAGCAGCAGTGTTGACCGCTGCCCTCCGTGACTCATCTGGCGAGGGGGAAGCTGTTATGACCGGCGTCAGCAGGCGCCATGCTGTCGCTGAGAAGCGTAGCCGGGCCGCGTTCCCACGCCTGGAACTCCAGTTTTCTCGGAACCAGCGTCCAGAGATGACGGGGGGAGCGGCGCTCTTTTAATCCCCAAACAAGTAGCCGACTCGCCGAATGTCTATGCTCGCCAGCTATTGTCCCTGCTAGCCGGCGGATGAGACGTCCTGTCGCCACGAAGCTGTAAGCCGTTCCGGAGGGGACAACAAAGAGCGTATTCCTTTGAAGAAACGGCGACCGCCGCCACAAAGTGCCCTGCTAATTGAGCGGACAGATTGGCGGACCGTTTGATGTCTGCTGTCCGAAGCTTGGAACCCCTCGACCAGCGACATACACGACGAGCAAGAGACTCTCTGGCGCCACCTTTAAGTGCAGTGATCTTGACTCGAAATTGGCTGTTCACGTGCGCCGTGCCTGCTCGTACCCCTCACCTGTTGTGTGTATGTGATTGGTGTTCGACTGAAGAAGGAGGAGCCCGACAGGGCTTATAACGGCGCCGCAGAGTGCAGGACGTCGCTCTGAACCAAGTAAAGGTTCAACCACCACGTTCGTGGTTTGTGAACTCTTAACCTTATGCTGTAATATTTGTAAATAGTGCCATAAACCTTGTTTGTTTTTCGTATCCCCATCTTGTAAGCGGTCGTTTCCTCAACCCGAAGCTACACCACGCTACCGCAGCACCCCGGGATCACGACAACTGGTTGGCATCGGTGGGATTCCCGACAAAGGGTAGAGAAGGTGGCACTATCTCCATCAGACACGAGCGTTGTGTAACGGAGGTTGTACTTCGACAGTGAGCGTGAAAAGAGGATGATAGCTGCCTCAACCTCCATTCTCCCTGATTTAGAGTCGGTGTTTTTCTGGCACACATGATTCTCCAGCCAGCATGCATAGTCTGCGTCTCCAGGCTCTGGCCCTACTTGGCAACCAAGGCACTGATTAGACAGAACAACAGCGTCCAAGATAAGGCCCGTATGGTATTCGATAATTGCCCCGACTCCAATATGGGATGTGTGCCCACGCTTGTGCCATGTTCCATCATAACAAACTGTTATATCCCTGGTGAAATATTGATCCATTTCTTTGTAAGTGGCTTTTACAGCAGAAGCAGATTCTGCATAGAAATTTTCTATGCATTGTGTCTGCGGTTCCCTGAATTTCTTCAGGTGCTTCTGAAAGGTCTTGTCATGGAGGCCACGATGGGACACGTTCATCGCTGCCCAAAAGTCGTTGAGAGCTGTTTGTCCCTTGCCTATTTGTTTTGTTGCCATAATGGCTCTTACATTCACATCAAAGGCCTTTGTGTCATCCTGACGAGATGAACTCCATGAGCTTGAAACTACTCCACAATGCAAGCATACTAGCTCAAGCTTTGCAGCAAGTCCAAGTTGGGTGCCTCCTCGTACCTTATCCCAATCGCGGTGCACCGGTGGCACGGGGTCCGAGATAGCAGGTCGTCTAGGGCATCCATTGCACAAGGAAAAAATTCTTCGCCTTCACTTGTAGCGGTGGCAGCTTCATGATCGCGCTCCATTGCCTGAAATTTCCGCTCCGTCGCTGGCATAGCGCCAAGTTCTCTTTGCACAGCAGCGCGTTGTTGATCCGCCGCCTCTTTCTCCTCGCACGTCAGGAAACTTGTTCGCAAATGCACAGTTGACGACGCGATCGCACTCGAGGCCGATGAAAGAGAAGATGCGGAAGCCACTGTTGACGAGCACGAGACACCAGGCGCACTTGTAACGACAAATTCTTGCACTGGCGGAGCAGGAGTCCCTATGCTAGGCGCGTCGATGCGACCACTCTCTTGCGTAGATGAAGCAGAAGCTGCCCCACAGGTACCGTCGGCGCACGTGCGAGCGGAGAGCCTCGCCGCGCGGACAGCTTCATAGCTCGCGTCTTTCATCAACTACAAGTACCGCTTTCTAGTTTATAACATCTTGCATCTTTTCATCATCAGCTACAAGTACCACCATCTAGTAAACACTACAAGAACTAAACGAGAGGTGGCTACATACAGGAGACGGTACCGCCATCTAGTGAACACAGCAAGAACTAAACTAGAGGTGGCTACATAGAGGGGACGGTATCGCCATCTAGTGAACACTGCAAGAACTAAACTAGAGGTGGCTACATACAGGCTACAGGGGACGCACAGCCCACGCCCTAAGGAGCTTCGCCCCTAAAAATGTCACCGTTGTCTAAGACGGTACCTAGGTGATGCATGGTCATAAGTTGCATATAGGAGTAGGGTGCATAACCGAATTCAATACAGAGCTTGTGCTCGACAGAGTTGTCCTTTCCAAATGCTGCCTCTAGTGCCATCTGGATCCAACAAAGTATGACCCCATGTATCCCCAATGGAGGCAGCACCATCAGTGCCAAAAGAACACTGACATTTAACCTGATCGCATGGAGGTGGAGGGTGCGCAGCAGCTTTCTGGCTGGTCGTTGACCAAGAATGTTCTATGGTACTGCAGTACGGTTTCCGATGGAGACAGAAGAGTTTTTCAAATCCTGAGTGAGAAGCTATGGATTTATACAAATAACTAATAATGAGGACTTATGAATCATGCGAAGAAGAAAATGGGCACCGTGCTCTGCTCTCTTGTCAGCAAAGCAAGGAAAGGGAAGCCACAAGATGGAAAAAAAGAAGGCCTCACGCAAGACCTGATCAAGAGACTCGGAAACTGCTATGGGTTAGCCCTTTGCAACAACAGCATCTATGTTGCTGCGATGTGCAAGGTCGTGATGGCAACCTACTAACATGCCATGTCCACTGACAAAAGCCCTCACCATGAGCTCTACAATATGGTGTATGCAAAGAGGCACAAGGAGATGCAGAACTAGCCCACAAGTACACTCAAAGCTCGATATAACGAATCCAGATATAACTAATAATGGTTGTAGTGAAGTAAATAAAGAATAGGCTAGCAAATCAATTGACTTTTTTGTTCACAACAGAAAAAAAGTCACGAAAATAAAACGTGCACAAAAAAGGAGAAAAGATAGAAGACTACGTTACGTATGCAAAAAAAAAAAACAAGAAAATACTACATATTACACTGACAGGCCATTTTGCCCCAGTCCAGAACTAAAATTTGCAATTAAGACACGGTAGTTAAAAATACACACAGCAACTTCATCAGACAAACTCAATATTGTGTGAAATGTTTGGAATGATAGATGTATTCTTAGGAATAAACTTTTATATCGAGCTTATTTTCGTGTAAGATGCAACTTTGCTATATAGTCGACCCTCACTACACTGAATGCCGCTACAACAAAATTTCCACCACAGCTAACATTTGAAGCCCGACACAAATGGCGAAGCTGCATCAGCCTGGATGGCCAATAATGCCGCACATGTCGGCCAGTTCTATATTTTTAGTGGTGAAGCTCCTTAAGCTGTGCGTTGTGCATTCCCCATGTATGTAATAGTAGTAATAGTAGAAGTAGTAGTAGTAGTGGTAAGTAGCTACCGCCAAAGCCGAACTAGAGAAGCGGCAAGCGCCCACTCAATTGAATTCAGGAGAAAACAAGCACATGTTAATCATAAATAAAAAGATGGTCATTACTGATGAAATAACCTGCAGAGACAACTGTCCATGACTTAATCTCCAATAAAATTTGCCTTGAATTTAATGCTTACTAAAAAAAAGCTAGTATCAGAAGAACACACTTTGAGCACCATCTTACCCGAAAGGTTTGCCACGTTAAACTTGCTGGACGCAGCATAATTGGTTTTAGCAAGGTTTAGTGAGGTTTAGTGAAGAGGAAATGGACATGGGCCGGGCATGTAGACAGCATAACCGCTAGTTATTAAGGGTAACTAACTGGATTCCCAGAGAAGGCAAGCAGGCTAGGGGGAGACAGAAGGTTAGGTGGGCAGATGAGATTAAGAAGTTTGCGGGTATGAATTGGCAGCAGCAAGCACAGGACCGAGTTAACTGGCGGAACACGGGAGAGGCTTTTGTAGTTGTTGTTGTTCTCCTATCGTTAGTGGCGCATACCCACTGTGGGGGATTGGCCAGGCTTTTGTCCTGCAGTAGACGTAGTCAGCCTGATGATGATTGGTGAGGGTTGAGCTGCATTGCCATGAACTAGCGACAGAGAAAGGTGGGAACTAGACATGAAGTGCAGGCCAGAAGAGAATGCACGGGTGCTGCTCCTCTAGTACGGCCATGCCACCTCTCGTTTAGTCCTCGAAATATCCGCTGGAAGACGGTACTTCTATATGATGAATATATGATGAAAATATTCGAGATGGCAATACTTGAATTGTTCACTAAATGGACGGATGTATGGACAGATGCACGGACGGTGAGACAGACAGATGCACGGACGGACGGACGCCAAGACTGACAGATGAATGGACACACAGACGACTGCGCAGACGGACAGACTGATGCTTTGCCCCACTCATCATGCACTCCGTGGATACGCTGACTTTTTAAATATTTATAGGTCATCCCCATTGATGAAACACTCTCAATAATACACCGACTTGAGATGCTCCTGAGTCCCGCGCTTGCGCAGCGCAGGTAAGAAATTCAGAGTCTACGCAAACGTACTACCGAACGTAGAGAGGCAGGTTTTATTGCAGAAAAGAAAAACAGTCACACTGCCGCCAACCAAAACACTGATTGAGATAAGCCTAAAGCCCGTGTAGCCCAGGGCCGTCACGCACGCAGCGATGCCTCTCTAATTGCTCATTGCTATTACAAAATGGAGCAGTGGCAAATCACTATTCGAAAACTGTTCCAAGTGATCGCCGAAGCGTAATGAGTCACGAATAAAGCGCCGAGGTGCCGGTCATTATTGTTTACAATGATATGAATGCGCGTTTTGTCACCACGGCTTCGAATGTAACCAAGTGTTTCCACCTGCAGACACCGATGTGTGAATTTCGCGTGCAATGGCTTTTTTAAATGCAAAATGCAATGAGAACTCGTTAGTCTAAATAAATTAGTAGCTAATGGGCGTAAACCATGAATGGGTTGGACACGTTCTGGCGCTCACGAAACCCCTTTTTAGAACCCATGTGCACGTGGCAGAGTATCCAGGAGACACACCGCATGCAGGGAAATGACTCAACGTTTACAGCTCCTCACTCACGACAAAAAGGTGCAAAGTGAAAAAAAAAAAAAAAAGAAAGTGACGAATGGGTGCGTCTTAGCCTTTTTCCCCCACTAAAGCCGAGGTTGGCATCGAAATTCGAACTTTTGAGGCTGTTTTGGGGCAGTTGGGCGCAATTTCGGCGATTTTTTACGCTCCAACTTTTGGAGCAGCTTGAAGCAAGAGAATGGATATGAATAAAAAATGCGCAGTATGCGCAGCTGTCTCAACTCTGCCCATAATGATGAGATTCCTTTCTCGACATCAAGCCTGCCTAGGACCAGTTTTGAAATTAGTTCCACGCACTGGCATAGCTCAGTGGTGAAATACTGGGCTGATACACAGCGGACCCGGGTTCAAATCCTATTGTGTCATTGGTGTGTTTATTTACAGTTTTTTTCTCTTTCGATACTGGTTACGGACACCGGCGACAGACAACTACGGTGCCGAGCGTGACCTGTGTTCAGATCCCATAACAGCCTTCGCTGTAAAAATTTTGAGGCAGGATGAACATCTTGGTGCAATTTCAGCAAATTTCACGTATTTGGCACAGCTCGGCACAACAATACAGAATTGTATCAAATTAGCGCAGCTGTTGCACCCCTGCTGTACCGATTATTGCCTGTTTTGTAAAGAATAGCAACATATTTTACAGCATCTATCCAGTTTAAAAATTAGAGGGAAAGCAAACGGCAACTGCACGAAGAGCCGGCGGCGGAACGATGAGGAATTGTGGGCTTGGAATACACGCATTGGCAAGTGGTAGTTTTTGCTTTCTCTGCCCAGTGTTCTCCAAGTCGCATGGCTCGGTCTCCCAAATGTATGCGGGAAGGCCATCTTCCATGAAGAATAACCAGAGTTGTGTGAGGAAAAGCCAACTTCATGGGGCGTTTGCCGCTGCCCGATATATCCAGTGTTGCAGCTGTTCATTTTTGCATTCAATGAAGTTGAAACATTGCACTGATCAAAAACAGTTCTGTATGATTGATAATTTATTTCACCTGAATTCAATACAGTTTGGCTCAAGCGTAAGCTAAAAAGCAGTAGTCAAGCTGCCTTTAGAAAAATGCTTTCACCATAGCCTCACAGCAATGAACTACCTCGATACAAGCGCCAGCCCATGAGTAGTGCTGCTTTGGCCGGGCTATTATTTCATAAGGCAAGGAAGGTGCCAGACGAAATTCTAGGAACAGCAGGTAAACACAGGCCCACATCAATCCTTGCCCACTCACCCAAGATGCCGCCAGCCAGGAGAATGTCGAAGATGACCTCTCCATAGCGGCGGTAGTCCAACTTGGAGCCGGCTGCATCCAAGAACTTGTGCACTGCATCTAGGTCAGACCCAGCCTCTGCAAAACCCTGCAGTATGGCATCACGAAACCCTGAAGGGTCGTACTTTTCCTTTTCATCTGAAAAAGAGACAAAGACGAAAATGAAGCATTGCAATGACTGGGAAAGAGGCAGCCATCTACAAACTCATCAGCAATGGTACAGCGAACTGGACTGGTCGGTAATTGATCATATTAATAGGATATTGCACACTAACACGCCTTTGTTGTTTGCGTCTTCGTGCGTGCCATATCCTGCCAAAATGATGCATTTCCCTACACTAGTGAGCTTTCATACCACTATATAAAAGGGCCAATGCTACATAGATTAAGCACATGAAGCACATCTAATTGATTCACTTCAAAGCAGTGACATTAACTTTATTCGCTCCTCGTACTCATCTATAACACCAGTGTATCATCCCTAGAAAAAGAATCCGCCTTTTTTTTTTAACCCTTCGCTTCCGCCGCCACATTTAAAGCCTCTCCCTTTTATTTTTTTTTTTTTTCGCATCCCACTCTGTCACCTATGTATTATTCTACCATCCCACATACCTCGCCACGCTGGTCATCCACTTCAAATTGCCCGGCCGCATATTCAAGCGATCGCATAGTGACTACAAAATATGTATGACCCACTCTTTCCTTTAATCCTTCAAGGGTCTTCAATTCTTTCTTTCGGACACTTATTGAAATCTATCACCGGTGATCGATGCTTTGGATCCCCAATATCGGCATGCTAAATTTGTTTTTCGAGCACTGAACTTTCGAAATCAGCTTCATTTTTCCCACTTTGTCAAAGTAGTGACTTTTGACGCATCTTTTCGCGAATGATAGCACGTGTTGTTGAAAAAGTGGGCACGGCTGATGCACCTGCTTGTTTTACACTTTAGTAACATCAAAGTTTTAAACTGAAACGAACCCTGGCAAGTGAAATATCAAATTGTGGTGTCAGCTTCACAAGTTGAAAGTGCCGAGCAGTAATAATTGCCTGGAACATACACAAGCTATTCACAAGAGAGCTGTTTGAATTCTGGGAAGATTTGTTCCCCGAACTTTCAATCTGAAAACCTACTGCACGTACACATGTAAAGCTGGCTTTTTCAGCCAGTTTCTGTTTCACTCCATTCAATAAATCCAACAAAGAGCGGCCTCTGGTTTCGCTAGTCCCTGCGCGCTCGCATGATGCCCCGGCGGCGTCATGTGTGGCGGTGGTTAGTTTTGTTTACGGCCTCAAGTGGACTCCTCCGCCATGCACGCGTGCGTAGGCACGACTGCCACTCCCTTCCTTCCCTTCATGACTGAGAATTTAACTCACAAGCTCAAACTCGGCAGCAGAAGATGCCGAAACGGACCTCGCTGCTTTCATAGAATGCGCGTACGAGTCTGCTTATAAGAATGCAATATATAACTGCACGAAAATGCATGAAATGGCTCTCAAACCTCTTTTCCTGGTCTTGATACGTTGACCTGATAGTGTCGGTTTTTCGGGTTTCTGACTCATACAAAAGCAGCTGGAAAGAATGACAAAAGCAGAACAATCAGCAACAACATCATGCTTCAAATCTAGTTTGCACATCCACTTGAAACTGAGAAACTGTGACTGTAATCTACATAGCTGAATCATGTTACAACTCGTATCATTAGGACGAGTGATTTAGTAGTATCATAAGTTAAAGCGTACAGACACATCAAAATCGTTACCAACGTTTATATCTTCCAAGATACTCACACATGATGAAGTTAAACTTGACTGCTGACCTTATATAGAAAAGTCTATGGATCAGTAACATAGTGAAAACTTCAAGTCAAAGGCTCTCCCAAACAATGTATGTGGTACAAGCAACAGTATGTGGTAACGTTAAAGATACAAATGTTTTGCAACAGTTGGCTCAAAATCTTTTAACTTAGTGAAAAATTAATGAGGTAGAGTCTGTACATTCTTATCCTATGCAATTGGACAAACAAGTGAGCATAATTTTGTGGATAACAATAATTAGAACTGCACCTCGAAACATACTGCATGTTTTTGACAACAGCCCAGCTAACCGCACTCCTAACATTCCTCATTCTTGCAAGCCACGTTTATTTCAGTCAAAAGATGGCAGATACCATGGTCACATAGCTTGTGATCAGATCATGCGTAACTTTCGCATCATTTTGATATTATTTCACTGCTATTTGTAAACTCCACAGAAACACCGGTGATTACTTCAGCCTCCAGGTGATTACTTCAAATCCCAGTCATATTACTAGCGAGTAAAGAAATTACACCCTAGGTTATGGATGCTTGCTTATCTACAATCAAACACAGTTGCAAGCTACAGATGATCAAACATGCTGCTTCCTTTCATCCATATTCAAACCGAGAGATCAGGTGATTGATTGATTTGTGGGGTTTAACGTCCCCAAACCACGATATGATTATGAGAGACGCCGTAGTGGAGGGCTCCGGAAATTGGGACCACCTGGGGTTCTTTAACGTGCGCCCCAATCTGAGCACACGGGCCTACAACATTTCCGCCTCCATCGGAAATGCAGCCGCCGCAGCCGGGATTCAATCCCGCGACATGAGAGATCAGGTGACATAGCAAATTGCGCTTCCTGTCAAACGGGTTCCGTCATGCAGTGGACTGGTGTGGTTGTATCTACTACGTACGCAAAGTACAATAAATCATAAAACGAAAATGAATGTAGCCAGACAGCGCTAGTGCAACAGTTGAAACTCGTAACAGTGCAGTGCCCCGTGGCAACAGGTCTGCGGGAGAGGAGCTGCTCGAGTACAAAATAAAACTCGAAGATGCCTCTCGCATGAATCGGCACAAATGGCCAAGGTCGCCAGGCGAGTGACGCGCAGGCGGAGAGAAGAAACGAAAGTAAATAAAATGAAAATGCGAAAGCTAGATCGGGGCACGAACTGGAACTAGGGAGCGCAGTACGAAGAAAAAAAAAATTACATAAAGCGCTGCGAAAGGAACGCCGGCCACCTCGGGACTGGTTGTTAGGGGGTCGCCGTACACGGAGACCGTTTTGCCCGGACATATCGTGGACCAGTCAACCATAAAAGCATCCTTTATGCCAGAGTCGAGCGCAAAGCCTCGTCACAGATAAAAGAGGCGAAGGTGCATTGCATTCCTTCGTGCCACACACGGTGCTTATCGCTGGTCCCGCGAACGCACCGCTGTGAGGGAAAGAAAAAAATGGGTGCGCAAGAGGGCAGACGGCTGTGTAGAACCTGGAGCACTGAATGCTACACTATTCTTCCCAACACGCTATTCTCGCGACACGAATGCGAAACCACAATAAATAACGCGCACGTATTAGCCGGGCGCAAAACACGACTCAAAATGTCAGCCGGCGTTTGCGATGTCTACCGGCATAGACAGGCGGAGCTTTGAATGAACGTATTTGCGCAGTTAAAATTGCCTCAAAAACAGCTGTGATACGCCGCGGTTTGGGGGCTAAACGCTAGCATGTTGCAGAAAAGCAGGTAGGCAGAAACTCGAGAGCAACGAATGAAGCGAGGTGTCCGTCCTTCACACGCGCACATCGGGGACGTGCTTCGGCGTTGGTTGAATCACACACGCGAGGTTTCCGACAACGAGGCCTACCACACTGCGCAATAAAAATGTTCGCAAGCATTGGTCGGCCAGTCTAACCATTTATTTTCGCCTTCAGACGATGCGGCCGCGTGGAATTCGTTCGTTCCACGCCCGGCGATGCCGGCAATGCGGGCTCACGCTTTCAACCACGGCACTCTGTAAGAAAACAGGCTGACAACGGCGCAGAGCGACGAGGCTTAGTAGCGACTACGGAGCACACCGCCGAGCGCTTCACCCGGCATTGCTCGTTGCTGGCCATTCCACTAAACTGACATACGAACCGAGCTGCCCACACGTTTATCAGCAATAAGAGCAATAACCTATTATAATAATAAGGTGAAAATACTCACTGAAAGTTTCTCAAGTTCCGCAGCCCTAACCCCAATACGTCGAGTGGACGAGCGCTGCTGCACACCTGAGGCTAAAAACCAAAACCAAGAAACGACTATTGCCGTAAAAAATAAATTAATATCGGTGGTTATTTTTAACTTTACTGAACACGTTAATTTTTTTAAATTAATATAGGAACTGCGTAAAATTGTGTCTTGTTTTTTACACGAACCCCTTTTTTCTGGGTCGTTTTTATAAGTTTTTCATTGAAACCTCCATGATTGAAACAGAAACCCGAAACCATGACCTACTACACTCCTGACCTGTTCAGATAGCGGGGTTCCTATGGGAGCGCGTGTCCCCGCTCTCGTTCAATCGCTCGCCGTAGGTGGCGCTACCTATAACCTGTTCGTCTGCTACTTTACGGCTGTTTGGACGGCGCTAGAGTAAGAACGGCTGCATTCCGTGATGAACAGCCGGCATATATGTGACTATTTTTTCACTTAGATGACTGGTCAAGTAAGCTGTTCAGTGTGACGAAAAATTTATTGCACACTGGTGGACAAATGCGAGAATCCGTAGACTTACATAGTGTAGGACAGCATATGTGATGTTGCGTCCATTTAATTGCAAAGAATTTGTGAATGACTTTTGAAATATTTGTTTCAAAATTATTTTTCATTAGTGCATAATAATTACGCAATATGAGTGCTCTGTTGGCCGAAATATGACCACGAACACTCAAGCTGACGTCAGCGAACAGGTGCTGACTAGCGCCACAGTGCTCCTAAGTTACGGCCCTAGCGGCAGAAGGTATGAACTAGAACGTGGGCGCTGGAAGAGGTGCTCTCTGGGCAGGTCAGGAGTGTAGTAGGTCATGCCCGAAACCATGACCTACTACACTCCTGACCTGCCCAGAGAGCACCTCTTCCAGCGCCCACGTTCTAGTTCATACCTTCTGCCGCTAGGGCCGTAACTTAGGAGCACTGTGGCGCTAGTCAGCACCTGTTCGCTGACGTCAGCTTGAGTGTTCGTGGTCATATTTCGGCCAACAGAGCACTCATATTGCGTAATTATTATGCACTAATGAAAAATAATTTTGAAACAAATATTTCAAAAGTCATTCACAAATTCTTTGCAATTAAATGGACGCAACATCACATATGCTGTCCTACACTATGTAAGTCTACGGATTCTCGCATTTGTCCACCAGTGTGCAATAAATTTTTCGTCACACTGAACAGCTTACTTGACCAGTCATCTAAGTGAAAAAATAGTCACATATATGCCGGCTGTTCATCACGGAATGCAGCCGTTCTTACTCTAGCGCCGTCCAAACAGCCGTAAAGTAGCAGACGAACAGGTTATAGGTAGCGCCACCTACGGCGAGCGATTGAACGAGAGCGGGGACACGCGCTCCCATAGGAACCCCGCTATCTGAACAGGTCAGGAGTGTAGTAGGTCATGCCCGAAACATTCAACATGGCTGCGCACTGCAGTAACCTCATGCTTCGGCTCGCAATCAGCGGTGCTGGAAGCACCGTAAGCAGGTTTTGTGCTATTTTATGGCGTGTATCTAAGCTTGGCAACGATATACGCTGTTTATTTGCGACAACCTACTCTTTTCAAGGTCTACGTGAAGATTTTCCCGTAAACTCTTCCGTTGATGGCTCGAAGGCATGCGAATCCTCAGTCGATATTCGCTCGCGCTTCTAGGCAGTGTCAAATTATGCATCTTTAAAATGATGTGATCACTACGCCCATTAGGTGTGTATATATACACCTTGGTTTTCTCATCGTGTTTTTCGTGTTTTCGTTTTGCTTTTCCGCTTCGCTTAGCGCTGAATTCGACAGGCTGACAGCGCTGGAGCTGACGCTGTTTGAGACGACAACCTTCCCGGAAGCTTCTCCTCGTGATTCAATCTCTCGCGTCGGCTTTCATCTTTCTCAGTTGGCGCAGGGGCTGTTCCGACCGTCGGTGCAGCAAGTGCGCTGGATGAAAAACAACAAGCACTGGCTTCCCAAATGGAAGGCATTGCGACGGCGCAAGGTTATCAAGATAAAGCTGCCCGAATTCGAGGAGATGCGCCGCAAGGACCAAATGACACCGGAGGAGATGCGTACCAAACTAAAGGAGCAAGGCGTGGCCCCCGACCGGCCCTGGAATGAGCGACCCATGGTCATCAGCTGCTCGGGTGAGAACCACGCGATTCGGTGCTAATTGTGATTATTTATATCACTAGACACGCCTTGACTACCTGCTGCATAGACCCACGAGAAACAGCGACGATATTTAGTAATAATAAATATGCGCAGCTTCAGCTGGCTTAATGTCGCAAAATCTGATCGAAAAGCGAAACTGGTAGCATCAGTTTAGCTTGGCCATTGCCAAACATTTCAGAACGAATGTGGGATGAGCACTCCAGAAGGAATATGATACCCTCTGCTTTTCCAGGGCGGCTATCAACCGGTCCTGCTGTCCAAACCACCTCACTACCCATTTTACTCTATTCATGTCACTACCCGCTCTCTACTAGGCTTTGTTCTTACTAACACAAACCTCCATATAACAAACCCTGAAATAATGAAATACAGGTAATAACGAAGCAAAAAATATTTTTGCAATATATATAGTGTTAGGAATAATCTTTTATAAGAAATTTTCAGATAGAACAAACTCGTTTTTGTGTAAGATGAAACTTTAGTATAATGAGTTTTGAATATAGGGATGACCATGGTTCCTCATTAGCGGGGGTAAAGTTTCATCACACAATACAAGGATGCCCCCCCTCCCTTTGGTGGAGACCAAAGACAACATGCTTCATTATAAATGGATGAATAAAAAAAAATGAAGGTAAAGCGATGAAGTGCTTCTCACAATGGGCTGCCTTTAGTCCCTGACTTTCCTGAAGCAAAAAAGGAAAGCAAGTACGTAAATCATGTACTACATCAGGGTCCTTCGGCCGCCATTGTCTTCGAAAAACTTCATTGCCATAACTGAGTAAATGTATGGGACATACTTTGCACCCCCCCTCCCTATAGGTCCGTTCGATTCGCCTGCACTATGTGAACCAGTTTACGAGGTGCTACACCTTGCCATTCGTTTCAGCGGTGCAGCATTGACGACCTCTGAACCCTGCCATTCGTTTCTAAAGATGGAGAAGAGGTGCAGCACTGGTTCACGATTTTCCTGCACCTCCTACGCCGACGGTGCCGGCTTGGTGCAGCCGCATGTGCAGCTGAGCAGACGACGCAGCACTTAGGCGTAGGTGGCTTAGGTGCCGTACCCGCTTCTACAAACGCGGTGTGTTTTACCAAGATGTTTGCGCTTCATAAACTGTCTGCATGTGCGATTTGCCATCGGTCAGTGTTTGCTGAATGGTGTAAATAAAGAGAAAAGAAATAAGGCCTGCGCCACTGAACTCGTGCTGCACAATTTCTGAACTTTGCGTGCACAGCTGCGAACCGGTTCCGACTGGTGCAGGTGAATCGAACAAACCTTAAGTGATTAGGAGAGCAGCTGCCCCCCTCGTGTGCCTGCCCATGCTTTTCACCGACTTAGCTTTGCCCGTGCTCTTTCTCTCGTCAGGCTTTTCTCACAGCTGGGCTAGAAAGTGCGGATGATCAATCCCCAGGCATTTACCTCGAGCTTTAATAGCTCTGCTATTTAAAGCACATGCAATAAAACCCAGAGCCACATAAGTCAGAATTTCTGGCTGTGAACATCTAATCATAGCCACTGTGGTGGCACAGTGGCCTAAAAGGCTCTCACTAGGTTTGACAATATTGAGCTGAAGAGTGTAATGTATACACTGGGCATTCATGATCACGTCTGCCAAAATTTGCAATGCTCCACACTGTAGAAATGGGCCAAATTTCAAGCAAAACGCTGCTTGCGCTTTCTCTCATGGGTGTGTGTTCAGAGAATGAGGGGATGACGTACACGATAGAACGGCCCTTCAGTAATGCAACGGCCGCTTGTAATGCTGTGACATTTCTGCTCGGCGTAGACACCTGTGCTCCGGCATCACCAGCTGTGGCACGTGACGCTATGATAATTATTTGACTCGACATGTGTAGTTTGTGTAATTTGTAGCTTGCATAGATGCGTAAACCTACAAACAGAATGTTTGCATGTTTTCTTTTTCTAAATGTTTACTGCGAATCGAGAACAGAGACTGATCTGCTTCCATTTTGCATGCATTCGTATCATCGCATTCTGCACATCTTGCAGACACCACCCCTTACTATAAAACTAGTTTTTACCGTGTTCTAGCACTTGCAAGGCTCATTTATCTTTCCGCGTCTGACTAAATGTCCATGCGGCACACCCCTAGACTCGCGTCCATAAAATATTGCAGCTTTCATGCTGCAATAAATTGAAAGCCAAGTGATCGGCGAGAACGCATCTGGCTTTGGTCTTTATTCCTTGTCAGTAATGGCAGCAAGAAAGCATGAGACAGTGCCATGTAAAATCATTAAGGTAGTATAATTTTACGAGCTTGTTTTTTCTTTGTTAAATGGAACATTAATGGAAACCGACAGTCAAGCCAAGAAAAGTGTAGGGAATTTTACTCACAGTAATTGTGATATAAGTGTCAAGGAAACTAAAGTGAATGAGAAACTTGCTGCACAAGTTATCTTTTTGTGCACTTGAAATTTTTTTGGTCATATCACAATCACTGCTAATAACACCCCAAAGTTTTCCTTGGCATGATTGTCTCTTAGTTCTCTCTGAGGTTACAGTCAAAGTGACATCTTAACATTGCAGTGTTATATAACCTCTCACTTATTAATTCAACGATCGTCTTTGATGTTTTCCTAAAGTAATGAGTGTGTGGTTGCAGATCGACACACAAGTGCATTCACAAATTTCCAGACGTACATTCTTAACACACAGTGTTTCCTAGCATGCCACTCCAAAGAATAAAACGGCGTTAATGTTTTGGTTCCTGCATACTGTAGGTGGTGTCTTCGAACCGTACCTTCCTCCCGAGGGTGATGGAAAAGTGAGCGTCCTGACCAAGGCTGGAGCCGTGCAGCGCATGCGGCGCCTTGAGATGCGCGGCAAGTCCTACATGAACCTGCGAAAAATCCGCGCCTATGAGGACGAATTTGACCTCGTGGAGTTTGCCGATGTGGCCCAGGATCTCTACGTAGAAGCCCACAAGGCGCTTGCCAAGTATGCTTCTCGCACCTGCATTGTCACTTCATAAAAACTTGGCTATGATGCTTATTTCATTTATTGTAGTTATTGCCTTACTTCTCTACTGAGTCTTTACACTAAGCATAGCGCAGCCACTACTCAATAATGGAAGAGTAGCTAAGCGTTCTCTCTGAAGGTGAATGTTATCAATGATGTTGCACATATCTGTGATTGGACCATGCAAGGATCCCTCAGTGATAAATATAGAAAAAAATGCGGTGTGTTCCGAGCATAGTGGTGCAAATTAGCTCCTGCCATGGCAACTGCAGTCTTAATTGCAGCAGGGAACACTTATATTCTGTGGGCTTTGTGGTGAACATTACGAAATTTTAGGTGACCAAATCGGTTTCCCACTACTAGCAATAGCTTTTAGAACATGTTACTCTCCGTTTTTTGTGCACAACTTGCTGTGATTCATCATGGAGCAGTCATTCATTTCACTGAGAGGTTTGAATTTGCACACTCGAAGCATGATGCAAACACTCATCTAAGAGGTCCTCCAGAACAAAACATGAACTTTTGAGAGATTACATTATTGCATAATTGCCAGAGGCCTAAGGGTAATAATAATAATTTATTTGAAAGCAACACCAGCAATGTCGGAAAAAGAAAAGCTATTTGTTTGTGTGCATCATCTAATGGTAGACCATCTTCAGAACTAAGGGCACCCTTTAAAACAAAATTCACTCTGCTCCTTGCTCTCTGCAAGAATTACTGCTGGAATGTGCAGCTGCTCAAATAAGTAGTAAAAGGTCATGCCTGGTCTCAAACATTCAGGTAACAAACAGCATGTCTCTTGCAAATAGTCAGGAATAAATTGTTTCTCTTAGAAGCTGTACAGTACTGTATAGACATATGAGGCAAGTACAAAAGCTTGACCAAAGATTTTGCAAGGTCATATGGCAAACCTCACTCTTAAAGGGCCTCTGAAACACTTTTTTGAGTAACCAATTAATTAATTCACTGGGAAAGCACATTACCTTACAAATTGAACGCCGCAATAATTTTTAAGAATCCGTCCAGTACGAGCAGAGTTGCAAAGATTTGTCACACGCTGCAATCACATTCTTTCTTCTCTCGTCCCGACGAAAAGCGCTGGAAGCTGAGCAGGCAGAGATGAGAAGGGCGAACAAAAAACGCCATCTCGCGCCTCGTGACCTTGAGCATTTTTTTTTTCTTCGATCATGCGGCTTTTTCAGTGCGATCGTGCGCGACCCGTGGACAAATGACGGTCTATCACGGCGACCTCTGTAACAGCCGAGTGCGCCATGTTCAAATCAGCCAAGGGCTGATAGATTGGGCTTACTGGGCTTAATTCCGTGATTTGTCGAGAGAATAGAAAGCTATTTTTAGCTGACTTTGATAATTTATTGTGAATTCCAGGCCGTGTGCTACGCTATAATATTTGGCTCGCGTGTTGTTGGGAGCCTCTACTACCGATTGGCAGCGTTTTCTGACCATGCTCAAAAAGTGTTGCAGGGCCTCTTTAGGAGCTTAACTGCTACCACAGAAAGATGCAATGCGAGATGTGTACAGCATCGCATTCATATAAGCTGAACTGTATGAACCGCATAAAGGAGCTTTTCATCTTCATGCTCATGTGCCTCCTTCAAACCCCTTGCACTGTTACTGCCGAATCGTTCAATCCAAAGTTTCCTGTCATTGTGAATGCCAATGCCATGACTTGTTGTTCTGGCATTGTTTTTATTACAGTCGAGATGAGGAAAAGCTTCAGGACCTTGTGACAGAGCACTGCTACCCTGTGAGTATTCTCAGAGTGTTCAAAATGTCTTCGTTGCTAGCTGCCCATTGAATGTCACAGCAACAGAGCATTGTAATGTAAGGTTGCTGAATTTTGTGTTGGCATTTGTAAGAGAAATATGCAGTGAAAACGAAGCCAAGCATTGGAATTGAGTAGAGCCAAGTTGCGCTAATGCCGAAAACTAGTACCACCAGTGCAAAAGACAATGTATTCACATACTGCGAAATTCTGAACAAGTTCCTCTATCCAAGCAAGTGCCCTTTTCTCCTCCAACCTTTTTCCTTTTTTTTACTTCTTTTATGCTACATAATCCTGCAGAAGTGGTTTCTAGGAAACCATGTTGTGAGAGTCTTTAGATATGTGTAGAAGTTCTTGGTAGTTTTGTAGTACGGTGCCTCAGGGGTTGCATTCGAGTTGTCACACATTGTTAGAACATTCGAAGAACATCCTTCTTAGGCTTGTGCGAATATTCGTGTGCTTCAAATATTCGAATGAGTGTTACTGTATCCGAATTTACTTCTATTAGAATTTAAATGGTTGAAAGTTTTGAAGTATTTGAGATGAACGATTAGGTGTACATTATTCCGCATGTAGCCTTCTGTAAAGACTGTTTCACTGCAGCAAAGTGGTGCTGAGCCGTGAAAACACCAGCTAAGAGAAAATCGCATTGTTGCAAAGCCTCGTTTCGAGAATAAACGTATTACCCTCACTTAAGCTCAACATTTCTTCTGTTTAAAAGCTTGTTATATCGGCTTATGTGCTTTGAGTATAGTCAATTTTAAAAGAGAACATAATTTACTGGTTATCACGTGCATTATACCGAAAGTCAAATCCTGCTACTATTTAAATTTAAAGTTGTTTCCACTTCCTTTGAACCAAAAAGAATGTGACAAATACGCCCATTTTTCTTCACAATACTGAAAGTGATATATACTATCAAAATTTGATTCAAAATTATTCAGCCAAAATCACTATTCCCTTTGAGCCTAATGTTCACTATTCACACAAGCGCAGTCTTTCCTCCTTTTCGTAACACATAAAATTTTACATCATGATTCTCTCTAGATCCGTAAAAACTGTAAATGCATGCATATTCAATAAAGCACTTCATTAGAAGCACAGGTATGCATTCTGTTTTCTTGGCAGCTCTTCCACAACTACATGGAATTTCGATCCACAACAGTGCTAGCCTTCTCCCTCATATCCTGTCCAATTATTTTTCACCATGGTGAGGGGGGGGGGGGAGGCTTGCTTAATATTTTACGCACATTATTTGGTCTTTTTGGAGAAGCAATGCAGACATGTGTAGCAACCCTTTTTACGTAGCACTTAGCACAATGACGGAAGTGGCTTACTCGTTGGCGTATGTAAGGTATGCTGGCTCAGCCGTTACGGGCACGTTGGGCAGATCATGCATCTTGTATGTAGCTTGACATACACTATGCACCCATAATTACACATGGAAGCCGCAGCAAGGCACCAATAAATCAGGGAGTGTGCTGTTGTATACCCTCTTGTGTATCTCACACATAACTGACAAGTATAGACTTGGCAGCGATGTGGCATAGTATCGTTCGCACTAGTTGCCGTTTTAATGTGTTGCAGTGCCATTAGTACTAGCCTTTATTACCAATCTTCTGTCGAGTGCGTAGTTCAGACCTGTGGCTTTCACATTGGCCACACTCCCAATGGTTGGCTGTAAACAGCTTTGTCTTTAAGGGTAGAGGACGATAACAAAGTCGCACGCAAGCGATACAGCTGCTTGCTATTTTGCATGTGCTATTTTGTTTGCTATTTTGCATGTGCGTGTCCATGTGCACACACAAACACACACAGTGCCATTTGTACTTGCCTTTATTACCAACCGTCTTGCAAGTGTAGTTCAGACTTGCATTTTTACTTTGGCCACGCTCTTAATGGTTAGCTGCAACAGTTTCGTCTTTCAAGAGTTGAGCGGAACGACAACGCTACACGCTATATTGCATACTCATTCATCTACGCACGTGCCCACACACATGCACACAAAAAATGCCAGTCGCGTGGAAGGTGCAGCACAGTCACAGCGAAGCTAGTAAGAGCGGCCTTTCAAATCCTTTAAAAACACTCATTGGGTAACAAACGCAAGCACACTTGCTTGATACCCACTAAGGCATTAATAATAAATTTTTTGGGTTAGTAGGCCGGCATTCCCTATGCTATTTTCCATCATTATTCTGAGAAATGCCCATATCTACCACGAATCATCGCATTAAAATTTTGAACTACAATTAAAATTTGTCATCAAATAGTGTATGTGTAGAGGAACCTCCATGTCAAAATTTTGCATTTTTATAATGAGAAATGTCTTGGAAAGCTTGCAAAAACAAGTGTTTGATATTTTGAATGCAGATTATAATGGAGAACATAGAGCGGAAGACACTGCGGTGGCAGTTTGTGCGCAGCCTGGAACCTCCACGGGCAGTGCACATCCGGTGCACCGACATGATCAGCAAGGAGAACTTGTTTGCCCAGATCACCATGCGATTTCACAGTCAGCAGGTGAGTATTGTGCAGTGGGGCCCAAAATGAAGGTATCTTCAAATGCGTTTTTTATCCTTGGACAATCTACCATGGTCAGATAAGGTTTACTTAAGAGGCCAAAAATCTAGGTGAAGTTGCATGTACGTGCAGTCCTTGAAACTTTAAGAAATCCTTCAAACCTATAAGGCAGCCTTTGCTAGTCTTTAAAGAGCATCAAAATATGTGAGTCTTCCTTTCAAGCTAGGTAAATTAATTAGCACTGTGTAGTATATTGCTAACTGACAGGCAGAAGCAAAGTGTTGCACAATGGGGTTATTTTTGTTCGTGGTGGCCTCCACCAATGGCCACGCTCTGTGAAACATGAGCACGGCCATAAGAACTGAATTCGACAAATGGTTCACGAGTAACTTTTTTCAGCATGATGGAAAGCTGGGCACATTGGAATAGATGCGTACACTTAAACCAGAAACTATAGAAGAAAAAAATAGAAGGGATACCAGAGAAATAGTACTGATAAAAGTTTGTTAATTAGAATGCTGAAAAAGAAAGCACGTTAAAAAGAAACCAACTTCGCATGCAGGACTTCGGTCTGGTGAAGATTTGTCGCTTTTATTGCGTTGAGTTTTAAATTGCGAAAATAACACAGCGTTAGAAGGAACAGAAAACCTGCTAAGAAAATCGGATAAAAAAAAAGAAAAAACTCAGGCTTCTAACTTGATATTTCAAATATGGCATTCAACGTAGTTGACACTTTCCCAAAACAAATATGACAAGCACTAAATTGTAACACAGCGCAATCATGCAGAAGCACGACAAATGCCTTGCTCCTTCCTCCCCAATCTGTGTGTGTGCATGCGTGCGTGCAGGCATGGGGGAGGGGGGGGCCTGTTTTTTTTCATGAATTTTAGAATAATTTTGGCTTGTCTCGCTTTTTAATTTTACACACTCCCCAATTCTTTTTCTGCATCAGCAGCCATTCTGCACACAAAAATAAATGTTATGTTACTCCCTTCTTTGTACATAAAGGAAAAAAACTTAAATAATGTATTTAATTTACTCGCATAATGAACACACATGTATAACAAATGCACCCCCCGCTCCCCCTTCTTTTTCAGTTAGCATAATTTGGATTTTTTTTTCTCTCGCATAATACGCACACCTTTTACATTCATCCGCTGCAGTCCGATAAACCGACACCTGTCAATCTTTTTCATTTTTTATTATAATGCCAACTCCCCCTCCGCTACCTCGACTTGCTATCCCTCCCTCCCCCTTTGCTCGCACAGTTTTTTTTGTCTACGTGTGCACGGCATGTCCCGTCCTTTTGGTTTTTTCATTATCCGTGCACTATAGCGGGGTTCGCGAGCGGTGCAAGTGCAGAGACATCGCACCGGACAAGCACACAGCGAGCAAAGGTCATGAAACTGCCCGCACCAACCACCAGGTGCTTCCTGCAAATGGGACACTTTATGGCCCAACCATATGTGCGTGATTTTTGAGCGATGACGACAGGATGTGCTGTCGCCTTGGCTGTCACGAAGGGCCATTCGTCGCCATTGCGTCGCAGGTTTCTGAAAAACCAGAAAAAATTACTAGTCGCTGAGAAAAGAGCATTATGATTTCCGCAACATGGACCCCAGTTCTCAATTTGATTGCTATTTGCTCTTCATGCTTGTGATCCCACATACTTCAAGGAATGCAAGATATAGGCTACCTTTCCCAAAGTCACTTCTCATGGGGACACTGAGGCAGCGGCCGTATTTTGTCGTTAATATTGTTATCAACGGTTTGTTTTGATGCTTCAGTGGTAGCTTGCTGCAATGTTGGTTACTCGCTACAATGTCAATGGTGTCGTCACAGTTTTAGTGCGAGGTTGCCACGAAGTTGGCAGAGTGCGTCGTAAAGTCGTAGCGCACGCTTCTGGGTATCCTTCGAGATCACAGCAAATACCACTGTTGCGATTAAACGAGATTGAGAAAATATAGCCAAAAAACGGTTTTAAGGCCTGCGCTGGTGGCGCGGGGACAGCTTGCAGAAGATAGCGCCATCAACCACCAAATATGAGTGAAGTGCAGCGCTGAAGCTGTTTCTAAAAAGTGCACGCTTATCTCAGTTGCGAAAGACTAAGTGACGTAACTTTTTTTTTGCATTCGCGCATTTTTGCTCATCCCAAAGTAGTTTTCATAAAATTTTTCCTGCATAACAAATGCACCCTCAACTTTGCTTCGAATTTTCAGGGGAAAAAAAAAATTGGCCTGAATCTACATGTTACACTGTAAATGTCCTCGAAAGACGATAGTCTTGCGTTTGGAGAGAGTGAACAAAACGTTTATTTGATGTTCTGCGCAAGAAAATTGGTGAATGGTATTCTGAAGGCGCTGCGTTAGAGTGCCTCGAGCGTGTAGCGGAGGCGAACAAACGCATCTAGGTACGTTAGACACAAGCGCTATCTGGCAGTTATTTTCGAAAACGAAGACGCATGCGACTGCAGAGGAAGATGCGCGTCAGACTCGAAGGTGATAAGGTGTAGAATGCGAAGCGACGGGCAAGTGCCACCACCGTGTTGTCAAAGCAAAGTGTTGGAAACACCTCTTTGAGCATCGCATTGCACTGTCAGCGCAGCGCGATAAACGCTACAGTCCTTAGAGTTACTTGTGTGTGCCTCTTCTAGTATAAAGGCAGACATACAAAACATAGAAGTGTTGTTATGGGGCCTCAGATATGCGCAATATTTGCTTCTTTTATTGACAATCGCACAACTATAAACGCTAAACATTGAGCAATATTGGTGGGCGCTGCAGATGGAGTAGGCCATTTAGTGTCGTTTGAGGTATCGTTAGGGCAGAAAAACAGACAAAATTACAGACAGACAGACCAAAATTTTTTTATCGAAGGTCCCCAAGAAAGACTATCGTCTTCAAAAATGCCTTCATTACGCGAGTCTATACAGTACTATTAGTATTTGTTAGCCTGAAGGTATATTTGGTGAATATTTACGTGCAGCACCCCATTTGAACTATGTTATAGTACAGCTTGAGTGAATCTGCTTCTTTGGAATGATTCGGTTTTCAAGGAAGTTTCTTGTGTTCTAAATAAGGTGTACAAAATCTTGTCTGGCTCTGCTTTTCTTTACAGACATTGGCAGTCTACGATCGTTTTGGCCGTCTAATGCATGGAAATGAAGCGATAATCAAGGATGTCTTGGAATATGTAGTCTTCGAGAAGCACATTTCAAACGTGTATGGTACATGGCGTCTACACTCGAAGATCATCCCAGACTGGCAACCACCAAAGGAGCCCATGAGGAAGACATTTGTTAAGCCAAAGGAGCAGCCAGAGGAAGCTCCTGGTGCAACAGAGACAACTACCACCACTGTAAAGGAAACCAGGCCTCCACCACCATCACCATCGTCTCAACAACCGTCTGGTGAAACATTTGCAACAGCGTGATACAAGTTTCAAGAAAAACCCTAGAAACAAGCAGTTTCTTGACTTTCTAATTAGACTGTGTAATTTTCAATAGTTAGAGCAATTGCTGAAAAAAAAAAAAGGAATTGTTACAATTTGTTCATGTCCATTTATTACATCCACTGCGGACAGCGAAGTTGATTGTGATAACGTCCATATGTTCTGCACTCTGCTCCACAGAGGAGAAACCAGTTTTCTGTGTTGGTTCACAGTGGTTGCAAAGCCAAAATATCTAGACTTACTGTATTGAATATTACTGTATTTGAATATGCTTCGATTCGAATTTAAATGACTGAAAATTTTGAAGTATTCAAAGTGAACAAATTAATGTAATCCACATGTAACCTTTCGTAAAGGTGGTTTCACTGCAGTGGAGAGGCGCTAAGCCACAAAAGCACCTATTCAAATGTATATTAGTCTGCATGTAACCTCTACAAAAGTGGTTTCACTGCAGTAGAGGAGAGCTAAACTGTGAAAATACTTACTGAAGGGAAATTCGCTTGGCCGCAGGGCCCCACTTCAAAGTTACATGAACATATTATCCTCACATCGATTTACAAGCTTGATTGGTTGATATGTGGGGTTTAACGTCCCGAAACCACCATACGGTTATGAGAGACGCCGTAGTGGAGGGCTCCAGAAATTTTGACCACCTGGGGTTCTTTAACGCGCACCCAAATCTGAGCACACGGGCCTACAGCATTTCCGCCTCCATCGGAAATGCAACCGCCGCAGCCAGGATTCGATCCCGCGACCTGCGGGTCAGCAGCCGAGTACCTTAGCCACTAGACCACCGCGGCGGGGTCGATTTAAAAGCTTGTTACACCAGCTTATATGCTGTAGATATGGTACATTATAAAACATATTTTATCGGTTATCACTAGCATTCTACTGAAAGTCAAATCCTGCTTTTGAACTACTTTCAAAGTTGTTTTTTCCTTCCTTATAACCAAAAAGAATGGCATTGGCACGGGCCTTGTTTCAATCTTCAAAATATATTACACAGGTTAATCAGGTCATGACAAATATGTCCATTTTTCATTATAAAGAAAAATGGATATTCGCATAGAATATATTATATATGTATTATAATATTAATCAGGTCATGACAAATATGTCCATTTTTCTTTATAAAGAAAAATGGATATTCGCATAGAATATATTATATATGTATTGTAATATGTGTGTAATACATACTACTTGAATATGATTCAAAATTATTTGACCAAAGTCACTATTCACACAAGCCTAGGAATATTCATAACTTTTTTTTTTTTGGGGGGGGGGGGGGGTAACAAAATAGATTACTAGAACACACCTGTGATGACAGTGTAGGAATACTCGTCTTCTCAACAGTAATGTAATTTGGAGGTTTTTTCATCTAAGTGCTCTACACATCTTGCATTTAGACAATCGGCCCAGCTTCCTGCATTAACCCTTTTTGCACTGAAAACAAGTCCCATTGCACGGCAACAGGGAAAGTTGTAAACAAAAATTCCAGCCATACTTTGACGAGTACTTTTTACAGCAGATAATCAACTTTGCTGCTTTTTTTTTTGTCAGTGCAGGGAAGCCCTTTACCTCTTGGGTGCAGCTTCACCTTTCTCGAATGAAAGCGTAAAGGAAAAGCAGAACACACACTTTCGTCTTGACATACATCACTATGTGAGGTACTTGCAAGTTACTGTAAAAGGCATAGCATTTTAGTTTAGTGTTTAGTGGCAACACTGCCAACTTTTATTTATTTATTTATTTAGCAATACTGCTAGCCCCAACTTGGGGCCATAGCATAGTGGGTGTACATAGTACAACAAAATCAACAGTACAATACTGCAGTCAACACAGAACAAAGCACTTCAAACAACATAAAAAATGTTTCACGAAGAGAAAAAAAAAACACTAGTCAGATATAAATTTTTCAAATGCCTCGATACTGTCTGTTTCAATAATTTTGCTGTCAAGCTCATTCCATTCTTTGGCAGTGCGCGGAAAAAAGGAATACTTGAAAGTATTATTATTGGGCTGGAAAGGAACGACAGTGTGTTTATGACGTTGTCTGGTAAAGTAACCGGAAGAGAACTTTAAGTATTCACCTGTGTTACTATTTATTCGACCATTAACTATCTTAAAGAAGAACAACAAACGAGAAATTCTATTTCTTTCTGAAGTCCGTTTGAATCCCGCTTTGGCAACTAATTCAGAGACTGATGTTGGGCCGTATTTCTTGAAAATAAATCGGACAGCCTTGTTTTGGATTCTATCTAGTTTATGGATATTGACATTGGTGTAAGGATCCCAGATAATGTTTCCATAATCCAAAATGGGTTGGATAAGAGATTTGTACGCCAGAATTTTAGTGTCGTATGATGAATAGCGAAGAGAACGTCTCAAAAAATGTAATTTCATCATTGCATTATTAGATATGTAGTCGATATGTCGATCCCAGTGGAGGTTGCTACATATATGCAAGCCTAGATACTTGTACTCTGTTACTCGATTTAGGATGTTTCCATCAGCTGTATAATTGTAAACAAGGGGACACTTCTTATTTGTTATCGACATGGCCACACTTTTTTGATAGTTTACACACATTTGCCAAGAATTACACCACTTCATGAGTTTCTCAATTTCTATGTTAAGCTTAACTTGGTCTTCAACTGTGTGAATAAGTGAATACAACGCACAATCATCTGCATATAATCGTATTTTAACCCTGCAATTATCAACAATATCATTTATGAACACCAAAAACAACAACGGGCCAAGCACGGAGCCCTGGGGAACCCCTGAGCCAACAGGTAACATGTTTGATGGAGTGTCTTTAAAAACAACGTATTGCTGCCGGGATGTTAGATACGATTTAATCCAGCTACACAGTTTCCTGTTTTTTAATAATGTGTTCAGTTTAATGAGCAATTTAGAATGGGAAATCTTGTCAAATGCTTTAGCAAAATCTAAAAAAATTACGTCTATCTGTTTTCTCTCATTAATAGCTGCGGCGAAGTCATGTGTCATTTCAACCAGTTGAGTTACAGTAGAAAAGCCGTGACGGAACCGTGATATAACTTTTGGTTATATGTGAGTGGCAGACAAGCCCTTAAACAATCCTACTTTGCTGCAAGAATGCATTATTATCTGTGCAATATTTATGCTGTCCTAATAGGAATGTCTTGTTCTTTTACCTGAAGATGGAACACAAAATTAAGCCTGCAAAGACCGTAGGTGCTTTATTGGCAAAGCCCAGTAGCAGAGGAAATGCCAGAAAATAAAATTGGGCATGTCTGAACATCTAATCATATTCTCATGCCAAAATATGGGTATGATTGGGATGCTCCCAGCATCTTATTCAGCTTGATGATTTAGTGAAACTTACCGTGCATAAATACTGAAGCTGCAAGTTTGTTTACCACTTCGAGTCACACTGCCTATTTTTCAGTCTACAGGATATATACAGGTAATGCTTACACTAAATACGTTGGCAAAAAGCATGCCTTGCTACATTGCAGCAAGGTCTTAATAAAAGCACAACGTTCTTTCAGCAGTGTAAAAAACGTTTTATAGAAGTGTATATAAGGGTGAACAACCTGGTTGTTGTTGCAAAAGGCCCCGCCGCGGTGGTCTAGTGGCTAAGGTACTCGGCTGCTGACCCGCAGGTCGTGGGATCAAATCTCGGCTGCGGCGGCTGCATTTCCGATGGCGGCGGAAATGTTGTAGGCCTGTGTGCTCAGATTTGGGTGCACATTAAAGAACCCCAGGTTGTCTAAATTTCCGGAGCCCTCCACTACGGCGTCTCTCATAATCATATGGTGGTTTTGGGACGTTAAACCCCAGATATTTATCTTGTTGCAAAAGAAAGGGGGACTGCAATTTCGATAAGACCAGCTTTAGATCAACTTTATCGTACGGCAGAAAGGAGAAAATGCTAAGTTCTTCTTGCTATGCTTTGAATTAGTTGATATTTTGAAATTTCATACTTAGCAAGAGCATAAAAAAGACCAGTTTTGCAGCAAGGGCGAAGTAGTTAATGTAATAGCAATACACTAGAACATTATTCGAAGGTTGCTGCTCACCACTTTTGCACACTATAAGGCGTAACTTAACGAAACGCTGGCATAATGAAATGCAGCTGTTGCAATGAGCGAGCAAAAAGGCCTTCGTGATACCCATGGCTTAGCTGCAAACTTTGCAATGAAAACATAACTTGTACAAGGGTATCAGCTGGCCTCTGCAGTGGTAGTGGTTATGGTGCTCGTTTGCCGCACTGAAAGTTGCAGGTTCGATTCCAGCCGCGGAGGCCATGGCTATACTGCAAATTTTGCTATGAAAATATAACATGTACAAGGCTATGAGCTGGCCTCCACGGCAGTTCAGTGGTTATGATGCTCGTTTACCGCACTGAAAATTTCAGGTTCGATTCCAGCCGTGGTGGCCATGGCTTTACTGCAAACTTTGCAATGCAAATATAACATGTACAAGAGTATGAGCTGGCCTCCGCGGTAGTGTAGTGGTTACGGTGCTTGTTTGCTGAACTGAGTCGCAGGTTCGTTTACAGATTTTAATAACATGCCATGGTGGTATAGGTATTATGGCACTTGACTACTGGCCCGCATGTCGCGGAATCGAATCTCGTCCACCACGGCCGCATTTTCTATGGAGGCGAGAATGCTTGAGGCTCGTGTAGTTTGATTTAGGTGCACATTAATGAACCCCCAGATGGTCCAAAGTTTCTGAGCCATCCACTATGGTGTCTTATAATAATAGTTTTGAGATGGTAAACCCCATTAATTATTATTATAATCAGGTTTGGATAATAATACATGGGGTTTTACATGCCAGAACCACAGTAAGATTTTGAGGCAAGCTGATGTGGAGGGCTTCAAAAATTTTGGCCACCTAGGGTTCTTTAACATGCACTGATGCCAAACAGCACACGTGCCTCTGGCATTTCGCCTCCATTAAAATGCAACCACTGCAGCTGGGATCGAACCCTCCACCTTCAGGTCACCAACCAACACGGTAATCACTACATCATTGCTGTGGATATCCGATTTTGATGAAGGTGGAATGCTAGAGGCCCCTGTACTTACATTTATGTGCACTTTAAGGAACCCCCAGGTGGTGGGAATTCCCAGAGCCCTCCACGTAATGTGGGCCTCGTAATCACAGCGTGCTCTTGACAAGCAAAACCCCAGAAATTTTTATAAGCAGTACTCAAATCACTTTAAGAATACAGCATGCGCACTTGTGGGCAACCATGCTTGGCCGATCAAACTACAGAGTTGCTGATCAAGGCACACAATCCCCACCAGGAGAACCCCCTCTTCCTCATGCGCCTATTGCACGAAGACTACCAACGTGTTTCCCCTCTGCTTGAACCAAGATTATCCGCATGCCTCGCAAGCGTTGACTTTCACATAGAACATATGACATGCAGGGTGATGTTTTATATTTGGACTTTTTGCAGAAACTCACAGCAGCACTATTGCAAACAGCAAAAATGTGCTAGGAGTATCTACCTAATTGTAATAAAAATAAGCAATATATGTAAGGCAGTGCTGCCTGAGAATTGCCTTTCATATTGGTCCGTTTTTGCATTTGTGTTATGCATGCATTTCTAGCTGCAATCAGACATGAGACAGATGCTTCAATCAACAAGCATTTATTCTACACGGAAAGACAATGCACAATGAAGTAAAACAGTAAAAAAAAAACGCCAGACTTGTAGTCACATGGGGGTAAAAAAATCAAAGTGCCAGCTTTTCTTTGTACTAGAATCAAGAGTTCTTTTTCTTTGATAAACAGTAACAAAAGATGTTTGACTGGCAACAATGTTCGTACAGAAAGCTTTAGTCTTCTTTCTATCACACATTCGCGCACAGTAATGCAAGTCTGACAATCGACTGCAGAACGGGCTCGAGACAACACACCATGATAAGAGAAGGTGATGCCACCAGAAAATGTAATGCTCATCCATCATACGAGTCCATCTTCAGTCAAGCTGGCTTTGCATTCGTTATGAAAGTTCCCTTTGCGACGAACGTTGGTAACTAAGATGCTCCAACACGCTGTACAATCCGTCCAGTTTTGCTCAATTTCCAATGAAATCGATATCTTCTGGAAAGTGCAATCATTCAGGCTCTCTTCATGCTTGCCTTGAAAGGGAGTCTACTCATTCGTGCTTGATTCTGCTGCCAGTCGTGAAGTGGACTCAACTGTCAGAGATTATTCAAGCATGTCGAGTGGAAAGAGCGGCACGAAGCGCACGTGCCAATGACAGTGGCTTTCAAGTATGCCCACATAATGTCTGTACTAATTGTAAAACAATGAGGTGCAGATGCAGGACCAATCAGGTGAACCATGAACCAACATTTACTATCTTCAGTGACATCTCAGTACTAGAAATATCATGGAGCAGAACAGCTACGTTCAAGTAGCCCTGAGTAATGACACCTCATTAAAAGGGATGTAAATTCGGAAACATGGAAAGATTGCACCACTAAAGGGGTATTGCACCAATTCAAATAAAAAGAAAAATAAATAAAATAATATTATTTTATGCAAGCCATCATTCGAACCAGTTAAAGGGCGCAATTCACCACTTCTACACGAATGCCAAAATACTACTCTGCATGTGTATTCATGCCTCCTCGACAACAGCAGGAAAATCAAGCACGAAACTAGCACAAAACATAGGTCCAATCAGGCAATCGAACACACAGATTCGCTTGTGGAGGAGGGACATTGGTATTCATGGCACATGAGCACAAGAATGAGATGTCATGGTTCCAGAGATGCTGCTTGAATAGAGGCAGTTGTGCAAACAATGAAAGCATAGCAGCCCTACACATAACTAAAACTTGCTATGAGCAGTGCTGATTTCCCAAATAGCTCTTTTTTGATCTTGGCCAGCATGCAAAAGAATTGCACATCCTTAGCAGTGGTTTACAGTGCCCAACTTAAAAGGCTTTTCAAGTGACAGCATCACAATTTCTTACTCAACAGAAGAGAGCAATAATTTAGATCATCATGAAGCAGCTCAACAAAGCATTTTGCTGACAAGCATATTACAATGGTGCCCTGGTGGCTGCTATTACCAAATCAAATAAGCGGGGATCTTTTACAACATAACATTAGGTCAAAGACGATGACGCATGTGCTGAAACCATTAAAGTTAATGGCGGGCTTCAAGACTGTTGCAGTCAGGAATATACTTCCATGAACAGCCACAACATACATAGGGTCCACATAGGGCACAGCATAGACAAAACACACTTTGTCACTCCACCACCTACGCCAACAAAATTGACACAAATTGAGAACAGCTGTTTGTGAGAATGATGCAGCATTTCTGCAAAAGCTTGCGCTGAAAATGCTGTGTGTAGGACCACTTCTCTGCAAAACCCGAGTTGTCGGCATTTGAATTTATGCCAGCACGTACATATAAGCACAGCCAGCCACAAGACACAATGTAAGAAGCAATGTGCACTGAGTGCCTGTTCATATCCTCAAATGCACTAGGTCAACTAAATGTAAATGGAGTATAAATTAACAAAGCAATCAATGTAGTGCTGGCCTGATATGATGATTTTCGTAAGGCCACATGACAACATGCACGGAAGCTGTAAATTGTGCACTAATATGCTTTCACAGTGCATAGCAGTAGCTTGACTACGTTTAGCGACAAAAACATCAAAGGCCTCTGTAAATGTGCTCAGCAAGAGAAAGATGACCAGAATACCAAGAGTGCTAAACGTAAAAAACAGGTTAAGCACATCTGAACAGGCATGGCTCAGTACTTTCAGAACAATCACAAGCAAGACAGAGTTTGGAAAAAAACATTTACTTAGCCATCTGGTAAGTGGCTGCAAAAACTTCCAGATATGTTCCCAGCAGTTAAGGTTACTTCCAGGCAGTCAGCTGCCGTCTGTTATTTTTTCCACTACAGCTGCACTTCCGAAGCACGCTTGCCGAATGCTCAAATAACTGCTCAAATGCCTTTTATTCCTTGGTATAACTGTCATTCAACTAGCCCAACTTTCGATTCTGTTGCCTTTTATTCCGTCAAACATTGCTCGTGAGTTCAGAAAGTGTAGCACACTTTAGCAACTATCACTCACAAGGCCTCCCAGAGTTCACTGCCTCTCCTGAGAAACATCAAACATGCCTACATGCACCATTAGCATAAATTTAAATAAAGACACAAAGAAGGAAGCTTTAAAAAAAAGTCCTGCAAAAGAAAACTCAAGAATAACTGTGAGAAAATAAATAACACACATGTAGCAAACAGTCTCAAGCGTAAAAGCTTGTAGCAACTTCATGTTCCTATTTTACACTGATATATGGCATGCAATCTTATAACTGTGCTCTATGTATTACACATTTTGGAACATTTCCCCCTATCGCTTCTTACAGAGCACTACATAATAACAGGAACGTAGCCAGAATTCTTTTTTAATTTTTTTTTGGGGGGGGGGGGGGATTCAACTATACTTTGTGCATTTGCACATACATCTGTGTATGTATATATATTCAAGCAAAATTGAAAAATTTCGGGGGAGGTTTGAACCCCCCCTCCCGGCCATGCTCATGAAGATCACACAGGAAGATATAAGCCTCTCAACATGGTAGAATGTCACTCCAAACAGTGCCAATTTAATCACTAAGAGTCCATCACATGAGTGAATTTCCCTAAATGACACGTCTGACAGTATTCAGCTAGGTGGTAGACGACACAAAATATGCCCACACAATACATTGATGGTGCTTCAAGCAAAAATTTTAAGTGCCAGCAACACACTATCATGTGCCTTGTGCCAGTGGACTGCTTAGGGATGGTAAAACTGGCCAGAAATAAACACTTAAAACTGCAAAAACAAGTAAAACTGGCCAGAAATATATCACCTAAGAAATACTATTAGAATCTTGCAAAGGTACTCTTCTATAGGTTTTCCAATTCTGTAAGAATAAGTTCGATTTGTTTCAAGTTCCCACCAAGACATTGGTGGAAACATAAAGAACTGTGTTTCACTGGTCTGAAAATTACAGGCACTAGATTTTATATCTTTATTTAATGCTAGCACTGCTCAGTTCTTGGTATAAAATAAAAAAAAAAGCAATTAAGTCCTCCTATAGGGAGTTTAATAAAAGAAAAACTACTGCTCACTCACCTTCATTGCTTTTTTTTTTACTGCCTAAAAACACAATGTTGAAGTTTCTTAGGCCCTTCTTAAAAAGAACCAATTTCACTGCACAAGAGACAGAACATTCCTAACTATAGACGATGCCATATTTATCAAATGGCTAACTTGATTCAACACAATCCCTAAACTGGTGCAATGGTGCACACAGTGACGCGTTCCACATATGTTGGTTTTATGTACGACTGAGAATAAGTAAGCATTTTATGGTCCTAGCAATCCAGGTTATGAACAGTGCACATTACTTGTTACAGCTCCCACATAGTGAGGCTTACATGTGCAAAAATTTAATGCAGCATGCAGATGTGGACAATGACGTCACTCTTCGCAAAAAGAAAAATGCAGAAAGCTGACAAGTTTCAGGCGAGCTGAAAAGTGCGCTCTGCATTCGAGAGGGGCTCCATACAGCCTTACCTCCCTGCACATACCTAACTAAAGGCTAACAGCTTCTTAAGAAAAATCTATAAGCAACGTTGATCCAGAGCTATTATCTCAAGATTACTTTCACACTGGATGCTCTTAAAATGGCAATATATGTGGATAACGATAAAGCTGGCTCACATGAAAGTTAATCTACACATGAAGCAACAAGGTGTTTCTTCACCAGTATTAATTTGCAAATGTACGTGTCTATGGTATGTAGTAATGAATAAGCTACACGTGAACTTGTTTAATGACCAGTCAAATTACAGAGACTTTCTGCCTGCTAAACCAGTATACAGTCGGGAAAGCTTCATGTGATAACCACGATGAAAAGTTGCGAATACATATGGGCACAATAACTATAACAGCATGCTTTTAAAGCTTTTGACATCAGTCAGCAGTAGTGCTAAAGTGAATATATAACAAGACTTTCTCAAGATGACCATTCCAGTTCGCCATTGGAAATGCTGTATCTTTGCTATGGCTTCAGTAATTTTCCTCCAACCAGTGTTCAGCCAAATTGCCCTTTTATAAAGCTAGCCACAAATATATATCTTTTTTTCTAGATAAAAATACTCTATCTGTTCCTTGCAAAAACATTTCACAGATTCCTTGCACTTTCTTTCAGATCATTCAACCCTAAAATGTCAAGCCTGTTCTACATGCTTCCTTGACACAGCAACAAACCTTATCACCAACCTTTTTTTTTTTTTAATACCCAGATTTTCACTCTAAAATGCTTAGTTGATAGGTGCTATTTTCCACCATTGTCCCTTTGTGCATGGTTATCTACAGCAATGGTGCAAGCTAAGAAATGTGCTGGGTTCGAAATGGGCAATAAATAGTAGTCTCTAATGAACTACAGGAATAGAACAATATTACTACAAAATTTTGCAAAGAAACATTACACTTCCAAACAAGCACTGCTCAAAATGTGAACAGGTACTAAGAGGCTTGCAGGACTATTGAGTTTCTTCTAATTATCCCACTGTTTTCTTCCTAAAACAGCTGCGCGAAACCATCTATAGTTTCCCCAACAACGAGGGAGTACACTAAAAAAAGTACAAAACGTGTAAATGACACGAGCTTTTTTTTTCATTGTTATTATGTAGGTAGCTAGTGGCAAGCTAAGATGTCCTATGCGGGTGTGTTGAACTATCGTCACTAACATGTCAGGGGATGGTCACTGTCTTTTAAAGTTGCGAATCTGCCTGTGGAGGAACTAAAGCGCCGACTCTAGCATCGCCTCCTCTCGTTCGTGGTCCACATCTTGCTTTTCACATTCCAGAGGTGACGGAGTCAGGATATAAATAAATGGCCACCACACATTTTTCGTATCGCAGCATGAGCCGTTACATAGTTCCAGTGATACACTGGTCGGACAGCTCTTCATACTTGAGAGGAATGGCCGAAGTGACTTATTCTTATTCTCCACGTACAGACGTGCGGCGACAGACTACGTTGACAGCAAGACAGTCTAAGTAAATGTGCAGACAGGAAAGAAACATGGGGGATCATTTGGTAGCAAAGGATGTCCACTAATTAAAAACAGTGTACAAGTTCATCTATATGCACTGTCTGAATGTGGCAGCTAGCTTTCCAACAGCTTTCCTTTATACACCACCTTGCTCAAGCCTCTATTGCAGTATGCTCTTTATTGTTTTCGTGTTTTTGAAGATGTGCCATAATGTAGATGTATGTCACACTTTAAGCCAAGTGAATAATTTTGCAGCAATGAGTTCAGATAAAAGATAATTGCCAACTTTCTTCTGCAACTTCTTGACAGATTTTATTCTGTAGGCACTGTCTTTTTTTTACCACAAACGTTTTTTTTTTTTCGCAGTACAGCCCACGTGGCTGCTCTACATTGTATTAGCTTCGTTGCGCGTGGGCACTCACAAAGCACTATGCTTTCCCCATGTGTGTGCCTCCTTTATTAAGATGCCCAAGAACTCTTGAAGACTGGTCGAACAATTTAGCGATTCATTACTGCAAGTTACTTTCCTGCTCAGTCATCAATTCGGATGCGAGTTCGGCACCCCTGCATTCATTGCTGCTTTGGATGTGCTTTTGACTTGATGCGCAGCAAAAACAAAAAATTACATGAAAAATTTTAAAATATGAGGCTTTAGTCATATAAAGCTAATAAAAAACAAAAGATTAGTTGCGTCAATGTCAAGTCATTTCCTAAAAAAATATTTGACTACTGCTCGATTCATGCACCAACTACAAATGTAATAAAAACTTTTGCATCTAATCAGATTTTTTTTTTTACCATAATCCCCCATAATATTTAGTTTCCTTTGCTCCGATCGGGTCACTCGCGACTCTTGGGACTCAATTTTTTTTTTTTAAACAAAGCGGTCTTCAAAAAGTTAAATTCATCTGCAGTTACTGCTAACACAGACACTTAATCTATGCGCTGGAAACATTTTGTGACAGTGGTTTATTTCTCAGGGATAGAGACGCGAACGCTACAGAGGTGCACTTTGGTGCAGATGAACAGATATTGCACTTAAAGCCTGGTCGGCTATCGCTTCTTTTCATTCCCAGGACGGTAGAGTGACCAAAAGCAACGAAGTGTATTTTCAGCAAATTAAGTTCCTCGGGGGCTCAGCATTCAACCCCCCCAGCAATAACGGTTTTTCCCAGTCAAGACTGATTTACTATGATTGGCTTCTTTGAGCAGTGGTAATAAACACGCACACACACGTATATACAGAAAAAGTAAGCTTTGAACGAAGAATTACTTCTACTTGATTACAACAAACAAAACATGGGGTGATCAATGAACAAAGAAACAAACATGAGAAAGAAGAAGAGCATGAGATCGACGTCAGCGAGCCAGTCTGAGGAACATCAGAAAACAACTTCTAAATGTGTGGCATGTGCACACACACACGTACACATACACTTAAAAGAGGTGCTTCAGTCAAACAAACAAAATCTATATCTACAATGTAACAAAGTAGGACTTTTTAATGTAAGAAAAGAGAAATAATCAGCACAGGGGAAGGAATCGGGAACCAAACATGTTGACCATGTGTAAGTCGAAAACATGAGCCTGCACATACATGCACACACACACACATACACAGAGTAGTTTATTGATTGAACACAACTTTGGGAGATTTGTGCAGGCATGGCTTGAATGAGCATACAAGGTTCGGCAACGACTACTCTTCCTCAAAACATAGACAAAACCTAAACGTAGAAAAAAGTAACATAAAAGAAAATTCTGTGTGCATGACATGATATAACAAAGGATTCTTGCAAACCAAATACAATGCAAGCCTAGACATTCGTTAATAACCGAACAGCAAGCAGGTTGGCCTAGCTTCACATGGACCAGCTTTAAAATGATCCAAAACATTTTTCAATAGAACGTGACTGCATGTGGCACTTTCCAACTCTACAGGAAAATTTGGTGAAGTTAACAAAATACTAGAACATGTGTCCAGCTCCGATAATAAAACACAATGCCAAATGTTAATTTAAGTGAGATGAAGTGAACAATAAATCCTGCCCGGTCAATAACATCCCCGTAGAAAGCAACGAATACAATGGGCAGATGTCTTGACTGCAGTAGTTGTGAGCTGAAGTCCCTTGCGCTACAGCATCACAAAATCAAAAGCTCAAGAGAGGCTTGATCTTGAGGCAACATTAAATTGCAGCAGAACACATCATTTCCTCAAATGCGACCTCTGCAAACGTGAGGGTCATGTAAGAAGGCATGTAGTAAGTCACTGTTTCATTACTTTTTGGCTGTGTGCAGACACAGCACCCACAGGATACTACTGTGCCACACACAACTTCTCCAATAACTCATTACAGACCTCCAACTGTCGCGTCCTATGGACCCCGTCTTAAATCGTTGCACCAACACGCAGCCAATTGCACTCAAATGTCAGCGCACCTTCTTATCACAATAACAGTAAATTTGGGCACTTTACATGATAAAGACACGATATGATTATGAAGAGTACCGCCATAAAGAACTCCAAAATAATTTTGGCCACCTGGGATTCTTTAACACGCACCTAAATTCAAGTACACGTGTGTTGCATTCCGCCCCTGTCGCGATGTGGCTGCCTGGCTCTTTCTTATCACAAGTGCATCCACTTAAACCTAAAGTAGCTTGACATTGTCGTCACAAACTGCTTGTAGTTGACTCCTTGTCTTAAATTAGTTTGACCATGACAGTGGCTAGCAGAAGAAAATGATAGCCTCCTGCCTGAAAGCTATAATTAATCTGTTTTGACAAGTACAGCTACGCTAAAATTGGCCTTTGAAAGGTAAAGGCAAGCCAACAGCAGCCCACACCCAATCGCTCAACATGTCACCAAGGCTGTGTGCATCAATTACAATTATCAACACATCGCGATTATCAACACATCGCAGCCAAGGAAGCCAAAGTGAGCACTCCGTCACGTTGCTGACACTATAGTACAAGCCTCAGTCCGAGACTAGTTTTCAGTTAGTGCAGTGCACATAGTTCTACGTGAACATTAAACAAACAGCTAACAAAAATAGTGTCAAGATACTCTTCGTGGCCATACGGAAGCGTGCTACTACTATAAAGGTCTCCGACAGTGAGGGGTCATCTTTAGACGACTGGTGGCATCGTTGCGAAACTACAATATTAACAAAGCACTGAAATCTGTACAGAGCATACTGAGGAGCTCCGAGAAATGAGACTCCACAAGGATCCTTTGAAATGTGGGATGGGTGTGCGTCACACAGAGATGAAAAAAAAAAGAGAAGTCCCAACACCTCGCGTTAGAACACGCAACTTTTGGCTTTTCAAGCCAACAATTTTCTGCCAGAATAGGATTCCCTGTAAAATAAAGGGGAAAAAGAAAAGTAGGAATTAACACCGAATGGAAGCAGAGGGCTCAGATAATCATCAACACAACAATAACATGAAATAATACTCCCTTACTACGGTAAGCCTTTCTGTTATGGCATAACAATTTTTCAGCTGCACACACAACAGTACTAACTAAAGATGGACCCGCTTTTCAAGATAACTGCGAACCTTGTAAGTACAGATCTGTGTGCGAGCGAAGGTAATTAATTGCATAATCTTCTGTTATGAATATTTCAAATGGACTAAACAGAGCGCACCTTCTTGGCATAAAGTTTTTCTACAAGGTTTAAAATGGTGCCAGTTTCAGCACATTGGCATAACCACTGGTTCGTCGTTTGCAAGCTACACAATGCCGAGAGTTCTTTAGGCCAGTTTTTGCTATATTTCATGCGTTCCATTGTAGCACATCAACAAGAAATGATATGCTTGAACCTTTGCTGTTATTTCATAAAGCAGTCGAACGCATGCACCCCATGGGCACAGAAAAGAGCATTAATGTGTTCAAGGGGTACTGACACAAAACTTGAAGTTTTCATTTTTTTTTTTGCATTCAACAAAAGGCCAAGCTTAACAAGGGCAAAGGCAGATTTTTTTTAGTGGGGGAGAGGGGCATTCATTGAAATAGTCATTTTTCGCTCTGCACTGTATGTCATGGCAAAATAGAATTTTGAGGTGGGGGGGGCAGAGGCCAGGTGTGTCGCTTCCTAGCTAAGCCACTGTACTCAAGAGCTTAGAAAATGCACTACCAAGCATCCGTGTGCCCTGAAAAACTAACTACGGTGTGTTTTTGAAAGCTAGTTTTGGTTCCCACTGTACCTTGACACCGTAACACGGTATGTGCCCATGCATGATATCATGACATTCCTGCAGCTACTCCACACCGTGATTCCATTGGCGACACACAGGCAGCCATTTAGAAAGCTTCGGCACTGGACATGATCACAAGCAGCCAGACTGCTGCACAAAACCACCAGGATAAGTACTGTAGCCCGACGTCAAGCTAATGTGTAGTAATGTGTAAAGGTGCGTACGGGAAAATCGGCTTCAATATCAAAATAAAATATCTTATCAGCATTTGCCAAGCGTCTAACTTGTTTAGAGCAACCTTTGTATACAGGAGATTTGTATAGCAGTATAAACACACCTCCAAAAAAATTGTGTCAGTATCCCTTTAAGATTTAATGCTATTTGCACAATTCCATACAGGCAAACCTCTTGTAAATTGCCTTTATGCAAGCCAGTACTTAATGCGCTTGACAAAACACATTTGAAAGCAATTCTGGTGCTCCTGATGTCAAAGCTTGTGCAGCGGCAGTGTGCAGCATGTCAAACACTGGCTATGATGTAGAAAAAGTTTTGTACATAACTTTTAATGCACATATCATTTCCTAGTTGCACTTAGGAAAAATCAATTAAGCATAGCAATGACTAACAGAACTAAAATTATGTTGCCTCTGGACTTTGGATAAGAGGCACATAAACATGTAGGCACATAAATTACTAAATTATGCCCCCTGTCCAAGTGAAGATAAAACATGACATGAAAATGGGAATTCTTATTGACACTTCCAGCCCTTCCAGCTTGATTAATGACCTGCTTCAACATCGCTGAAGACTTCTGGCAAAAATAAATTACAGCTGGGATTCTCGTACGATTACTATGTCTATGCATGTACAGGAAGGCTGTATATTGACTTCAACCCTTTCCTAAATAACTGCATCAGGCACAGGCACTCAGCACACCACTCCTGCACGAACACTTCTACGAGATATTAGAAAAGTATGAGCTATGTGCACTAACTTTACAAATGTGTTGCATCTGAATAAATAATGGAAGTTTTGTTAACTACTAATTTGAAGGAGCCACAATTGTCTGTCCTCACTATCATGCGAACCCAGCGGCAAAAATTGTTGATGAAATATGGGTATTTAAGCTTCAGCTCAGCCAAACAAAGATACACTGTCTATTTACCACAGTAGATATTCACCACTGAATAGAACCATGATCGTGTCACATCAACACGTCAAGTTACTCATGCCACGAGCATTGTGCTGCAGTATAGTGTAATGGCCTACAAAACCACACTAGCAATGTTCACACAGCAGTTACAGGCACGCTAAAATGAAAAGCTGAATTGGTTTGCATTGATAAATTGATGTCTAAGAAATCTAATGTCATTAATGTCAATATCATATGTTTGTTAATAAAGGAGAAAATAAAGGTTTCACTTTAAAATGTTACACAGAAATCCCCACGTACGACGTCTATTTTTTTCACTTTTGGCAACACTGACTCAACGAAATTTATCCGAACCTGGCTAGTCAAGACGATGGCCCCCTCGAAGGTCAAACTACTATCACCTAGTAGATGTTTATATTTATGATATCACAGCAGTTGGTGCAGGAATTTCAATGAATTGTCACTGCGCACAATATTTTGCACTTTTTCTCACTTACCGAGCGTTTTCTCACAGCAAGTGTGGTGTTTGGGGTATTGTAAAATTGTAACTTACTAATGCACATAAAATTAGTTTTTTCTTTAGTGCCCCTTTAAGGGCAAGCCAAGTGCAAACGCACGCTTTCCCATTCGCATAGTGCATGTGAAATGCAGCATTTCTTATTGAGAAACTAACAACTCAACTTGAACTGTCAGAATTAAAAAAATGACAATAAGGACTCTGGGTCACAGAACATTACTTCCAGGTACTTTCAAGATTTGGTATGGTGGGCAGGTACTAAGCTTCATTGTTTTAGTATCGTCAAAACTACATTTTAACAAAATGAGTTGCAAAAACTAGTAGACATAACAGTTACCTGTCATTCACTTCAATATCCTAAAAGGAATGGTGCCACCAAATTTTGAGGCTAAAGCAAGCCTCTTGTGGGTTTCCTCTGTATGCTAGGACACCCCAGATGAACGCTCGGACACAGCAAACATTTAGAATATATTTTAATTCACCTCTAAAGTGTACCTAAATGTTAGTTCTCCCGGCCAAAGTCGATTGCAAGCGCTTCCAGAACTGTCGTAGCTCTCTAGGAAGGCCAACGAAAGTTGCAGTGATGTCACACCAGATCTGTAGTGAGGATAAGAATGTGCAGGTTTCCCCTCCAGCTAGAACAAACATTCAACACAGCGCACCCCCTCCCTATTATATGGGTCTGACTTAACGCCCCCTCCCTAAGTCACGGCGCTTCCTTCCTATTATGTCAATAAGTGGGGTTGTGTTTGCACAACCCCCCTTATGGGAGCGGCCGCCCCTTTACCCCTGTCTCGTAAACACGCCTATTGTAATGAGGGGGGCGACATTGGGAGACCTCCGCTACGTACGTACCGGCAAAGCATCGCGGCTGCTACCGATAACACCTCGACCGACATACGTCACAGCCTTGTTTTGTGTGGCCACGTGGCCAAGCTACACTGCAACGTCACAGCCCAATTCTGCGTGCAGAAACCGAAAACGAGAATGGTCGCCACAAAAAAGCCGATATTAATTTATTTAGCGACAATAAATCAATCTTGGTGTGTGTATGATGCTTCCTGGAGATATAAGAAATGCTTGCAGCAAAGAATGCACAAGCCACAAAAATGGTGGCACCACCCCTTTAAAGGAAGAGGCAAACTTGAAATTTAATTTTAATGAACAGCAATTTTCTAGAATTAGATGCTTCAGAATGAAAATTTACGGATAATTTTGCATCAGTGAGGCGTAACGCCACATTGTCACATAGCAACTCATCAGTATTCTGCTCCTTCGTTTGCAGGGATTTCTCCACTCAAATGATTTCTTGACAGTCAGGAGCGCGCACTGGTGAGTTCATATGAGTATGCTTATCACAGGACAACAGGGTTAAGAAACTGATGGTGCTGGTGTTTAGAACCAGTTATCTTAGTCCTTTTTTTTTTGGTCAATAGCGATTGCATGCTACTTCTGCTCCCACATGCAGCACACATTTAGACTGAAAAAACTTGAGCAGCAGAAGGCAGAGGTGGGTTTGGTTATAAAACTAAAAAACATGCATTGCCGAGCAGATAAAAATAGGCGAAGATATTATAACAACAGGGATGGAAGCAACCAAGCATTACAACTGCCTATACACACTAGTCGCTGATGCCGCTGGCACCTTATGCATTTCCTGTGCTTACAGAGCAGGCGTCAAAGGTAATAGCAAAGTTTCTGGTCCATAGCAGACTGCTATACCATTAGCTTACTTGGTGGCTTATGACGAGAGTAGACAATGTTTGTAAAGAAGCTGTAGTGTAAACGAAGTATCTCTGGCTTTCACCCTCAGCTCACAAAATTTGAGTAGAAAGCCAAGCCCTCGAATAACAACTCTAGTTTACATTAAGTGAAAGCATTTCCACTGGTATTTCACGAGTAGTTTGTGTACTTCAATGCAGACATCAAATGTAAGCAAGAACCTCTGCTCCACGAATCTTCTATGCTTAGAAACTCGCAAAAATATAAATGTTACCAAAATAATCGCTAATGTAAGAGTGGTGCAATAACTGTGCTATGTAACCAAGTGCTTTTCCCCCCATGCTCTGCCATGCGAGTCACTGATTAGGCCAATAATCTTGCACTCATCAGTAGCACCACTTGTACCCTGCAAGATGCAATTTCGCATGACATTAAAAAGGGAATAAACTTGAGCTCGTTGGCATGTCCTCATCGTAAAAAACAGCCTGGGAGCTAGACAGCGGGACTAGACAGCAAGATAGACAGCGGGACTTCACACTGACAACGCAAAGTCCTGTTGTCTTTTTTTGTCTCGTGCGATTGCGCAGTTTTCTGCACCAAATCTTGCACGACAGCTGTGCAATTTGCCCTTTGAGCAGTTTTGTTGTTTGCTGTCCTCACTGCGGTGTAATGCCCATTGAAGCAGTCATTGACCTCGAGAACGATGCCTGAAGGCCACATCTGCTATAATGCCCATTGTCAATTTTGGGTCCGACTCATACAATTCCAACAACCACTTTCTTGTATGCAAATTAATGTCTCCCCATTCATTCACCAACGATTGCCAGGGGCTGTAGATGTGCGCATGCAAATTCACTCGTCTTCAACCTTTCTTCGAAGCGCATTCTTTTTAGTGAGAGTACACATTTTTCTTCTATTGCTTAATCTGCCTTTTAAATTCGATTCCCCATTTTACAAGTACAGAAACAGTGTATTGATGCTGGCTTTAAGATTTCTGACGTTGCAAGTAAACGTGAACGATTCGTGACAAGCACGCTTGTAAGAGTGCAGCTTAAGGTACGTCGAATCTGTGGGTAAATGGGAGCTAGATGCCTATGCAGTAAATCACTATACTTCTGCATGGGAGCTTGCATCAGTAGCTTGCAAAGCGTTGAAGACCTCGTTGTCCGCGAGACCAGGATCTTGAACTTGCTCAAGGCAAGAATACATATATTTTTATTTCAATTCTAATTTATTTCTAACAACCGAGTAAAAAGGGGCAGCCACTACCGAAACATGACAACTCGATTTTTATTTCCATGACAAACTGTAACAGACCAACATGCACGAAGAGCCGTAGCAGCACATCTTATGCTGCAATTTAATAAAGCGATCGCCCACGTGTTCTCAATCCTCCACGTCCTTTCTCCAATCGCTTTATTTGCAAACTGGTTCTTAATAAACGAGGTGTAAGTATACGTTGTTCACGGGCAAATAATGTCCAATTGCTTGTAGGAGGAGGCTGAAAAGTGCTACAACAATCTGATACAGGTGATTAAATGTAGTGATCATGAATTGTCGAAGCCACCAAAAATTTGCTGTCGAGTACTTACGTGAAAGCATTTTAATGTCCTGAACTAATCCTGACGTTATAAGAAAGCAGTAGCCATGCACGGTATTAAAGACGCCCTCCTCTTTTACGCAGAACACTTACGAATACACCCATCCACTATTGCATGTTCATTCAAGAACACGCTACGCAAACAAAGTTGTGGCGACTGTTTATTCACTAGCACCATCTGTGGTTTCCAGGATTTGGTTAAGTGTGAAACATTGCCGTCCTGCAGACGTGACCTGGTAGAACCTGAAAATGTTTCACTTAGACAAACACGCGCCCTTCATTTAACTTCAAAACGCGAGTCGACGTTACCTGTTTTCCAGAGGGGCATTCCGAATTCCCAGGAGCGTAGTGCAATGGCTGGCCAAGCAAGGCCAAGAATATGAAGGGCATTAAAGAAATAAAGAGAACGAAAAGATAAGGTGTGCAGGAACGGGACTAAAAGTGTGTGCAGAAGCAAGCAAGTGGTGATGAAGGCAATCGTTCCACTACGAGGGCAAAACCGTCAAACTGAAATGCGAGTGCAGGACAAACTGATGCTGCTATTGCAAAAGACTTGCTCCAATGTACTACAACAGAGCAAATAGAAAGGGTGGCTAGAGGCTAAGACAAGAAGCACGGCTCGTGGCAGTGCGAGTGCAGCGCTCATCAAACAGGAAAACGAAAAGGTTTTTTCCGAGCTCACCTGTCAGAGAAGAAGGGGGAAGGAAGGAGCTCAGTTAGCTTTGGTTGGGTACGGCGTGAGCTCAGTAACGTTGAAGTTTGTAAAATCAACTGGGATATCCAACTCGGCAAAGTCCACGTCACTCACGTCACACAGGTTGTAGTCGAGGTCAGGCGCTGCCGACAGCCCCGCCCTGGCAGAAAAAAAAAAGAACAACAAAAGGCGTTAGGCGGGTGGGTGGGATTGAATTGCCGCACCCTCGACAGCACCTGACCTCCTTTGCTCCCCTCCACCTCCGGCATACACCTTCATCGAATTTAGGCTACTTGAGGTCTCATCAAGTTTTGCCCAAGCTTTCGCACAAGCTATGTCGGGATTCCACATTCAAGCACTTCAGAAAGGAGTTTATTGACTGAACGGTACGGCAGAAGCGACTGAAAACAACTAACACTTGCTTGCTCTGCAATGCACACATAAAACGGCTTTGCGTGAAAGAGAGTGACAGGTGAAGCGAGAAGATGACAGCACAGAGAAAAGAATCAGTTTCCCGTTTCACTCTGACCTGCTTCGTGTCATGGCCGGTGCACCAGCACACTGTGCAGAGGAAGAATGAAGATGCTGCAGACAACCATACACATATGCCATTCGTGTTTGCCAATAATACTATTGCCAAGTTAAAAAAAAAAAAAACAGTTGCACCAGTTTCTGTTCTAGCACTTTTATTGCTCTACAAAAATGCGCATGTTCCATAGCGCTAGCATCAGACAGCACGTGTGCACACCTCCCCGTTTATCTGTCAACAAAAGATGTATTCTCAGACGCTCGAGAAACTAGCACAATAACTTATGACCCAGATCAGAAACACTTCTGTACTGCACGAGAGGAAAAATAATTTACACTAAAAGCTCCCAAGAAATACTTTTCTGTGAGAAAGCAAGTGCTAGCATCCTGCTGACCCAAAGTAGCAACTTTACAGATCATTTGGCTCTCACTTTATTTCCCTCCAACTGCAGGTGCTGAGTTGGGTTCCAGCTACAAGAAGCGCGAGATACATGAAGTGACCTAGTTCTTACTTATAAAACTGGGAAAACAAAGTACAGATTTTCATTTTGCTTTTATAAGCTCCTTAAATAGGGTTTGTTGGTAACATGGTAGAGGAGGTTGTTTGCACCAGGCCAATAAACAACTTTACAACACTAAAAGTCAGAGTCAATCAAGTCAGTAACAGGAAGTCACAAAAAGAGTCAACATAACCATTTATTTTTCGAGACAACACTTTCCAGGAAGTGAAATGTGTAACGATGGCACGAAAGTACAACATCGATGAAGGAACAGAAGTGTTCAAGCAAACATTAAAGAAAGAGGAGAAAAATGTACTCTGTAACAAACTCTTTTAAAACTACAACAAAACAATGCAAATATACAAGAGGAGAAAGGAATCTTTCAGCTATATTTGCGCGGGAAACAGCAGTAGCAACAGTATCAAGCGGGTGACGACAAGTCTTTTACTTTGGCAAAACCACACATGTATAACATGTATATTGTGCACAACTTACATCTAGAAATACATATTTGGCTTGGGTATCGCAGCACAATTATATGTGCACCGCAAGCGAGGATGGCAAAACTATGACAAACAACCAGACCAGCGTGACCGCACAGCCATGCCAGTCTTGTTGGGTCGGCTGGTACAATAGGCACGCACAAGATCGAAAACATCTATACATCAAAAATACATATCTGTATATGCTGGCAACCTTCACAGTGACAAGTGATATCTCCCTGGAAGATCGTCAATATGAATAAAGCTCGCTTTCATAGATACATCTTAACAAAAATAAGGGCCAACTGCCCAATACAACCAAGGTACGTGCTTCGATCGGCCCTCATAAAGGCCCATTCAGTTTGGAGGACCGTGGTAACTTTATAGAATGCACTTTTTCGGAGAGGATGCTAAGTATCTGCAGATATTCAATTTACTATTGTCAGTTTTGAGCAAACTGTTGTGGGCGCATTGCTTCACTTGCCAACATATACTTCAAAGCGGCAAAACAGTTGACTGGAGTTTCCACCCACGTTCAACAAAAAATTATACAACTAGACATTCGCTAAGCCAGACACAGCTCCTGAGCAGAACTTGGAACATTCCTTACTATATCCAGAAGCTATTGCAAATCTAAAAAAAGTGCTTTCATAACAAAACAATGCCCTCATCGATCACAATCGTGACTTAAATCTGTAAATAATAGTAATGACTATATTGCAATATGAACAGCCCAACATGAATCTTGCAGTATGGAATCGTTTTCATTTTATTAAATATAGAAGACTCAACAGTGAACAATCAATCATGCAACCATCAAACAATCTTATTGTTTGTTCAACAGCCATGCATACAGAAGATACAAGACACCATTGGTTCTTTTTTTTTTTTTACACCAAGTCTTAGCAATGCGGGCGCCTTGATTCAGGCAGATAGCACTGTCAACACGTTCAACAATTCTTTGCAGACCTTTACTCTAGAATACACTATAGGAGTCATGATTGTAGCCTTTTTTCTTTTTCTTCACAAGAGCTTCAGAGAGCTGCGCAGTATGCATTAATGTTTCTACAAAGGGCTAAGGAAAGCACCTGCAAAAGAGCTTAAGAGAGCTGCGCAGTATGCATTAATGTTTCTACAAAGGGCTAAGAAAAGCACCTGCAAATGACATGCTAAAACAGGTCATTGCAATGACTAAACAACAGTCGTTTCTAACTAAAACAGCTAAAATCTGTCTTCAAGGACTGACTAAAAGCTTAAATCTGCCTGAAACACTAGATATTGTTCAACCCATCATGGCACGTCAGCCTGCAATGACTTGCAGAAATAATTACTGTGCCAGCAAATGAGAAAGTTTACCAGCATTCTATATGAAGAAATAAAGAGAAGCACATATGCGAAATAGACCAAACGAGGAGCTTATTATTATAAGTGGTGACAACAATGGGATTCAAGCACCAGTTCCTCGGAAAGCTTGTTATAGAAAAGTACAGGTGGCAGCAACACCCGTGAGGTTTCCGCACTAACTATGAAATGTCAGATTGAGACAGCATCTGCCAAGGCCTGTAGCGCAATTCGCAACGGCAAGAGCCTATCAAGGTGAGATTAACGTCATTATGGCTCTCAAAGAATAGGTAGTTTTAGAATAGTGTACGTTCAGTTAACGTTCGTTGCTGATGCCCACTATTACCATCGCTTAACGGGGGCGCACAGGAGTGGTGCGCAACGCCTACACAAAAGCTATATGCACGCTATTCTAAAAAGTGCCTAGGCTAACAATTTAATAATCTAAACTGAATTTGTGTTTCCCTGCTCTGTCCATTTAGGCACTGCTATGTTTCTTCCCTTTTCCGTGTAAATGGCGGTGTCGCTTACTCATGCAAAAATATGGTACAAATATAGCATGAATCGCACGGCTGCCCTCATCCCATCACAAAGGAATATTTCATGCTCTTTCTATCACATCTGCCAACCTGTCCACCACTAACATTGATAAATGTACTTCCAATATACAAAGAGGAAAAGCGATTCACTTTTTGATAGTTCTTCCTCTATAGTCTGAGATGCGCCTTTTCTTGGGGCACACAGACACCTTCTTGCCAACTAAGGGGAGAGTCAGGGCGCATCGGAAACTTCTCACAATTATATTTTTAGAACTTGCATGCAGCACATTGTTTGATGGACTATAATGCACGACTAAACAAGCTGCAAAACTTCCGGGACACAATCCTACAGCTCCTGGTGCAGCTGATGCACGGATGGTTCTAACACTTTGAAGCTTGATCATAATGTCCATAATTGGTAAAATCACCATCTTTCTAATGCAGATAATAGAACAAAGTGGTCTCTTTGTTTTGCAGGAATTGCACAATGTCACTGACATGTCATTACTGCTCTTCAATCTGGTGATATAATGAATGCCAAACTTTTTTTTTTTTCTATAACTGGCAAGAAATACAGCTCCTTTTGTCACTTGAATATATTCATTAGGCTAATTTATTTTACAAATATGATGCCAGTCATTATCAATACCTTACACATCACTCAGACTTGTCAAAGACAGTGGCAAGTGTGTGCTCTTCATCTGAAGAACAGCAATCCTTCAGCAAACACAACTTGGCAGTCAAGCCTGTGCTGCGTTTCCTCTTTGATACTGTCATGTCGTGCTACACTCTGAATTCTTGTTTAAGAGTATGCATCCCCAATTTACATGCAAGGACCTTTGTCTTGACTTTACTTTTCTTATTTTTGCACTACTGCCCTGTGATAGTAAGATTGAGAGGAATCTGACAGTGTCCCAATTCCTCCCTCAACTCAACTGCACCATTCCTGCCCTACTAAAGAATGTTCAGTGAATAAGTTTAGTCGTAATGTGTAAAGTTTATGTTTAAAAAAGTACAGCGCTGATGGCGTTTTCAGAAAAAAGAAATGATATTAGCGTTCACACAGCAGTTGAAATCTCGGAGCGTTGCTGCTGCGATAGAAGAAACTTACTTTCGAGAAGTGAAAAAGGAGACTTCTATTTGCAGAAAGCATGATTCACGAAAAACGCCTGCCATTTCCTCCATGCAATCGGTCGGTTAGCACCATTTCATGACTCGTCAAACTTTTTTGGAGTAACTGCACCAGAGATAGATGGACTGTCCCATTCCTCCAGCTGTCCCGAACTTCCCAGCTCTCCCCCATTTACTGTTGGATGCAGCACAGTGACAGCTAAAAACTTGAAGCAGTAAATTCCGACAAGATGTATACAATCTTCAGATCATGATTTCTTAAGCAACCTGGCTGCTGCAACTGTGAGCTGCTTCAGAGGCCAAACTTGTCTCAATAAATTAGTCTGAAGTAAGCACTTATCTGCTACAAGGCCGAATCAAGTACAAATCAAACAATGCCTGAATCAAGCCAAAGAAACACATTTCGAATACCAAACAGCCACCGTTACAATAACTGCAAAATTATGCCCACATTATCATACTCGTGATTTAAGTTTTGTAAGCACAAATGAATAATCAGGAATAAACAAGCAGGTGTACGCACAAGTCTTCAGGAAGTGCCAATGATCATAGTCTGGCAAGTAAAATGACATGGTTTAGATTGACAAACTGCACTCTGATAACTCTAATGCCATATGTTTCACAATCAAGAGTTGATTATTATCGAATAAAGTAAAAGTTGAAGTGCCATTTTTAAATTTCGTGCCAAAATCTCCACATGTGACCTAAGAAATTCCAAAACGTATTTTCAGTATTTTGGTGCCACTGGCTCGATGAAATTTCCTGAAACTTCGCGTGCTACCTCTATGGCACCCATAAATTACAATGTACTTCATTTTTATCAAGTGGAAGCTACGTAGGACCCCCCCCCCCCTCTCCCCAATACACTCCTTCAAAATTTCTTACGTCACAGTGTCTAATGTGTTAATTTCAAAGTGGTGTCGCCCCCGCTTTTTCTTTTCGCACGTTTCTCGCTTGATAAGCATCGTGCCACGGTAAGAGTGGTGTTTTGGGGATTGTGAAACTGTGCTTTACTACTACTAGTACTCGAAAATTCATGTTACTGTTCATGTGTCCCTTTAATGCTCAAAAGCACAAAATTTAATCATACTTCTACCTCAATTCAGGGTTTATTTCTGGGCAAATGAGACTGAAATGTTTGATGAACCTCCAAAAAATATCTGCACTCATCGACAATAGCCATACAATCTAGTAGTATGCTGCTCGATTAGATCTTCAAAATTTATGTTATGGCACTTAGAATCAGCATCTAAAATAAATCATAAGCTTCGCACGCGAAGGAGGAGTAAACTGTACACGAGCGCTTAGAAACAACTTGCGAGCAAAGAGCTCCTTACTACGACGACAACACACAAGCTTCAGAATAGGCAAATAACAAAGAGAGGGCTTGTAACAACTTCGGGAAATAATGCATTACAGAGCATTGTGAGAAACAACACTGAAGTATATACACATACTAAGTTGAATTTAGAAACAGCAGAATATAAAGAAACGAATCTATGCCAACTTAAATTTCATTTTTGTCTTGATACTATGATATCGCCCCCCAAAAAATTTTTTTAATGAATCGGTCGGTTGCCTAAAGAAAAAATTCTTCACTTATTTTTTTCTTCTTTTTCTTCACACACTATAATCACTTTATCTCTGTGGAATGTTAGTAGTGAGAAGCAGTGCTTCGTAAAGCTCATTGAAACAGGCCCCTACAAGGCTTACGGGTTCAACATTAGAAAGATAAAGAAAGGTGAATACAATGTGGCAGACTAGACTACCATAACCGTCCCATACAATGACGAATGCCCAGACATAGCAATTATTTCTGAATTGATGCCACAAACGACTTGGAAAACTGCTAATTACAGTCCTCCAATTGGCAAAAAAAAGCACCATGATCAGGCATGGTAGTAGTATATGAAAATATGCTTATCAATGATCTTGTAAATATGTGAGTATAAGTTATTAGAAAATATCTAATATTGATGTAATGATGTGTCTCTTTATAACCATGAAAAATTTCCAGTGCCTAAGCAGTTTGGGGGAAAAAAATGGATGCATCGAGCATACCAAATCCATCAAAAAAGAACAGCTGACCCAGTTCATGCACACAGAAAAGTAAAGTGCTGCTGGGTCTGCGAGCTGGTAACATATTGACAGGTATCTCGAGTCACAGACAGATCAGTAGAAAAATGGTTAACAAGTTGGCACTAGCACTCTTGCCAAAGGGGTACCCTGCAAAAAAAATACTACTTTGCTGGATACGTAATAATTGTCTGCCCAAACTGACGGTCACTTCGCTCATGCTTATTCAGTCAAGTCTCATCATGTGATCGTTGCTGCTGTCGAGACATACAATTCAACTTTTTTTTTTTCTCCAGGCGTTCTTCAAGTTTGTACCATACTGCATGCAATTTCATTTTAATTTGAGCAGATTTTTTTTATTTGTATACATACTACAGAATACTCAAGACAGCCTATGTAAACTTCTAGAAGGTGCACAATAAATTTAATTGAATGCTGGGTCTCACTTGTTCACCTCAAGATCTTTATTGTGCAGCAAAATGAAATACGTGAGCAATTTCATCATCTGTGCCTCACAAAATGTAGCCAGTACAGTCACAAACGTGAAACCGCAAGTACATCACTGCACACAATCTTTTAATCCTAAAAAACTTTTACGTCGCTGTATATTTGAAGCCGCAGTACCGTTTTAAGGCCACAGAAGGTCTGTGTCACTTGTTCTTGCTGATATACCAAGTGCCTCATTTAATTGTTGCTCATGCTTTTTAACAGGTTGTCACAAAATGGCAGAGGTTGACAAATCACAGAACAGACATCTTGGAATACAGAGATGCTTCTGAAGTTATTCCACGATGAAGTTTTGAAAAAAAGTAATTAACTGATATTTGGCTCAGGCGTCCATCCAAGCCTAGAAATAAGCATTGCTTAATAAATCTTCTGGCTTTGACTGACGAGCCATTTCAAGTTTAGCTATGCTGACAGCTTCGTGTTCTCATAATGAATGCCGAAACGCACTGTCTACTGCTTATCTAGATTGACGAAGTGCTTCAGTACTTCAGTACTTGGCTAATTACTTCAGTACTCAGTTCACTGAGCAAAAACTAGCTGTTGCAGTCACCTAGTGTAGCATGCATATAAAAGCATTCTAGTTTTCATCAGTAACCTTTGTATGAACTAAGAAGAGAGTTCATATAGGGAAAAATAATACACTAAATATTGTGAACAAATCAAGTTAATTCACAATTGAACTTCAAACATGAGTATGGAGAATTTGTATACAGCAAATACCGAATATTCCTCCGAGACTGCCAAGAATTCATAATGACCAAACTTGCTTTTTGTCTGGGTTATCAGGATTGGAAAATTACAGAAAGTGTTACATTTTGACTTGCTGGAAAATTAGCAAAATACAACAATTAAGTGCCCAGCTTATCTGATGAACCAGGAGACGTCATATAACGTCAAATGTTAACACGCGAGGTACATGTAGATTCCTGTGCATCTCCAGCAGTTTGCCAGTGAAATAGTGAGAAACTTTTTCATTCAGCAGAACTTAGGAGAAGAAACTTAATTGCCCTACTAACACGCTAATAAGCAGATTTAGCCAACAAGCCCCAAAAATGTTTTCAACAGGTAACTTGCTTTCTCATACGTAGAGTTCCTGATAACTCTAATCTTTGGTGTTTTGCTTTATCATGTTAGATTCCAGTCAGCAGTGGCAGCATTTCAATGAGAAAAAAATGTAATACGTACTTCGTGTTGTCTCTTTAGGTGTACCATTTTTTTGTGATTACTTTTCCTAATCATGAATCTCTGAACAGCCTACACAAACACTCTTTCAATATGCAATAACTTCTCCTTGTAGATAAAGGTGAATCCTTCCTAATCACATTTAGACATTTAAAAACCTCTCGATTTTTTGGTACTCCATTCTCTTTAACTTTTGGCAGTCTTCAGATAATTTCATCAGTTTTGAAAAATGTTCAAGGACTGTGTCAATGAAAAAGGCCTGCTTCAGCACTGAGGGTAACCCCCTTCATTCAATGTCTGATTGATATGTGGGGTTTAACGTCCCTTCATTCAATGTCAACAGCTAGTTGTTGTTCAAAGGTAATTTTCTCCTTCACGCACAAAGGTGAAGAACACTGCAGCAATTACGCCTCACTAGCTAGCAAGTATTGATTACCACAAAGGGACAGTTTACAATCACAAAACGGGAATGGGAATGGGGGGGGGGGGGGGGGCAATGAAGAAGCACCAATATTATCGTACAGGCACAATGTACAGAAAATTCACTAAAAAGGTGAGAAATATTGAGGGAAGTAAATGTATATTCTTTAAGAGTGCAAAATATGCACAGTTTGCGCAATGTCTTTGCGAAAAAATGAGCTAATATAAAAGAAAGAACAGCTGCTTAGAAACGAGTTAGAAATGAGGTTAAAAATGACAAAACACATACTAAATAATGAGATAAAAGAAAATATGATTACAAGCGATATATTGGAGCACTTGTAACAGTACGCACTGCAGTACTTCCAAATATAATAAGAGAACTATTTGAACAGAAAACAAGGGAGCGGGGGTCTCGCAAGAGATATTACAGCGACACCCTGCACACACCCGCGTCATTATCAGATGAAAAAAGAGAAGAAATGAATGCATGGGTACGTTGGCTGCTCGACAGGCAAGTAGCGCTCGACACACTGTCCTCTTTTGGTTTCTTTCTCACAAAATTCCCCTTCGATGGCTTCCAGGAAAAGCCAAGCAGGTTGCGCGCTCCGAAACCAAATCCTCCTCCCATTGCACACACTTTACGCAGTCCAGGAGGCAAGCCAGATGACGCCGCCTTTAAGAGGAGGACAGAGGATTGCCGGTCCAACTCCTCGAAGGCCACAGCATCGTCGGATCCACCTTCTTCTCACTTTTGGAGGAAAGGAGGAAGGAAGGCAGGGAGGGTAAGCGGGGCGGTGATGCCAGGAACGGTTTGCGTGACATGAGGGAGCCCTACGGCTCCCGGATGTGCAAGAGGCAGGGAAGGCAAGGGATAAACGGCAGAGGATAGGAGGGGGGGAAAGGGAAAGTGACACAGACCGGTAGGCAGGCAGCAAGTACACACTTACTGCATGGCCTGGTCAAGGGAGGAACCGTCGTGGTAGATGCTCGCTCCAGCGTCCGGCGAGTGTGAGTGGAAATAGGACTGAGGCGTCGATGGGTTGCTGTCAACGAGGTTCAACATCCCCGACAACCTGCCAGAGAGCAAAATGGAAAAGACCTCTCGCATTTCGAAATGCACGCATTTTCGAATGACACATGTGGATTTATGGTTTTGCAAGGCTAAGGTTATTACCACCGTAATTATGAATTAGCATTTAGCCTTCCTTAGGCAATGCACATGCTCTATAGCAATCATTACAATTGTTATTTTTGCAGACGAATCCAAAGTTATCTTAGCAGGCACAACAAAGTACCAAGCAGGGAACGCTGTTTCTGAAAGATGAAGCTATAAATTCATTGCCTAACAACACTAATGAACAGCATGTACACAGTCGTCCTTTATAAAAGGGAACATGCAAGCTCGTGGCCTGCGCTCTGCGAGAGCAGCCCCCAGCTCCATCAACCGACAACTAAGGAAAACACGCGCGCTTTTGGTGCATTCCATTGGCAGACAAGATAACGAGTCACGGCCAGTAGACAAGCACTGCAGCACGTTGTCTGCTGGCAACAAACCAAGTGTGGTGCACGAGCACAACGCAAGCTATAGGCATTGCCCATTAGAGGAGGAGAGGGGAGCATGATCTAGCAGCGCTTGTCTACCTGCCACGACTCGTCTGCCAATAAATTACGCCAAAAGCAATCGTGTTTTCCTGAGCTGTCGATCGATGGAGCTACAGGCAGCCACTGCAGAGCGCAGGCCACGAGCTCGCATGTTCCCTTTCATAAAGGACAACAGTGTACAAACAGAGCATGAAACACATTTTGTTATGCGAACCTACAGTCTTTGCCGAGAGTGGACCTAGCATCGCCCACTGCCTTGCCTCAAACATGTTAGTCCACATCACTGATAAAGGTTCAGTAAAAACCATTCTAATATTTCTGCGGGATCACAAAAAAAAAAGCACATATATGCAATAAACCTATGTGAACATGTTTATAACTAATGAAACAGGGACACTGCATGGTTCAGCTTTAAAAGATGGCCAAAATATGTGACGTAGAGTCAAATGATTACTTTTCGGGTTATCTTTAGTTTCATGACGCATAACTAGAGTCAGACATATTGGCACCTATGGACAGCAACATTCTTAGAGGAGTGCCAGAATCACTGTAACCTGTTAGCACGTACTATCGTGCTGCAAAGAGTAGCTTCCGATTAGATCTTTCTAGGACACAAACTCAAATTTGTCGATGCATTGCCGAATACATGCACGCTTTCCTGCAAACAAGAGAGTCCATACTTTAACAACGATCACGCAGTGGTCATTACAGATAAGAATCTCTTGCAAAGCCATAATGTATTATGTGGAAACTTGGTGCGAACACAATGTATCACATGTCCATAAGCGGTTTCTATGACCCTTCCCTAGGACTAGGCAAGAAGTAGGAAGAATAGCATCATTGAAGTTTTGTTATAAAAGTTTGATAAAAGGTTCTCGTACTGCTAGAAGTGCACAAATGATGCCAGGATTCATGAAAGATAAGTGGGTGGCTCAAATGGGTAGTTCATAATTTTTTGTTTTTAAATATTTTTGCCAACTTTCGTCCATCTTATGCACTTTCCAGAGCAAACTTTTTTTCACAGGTTTGCATCGCCAAATTTTAACTCAAAGTGCTGTGCCAAAAGGCCGATATATTTGTAAGAAGCCTCACAGTTCTGTTTAAAGGCTTTTAAATCACACACAAGCTTCTTCATGCACGTGAAGTGTGTCTCCAGACAGACAAACAAAACACACAAATTATCGAGCAGAAGGTGCATCAGTGCAGAAACATGCTCCCGGCATGCACTCGGAACTTACATTACAATGAATTACAGTTAGTCTATAGTTATAATGAGTTTTTATTCCAAGCATGAAAGCCATATTAGAGACTAAAGAGAAATACATGAACCATAATACTGCCCATTTCTACTCATCTTGGTTGTGAAATTGAAAAGTGAGAGATTCATAAGCTCAGAGGCTGATAAGTTCTTATTACGTTGGCTACATGACTAGTATGGCATTCACAAGATGTAGTAAGCAAAAAATTAAGATGTATTAAACGGTGAACCTGGACATAGCAAAAGGGAGCAGCTTTTGCTTCAGGAATGTAACACACAATTGCTTCACTTATCACATTGGCCCCTCGTGGCTGCTACAGATAGAAGTTTTACACACACTATGCAACAATGTCGCAAGTTACTTGGCTACAGTCGCCTAACGTGTGTCACAAACAAAGGGGGCTGCGTGCAGGTGCTGCTACTTGTACTGCATGTGTTACTATGCAAGCTTTCTGTTTGGTGCGCCCGAGGAATAACCTTTTCGAAGGAGGACTTACATGCATGGCCTCAGACAAGAAATATACAAAATCTATAGAAAGAAAAAAGAAGCAGAGAAAGAAGGACATTTTACAGAACAACAGGCTAACGCTAGTGGGTTTGGAAAAAAAAATTCAAAAGACCATTGGCTTGAAGCCACACAATTGAAGACCAACCACAGCAAAATTATCTTTGTCCTAGTAATTAATTAGCACTAGAGCTCTATACAAAATAAACAATCATGGCTAATAATGGTCTAAGTAATCAATATACACAGCACATGTCTCAACATGTTGCCTCCAGAGGTTTTTTCCCTTTCTTTTTATTTTAAAGTTCAAAGAAAGCAGTTTCCAACCTTCAAGCTGCTTGTTCAAGGTGAATCACCCCATTCGGCTGATGGAAGTGTTATCTTTTCTATCTATCTCTCTCTCGCAATTTTTTGATTGTTTTGGTATTAAAAAAAAGAAAACGAATTTCAAACTATTTGGGAGGCACATGCTTGTGTAAAAACTTCACGGCAGTTCGCTTCGGAAAAAAAAAAGGTCAAGAATTTGGGGCACGGGTATGAAGTGACTTCCATGCAAAGACCCCTTCGAAAACAGACTGCAGAAACACACCGCCACCACAAACAAGATTGAGTGAGGGAACGAGACTCAGTGAGAAACATTGTAAAACAGCAAGGAGCGAGTTATGAGAACCAGCATTCAGTCATGCAAGACCGCTGTGCAATATCTCATACATCGTGCGTCCTTCTGCTTTCCTCTGTATGGTCCAGAATGAAAGTCCTCACCTTCCTTACCTCGTCGATTATAGTACATTCTCCCACTGCTCCCATGCAGTACAGTGAAAGCTACAGAGCAAACATAAACTAATCATGATTTTTTTCAGAAACGAGAGCTTAGTCATTGAAAATTCTAGTCTTAGTTTCCATCAAATAACGCAATGTTCATGGCTAGCTCAACTTCCCGGAAACAGCAGCATGTTCACAGCAGCTGGTACAACACCCATAGCTTTCACTGCACTCCACAGTGTGCAAATTCTCCTCTCTCTCTCTCTTATTTAAGTAGGGCCGACTATAGAGCAGGTGTCTCAAAGATGCGGCCCGCATCCTGCACATTGCAATATTCATCCCACATTTATTTTGTTTTGTTAATAAGTATTTTCCTGAAATAGCCAGGCATGACTAGTCTAAAGCACTGTTTTCTTTAGGCACCCCATATGGTCCCCACGTGTTGACACACAAGATTTAAGCAAAAATTACACTCGAACCTCATTACAACTAAATTGCATCTTACAAGGGAATAAGTTTGTTATGCCCAAAAATTTGCTATAAAGGTTATTTTCAACTGTATATATTACACACTATTTTAATTTACTTTGTTATAACTGATATTTCAGTGCTGCTGGAGCATAAACCAAATGAGCCTGCCCGTCTCTACTGCCTGGAGGGCGCACAGGATAACATCCCCCCTTGCATGTTAAAACTGCCGTTGAATGCTCAAACAAGACGAAAACGATCCGTCTTTAGCAAGCACGACAAAATTCAGGGGGGTGGGATTGTCACTCGATTAGCAGCAGTGAACTTTGATTTTAAAGGTGCGGTAGCGATCACTGGTGCACATGCTATCTCGGCGAGAATCAGTGTGCCTTCAGCACGAAGGGACTGTGTGAAAAGAGCACTTCTTTTCAGTTAGTAGGGCAAGTTAGTAGGGCAGAGTGTGCATTGTATTCATTGTGCCGTCATGCTGCCAGGGCTAATCGGCTAATCGCGAACGCTAAGGTCTCGCGGCGCAAGACTGCAAAGTGCGTGACGAGTTGACCTCCAAAGATACGTCGTTGTTAGAGTGGTCTTGGAGAGTTTCCATCAGTGCCTAATCTGACATCTCCTCAGTAGTAACGACAAGGTTGTTCACACACACACAAAAAAAAAAAAGCAAAGCGAGACGTTGTTGGGGTGCAGTGAAATCTTGCATGAGTGCACGGCGTCTAAAACGAAGAGACGACACGAATACCACAGAAAACGATTCGGTAAAGTGCTCTATATATGAAGCGCGGCCCCACATACGTGACGTTAGCTAAATGTGTAACAACACGAAGTGTCACCTGTATTGCGGCAACAACAGCCGCAACGCAGTCTCAGTGGGGCAGACCCGCCTGCCCGTCTCACGCATACCCGAGCGCAACAACGAGTGCTCGCTCTCGCCTGGGAATCACCGCCACTTTACACGTTATTGGCAACGTGGCAACCGCAGAAGATGCATGCTTGTGCGAAAATAACAAAATCGGGGCAAAATTTCCAGATTTTCCGTGGCGAAAATTTGTTATATCAAGGACGTCTCCCACTGTTACAATGTTACATGGAGGTTGCAAATACGTGTGCTTATATGGTGTAACGGTAGGGAATCGAAAAACTTCGTGATATCGTGGAATTCATTATATGCAGGTTCGTTATAAGCATTTAACTGTATACATAAAAAAATACAAGACTGTCTTGGCCACGGGGCAGAAACACCCAGAGATGAACACTAAAAATTATTTGCGAGATCCTCACTCTCAGGACATAAACATCTCCAACACAAGTGGCCACGAACGACGTAGAATATTTTTAATAGCTAAAAATATTATGCATCCACTAGAATTCCCAACCTCCAACACAAGACAAGAGAATGCCAATAACCATCCTTGATTACTGTACACTGAATCTCTTCAGCGTGAAAGCCCCCTGCTGCTTATTAACATGTACATGCCTAGCTGACAGCATTTCAGATTCCATGGTAAAGAACTCAATTGAAATAACAGCATTAGAAAATTAACCAAAACTTGATCCTGTGGTAATGCTGCCAAACCACTGTGATAATTAAGGGAGGGAGAACACATGAGCCACATTATTAACTACTCACCCTGGTATCTGAGTGACAAGGACTGGCTTCACATAGCCATTGCTGGTGGCAGACTGAGTGTCTGAGGAAGAGAAAAAAAAAGTGTGCTGAGGTTAGTGCTTCAATGTAATACAACCTCAAGGACAACAGCAATGCTGTTGCAGTTGAAAACTGTCTTCGAAGGAAGACTTTCTTTTTTTTTCCAAAAGACAAAAACAACATTTGTATTGTGAATTTTCTCCTACTCGTCTGTGTCTGCACACGTGGCTTGCTATGCAACAAGAATGCACTGCCACCCAGAGCAACTTTCTGCCATCATAGATATTTGTATGAGAGTTCATGAACTATCCTGATCAACCTACCTGTAACAGGAGTGTAGTACTTCCCAAACGCCTGATCCTTGGGTATGTCGGGGTACATGAAGGTGAGCTGCTGGAGATCGCTCACCCGATCTGCCAGGCTTCGGATTGTGAAGTCTCGACTTGTGAACGGCTGGATCATTATCACTTCTTTGAGTCTACATGAAGACAAAAAAAAAAAAGAGGCTCGAATGTGAAACACACTTATCACCATACTACCACTCTACAATCTCTTGTATTTACAGCTTTCTGCCCCTTATGGCATAGACTAAACTAAGCAACACACGTCAAGTACAGATTTACACTAGAATACTCCAATATGAGTACCAGTCCAGCGGGGCTAGCAGAAAAGTTTTCCGCAACGTTGGTCAATCATAACGAAACCCTGTTCTTGACAGCTTTTTTTTTCTTTTTTTTTATAGCAGTTAGATAGCAGGTGATACATGTATGGCAATAATGCAAATCGCAACAGCAGCCAAATGATGTGCACTTCATTGGAAAGTGCTAACAAAACCATGCCACGAGCTTTTTAAGTATAGAGAGCTATTAATATGGCTAGGCGTATAAGCTATAACATTTCATCGCGCTGCAAAAGTCTTCAATTCGGACGAGTGCATGCCAGGCAAGTGAAAACAGACCTGTATAATTAATCTAGCGAACAAGCACAACTGCTCCAGCAAGCCCAGCACCGATTTACTCTAGTAGTCAACGGCATAACAGACAAGCAGGAAAGTTGAAATACCAATGAACGCACTTTTTTTAGATGGTGCGTCGTTCACCTGAGACAACTATAAAGACAAGCAGGAAAGTTGAAATATCAATGAACCCATTTTTTTTAGATGGTGCATCGTTCGCCTGAGACAAGTAAGGGGGGCTTCAACAGAAGGTTTGTTACAGACACCAGTGGTGCCGTTCAGCATCAGCTGCACAGTAGGCAAGTAGCTCTTGGGTTGTCGTTCTTGCCGGATGCATCCCATGCTTCCTCTGCTAATGTTTAGCTCAGCGATCAGATTTCCGCGCACACCCGAGTGCCTGCAAGCAGCCTCTAACGAAGACACACCGGTGTGTCAACTCAATACACAGTCGTAGAGCGGTTTGAACAAGTGTGCTTATTCTAAAGTAAAATTACCCTTTCTCCTTAAAATTAATATGCAAAATCCAGAAAACCACAGGTGCAGATGCTAACTACGCTGCATGTCGTGCATACCTTGCTGAGGATCCTCATGGAGCCATGCAATGGTGACGCCGCCCAGCTCAGAGTCGCTGAAACGCAGCAGGAATGTCCCATTGCAGCCTTGTCGAAGCATTTCATCTGCCTCGCGGCGGCCAACGAAGCCCCACACCACACTACCAGGAGATGGAAAGCCAAAGAAAATACAAAGAAAAAAAGGAGAGAGTGTAAAGCTCTGCAAAACAACTTGAAACAACCAAATACAACCTTTTCAGAACAAAATTCACAAAAGTCGGGCTTTTAAATCCCAACTTTATATTTCTTTCATGCTACGACACAACATAATTAAAATTGATTCAGCCTCTCTATGCAACAAGCATTTGATATGTGGACAAAGCCCAGGAAATGCGTATACTTAACAATTTTCTTATTTGCTACTCACTGAAAATGCAACTTGTCTGAAAAAAAAAAAAAATTGATGCCTTAACAGACGGAATGAATTGGACGAAACAGTGCTGCATCTTCCAATGAGGAAGGTGTGTGCCCTTAAAGATAGTCGACAGGACAACACTGTGCACCATATAGAGCAATGCCTGGCAATAGTGTAGGCTAGCGCTCTGTTTGTATCAATAAACCAGTCTCTCTTTGTATCGATAAACCAGAAGCTCTCTACCAGACGCCCCATACAGATGGGAGCGACAGGTCCTGCACCTCTCGTACACAATATGTGGTTTGTTGTGTTATAAGACAAGTTTTCATAGCAAAGGCGAAATTTCAATTCGCTTGCACTTGCTGTAAAGCAATTCTGTGATGAGACTTACCCGCTATGCGAGTCGGCAGCCATTGTGGCATTGACATATGCTCCGATGAAGCTAATTGATTGATTTGATTGATTTGTGGGGTTTAACGTCCCAAAACCACCATATGATTATGAGAGACGCGTAGTGGAGGGCTCCCGAAATTTTGACCACCTGGATTTCTTTAACGTGCACCCAAATCTGAGCACACGGGCCTATGACATTTCCGCCTCCTATCGGAAATGCAGCCGCTCCGATGAAGCTATGCTTCCTACACAAAGTGCTAATTAAAATGCCTTCACCGGCACTTGCAATGTCTTCACGGATACACGAGGCAAGATTGTAGCAAACACTGCCAGTCATTTTTTACATCATTCACATCTTCGCTAACTACAATCACAAACGTGCCGTATGGCAATTGCACACGAACGAATTTGCAAGCTCTCTAAAACAGGAATTAGTCTGATAATGCGAGAAGACACAAATGTGCCGTTTTCACAAGCATAGAATGCAAATTAGAATTTTTAAAGGGCATGAACAATGTAAGCAGCAAAGTCAGTGAATACTACACATCAAAGAGTTTTGTTGCCATATCTAAATGACAATGGTCATTTTCCTGAATCTGCTGGATGTAGTAGCGAAGGCTTCCTTCTATACTCTTTAGACTGACAGCACATTTACAGAGTGGTTACGTACCATCGTAACAGATAAGTTTTCAGTAAACATGTGCCAGAAACTTAGGTTTTGTTCCCACTGCTTCGGCATGCGCCGACAAACACTAAAGCTAACGAAGTCGCACATACCTGTCATTCCACAATGCTCGTAGGTGCTCGCGGGTGACTTTCATGATGGCGTAAAACCATTCCCAGAAAGTGAAGTTCCGTTCTGGTAACGGCTCCTTGCAGAATTGAGACCAGCTGACAAGCGTGTTGTTGCCGTCCTTAATCGGTTGGCCTAATGTGCATACGAAGCTTCAATTAAACTCCAGCATTCACACTTTCAATGTCGAAATGAAATACACGTTTGTTCATAGAGACTCACTCAGCCAACTGCTCGAAATACCCACACCTTTGTCATACGCATACATCTAGACCAAAGCAATCCGTATCACTACCAACTTCCTTCAACTTCGTAATACTGTCATAACTGTTAAAAAGAAAATTTTTTACGAACACACTTCTCTGGTCCCTTCAGGCTCTGTTTAACGACAGCGTACTGTATATGTATTGGTATGCTTATGGTTATCATAATAAACCACAAAACCTTTATCAACTTACCTGTAACAAATAGCTTAGCAAAAAAAGACATTGGTATCATTGTTGCAGAAGCATGTAAGTCAGCAATAAGTTTTGAAGCTAACATGGAGAAACATCAATGTTTCATGTTGAACGTGGTCACCCTTCTATCGCATGGCTCGAGAGAAATTCTACCTACACCTGAGCACACTCCTTTAACCCAGTGAATAGCAAGCAGTAGGCTTGTGCGATTCAGTAGGCTTGTGCGAATATTCGATGGCTTCGAATATTCGAACGATAATGCAGCATTCAAATTCGCTTTAATCAAATTTATATATAGAAATTTTCTAATTATTTGAAACTGAACGAATAGGTGCATATTAATTCGTATGTAACACACTGTAAAGGTGGTTTCATGGCAGCAATTTAAAGTTGCAATCTCCAGATATCTCTTCATGTGATCCAGTTAGTACGAAGAATAAAAATTTGCAAAGGCTAGATTGAAAAATCTGTTCCTACATTTGCGTAGCAGACATATGTAGCTACATGCTAACACAAGAATTGTGGCTCAATATACCCTCTAGACCAATATATCGCTTTGACAAGCTTTAAATACACCAAAACCGAGATTAAGAAAACGTCAAAGAACAAAATAGGCTCATATTTAATACAGAACATCACAAATTATTTACAATATTCACAAATGGTATGGCATCAGTAGCCTCCAGAAACATAGTCTGTTTAGAGCACTTGCAGTGTTTTCTTAACACACGCTGCAAGTTTTCAGCAGAAGCACACTTGTGTGGGAATGCTTCAGCAGGGTGGCAGTCTTTTTCACTTATGCACTTGGTTAACTGTTGGCCAAGGTTTAGCTGTAGTCCTTGAAGTATGGCTGTAGAAGCGCTTTCATATCCAGAACTGAACTTCATTACAGCCTCTGTCACAGCAGCTTGTACAGCAAACAATGATTCATGTTGCTCCTTCGGCGCCACTTCCCGAATCATTCAGTGGAGACACTCGCTATTTTGGGTCTTCCCTCTTAGGCATTGCCGAAGAATTGACTCATCAGCCTATAGACTGGAAGAAGCGCCCCACATACATGGCGTGGAAGATTGTGGCGGTGTTTTGGAGCCGGCTCATTTTTGGCCTTTGCCGCGTTCTGGCGGCACCATGAATCTGGGCCCTCCGGACAGAGAGCGTGGTTTGAAGTGACATTGTTTGAGGTGATGCTGGTAGCTTGTGGCCATGACTGCCTTATGCATGGCCTTGACATCAGCTTTGTACAATTTCAAGGCCTAGCCACAAAAGCTGCTGTGCTTGGTGATAAGCCCACCAGTCAGTTTTCCTTTCCCTTCGAGACTCTCTGTACCAAAGGACTTCTGCTTGGAAACTAGATTTCGCAGTGCTGTGCCCATTCTCTTGGGTATGTGGTTAATACAACCTTCCTTCTCTACAGGGTATGTATCCACACACTTTTGCATCTTCAAGAGCAAGGTAAGCGCGGACCGACAACAAGGTCATGTACCGCAGCTTATGCTTCTGCAGAGATCTTTGGAAAAGAATCAGTGCCGCTTTAGCTCCATCTGCCCCAGCCTTTTTTGTCAGTGTCCTTCTGGCATGTGTGTCCCTCCTTCGAAGCCTGGTAGGCAGGGTCATCTTCTTTTGGTACTCGTGCCACCCAGCACAGAAATTGCTGAGCACTACATAACCGAGCACAAATCTGTGTACAGCTCAATTACCGTGCCGACGCCGATATGAGACGAGTGGCCGCACGTCATTCATGTGCCGTCGTACGATATATTGATATTGTTCGGGCTGTTTATCTTTAGGTCACGGTACAAATTGCATACTAACTGCACAGGTGTTCACATCAACTTTCCTGCCCCTTTGGTTGCCGTGGGGACGAGCTTCGTTTTAAAGTGTCCCTGCCACATTTTACTGTGCATTTCTCTCTCCGAAATGTTCATCGCCACCAAAATGTCATTCATTGCTGTTGCCCGTTTCTGGTGCTCTGCATTGCACACTCCTCAAGGATGTTTATGACAAAGGGTCTGAGCTTTGCATTGCCGCTCACGCGCGACGAGCTTCATCCCTCTACACCATCGCTGCAGATTGTGCGCGCATTTAGCAACAAACTTCGCAGCAAGGCCAAAATCCTGCTCACCTTTTTGCACCGTGAGGTTACCACCACATATTGTACACTTGCACTCTGGTAGACGCCAGCAGCGCATTCATCGAGTCACAACTAGCAATGAAAAAGCTTGTAGTGAGATCGTTGCTAGCTTGTGCAGCAGCGTCAAAAGGTCAGATTTTCAGGCAGTAGAAGGAAGTTGAAGCAAGTACTTCAAGTTTTTCTTGAGCTTTACTGTCTATATGCCATAAATCTTCTGGCTGCAACATTGCAGTTTCATGCCGAAACGACGACGAAGAGCCGCGGCTGTTGTCAAGAGCGCTTGGGGGGATTAGGCCTAGCACGTCCACATTGGTGCCGCTCGACTCGGCTAGCGTGTCGTTCTCCGCATGGTCAGGAACTTGTGGTGGCACAGCAGCGCCTTTCTGGAAGTTGTACGGAGTCTTTCTCTTCCTTTTCATTCTGAATTTGTACTTTTTAGCGAACTTCGGCGACGGCGTCGACATCGTTGCTCGCATGCGAAAACACATTGACGCTTAGGGTGTGCGCACAGTTACCGTGGAGTGATGCAGACGACGCCAGTCAAGCCAATGGCGTGGCCCGCTGCGGGTCACGTGCCGCGACTGGCCAATTACTGCACGTGTTGAGTAATTTGCGCTATAAAAGCGTTTTGCGGCTTTTCCTGCAATTGTATAACTGCAATATCTGTTGCGATCTCAAGGGGCGCCCAAAAGCGTGCGCTACGACGCACTGCACGTGTTGAGACTTCTTTTTGAAGCGGGTTATCTTCACAGCCAACACATGCTCGAAGCCGGAAACAGCGCGAAAATCAAGATGAGAGACTGATTTCAATCGATATATGATCCGCGGCTGTCAGACAAGTATGAAGGCGATCCCGTGTCACAGAAAAAGCGCTTTATGTACCAAATCCTTGGCTCGTACTTAGCTGCCACTGGTGCTGAAAATCAATATTACGGCTAAGATTATGTTTCGAACTGCATAGAACTTGGCAAAATGGTAGAATATTGGATGGAAATAATAACTTTCATTTTCAAAAAAATAAATTTTTCACGATTTTTCGGCTTTTAAAACCCGTGTCCTCCCCCCCCCTTCCCTAAGTGATTTGCGGGTTAATATCTCTGTTCAGTTTTCCAAAGCTGGGAGAAATCATATTGTTAATATTAATCATATTGATGCAGCAATATAAACACATCTTATATGTTTTGCTTTAGTGTTTCTCCAGCCTGTAGAGATCGTTAAAGTCTACAATATTTACTTTGCTAAAATGACACGCTCGAGGACACAATGTAATGATGACCATACTGTGAAGATATTCTTGCTTGTGAACTTCCATGAATGAAACCGCTTTCACTTGACTAGCACCACACTTGTCAACATCAACAGGGCACATCATTTCTGTCCATGCACCAATGGCACACAGTACTCTGTGCCAGGTAAATTAAATTGTCAGCCCAGCAAGTATCAATGCACCCACTGCATTGATAACACAACATTTCTGCTTCGATGTTAGAAAGTAACAATGAAGTAATCGAGCTTCACCGAGCTTTTGTCGGTAGAAATTCTTGGGTGGAAACATGTGCTGCTGCTATAACTATGTTGAAACAGACCAAAGAGACGACTAAGGGGGTAACGACTACAGCCAAATGGGTAAGGTTGAACCCATTTATAAAGAGCTACTGATACTGTTTGTCTGTTACATAAATGCCTCTTATAAAGGAGTGCAACTGTATTTCAATAAAACACCCTGCAACGACAAGCTGAGAAACTGGCCAACTGAAATTGTAGTTTGACACAATCAAATCAAAGAAACATGACCGTGCGTACTCACCGCGGAAGATCTTTCCAGCAAGGTACCGCAGGTTGTCCTCAGACAGGCCCCTCCCCGTCGCAGACTTAAACTTCATGCTGAGCACCTCACCCAGCTGGTGCCAGGGAACCTTGTCGGGCACCGCAAACGGAACACGGCTCTGGTTGTGGGGGGAAGGACGTCTCCTTTTCTATCGCCACCAATCACCACAATCACGCAGAATATGGCACACAGTAGCAACGGGGAAATTGCGATGCCATAAGTTTCCCCGCCCCGCTCAGCACATAGAGCGGAGGATAAAAGGACCAGGGAAGAGCGAAGGAGGCAGCATGGGCAACCAAGGTGCAGCAATGATGGCAGCAGCAGCAGCAGCAGCAGCAGCGGCAGCAGGAGCAGCGTCAGGAGAGCAAAGCGCGGGTAGTAGCGAGCCGTAACGGGAGAGATAGGACAAGGTGAGGAGTCCAGGGTAAGGAAAAGGAAAATGAAGCAGGAAAGGAAAAAGTTAGTACTGCGTCTACAAGGAAAGCTAAGCATTGGGTTATATACAAGGCAGCAATGAGTACAAAAAACACAGTCGGGTAGGGCTCCTGTGCTCACGAGTTGGCTGACCTCCATCCAGAGTGCCAGCATGACAAACACAGTTTTTCTATCAGCCAGGGAGGTGAGGTTAGGGGACATATTGCAAGGAAGGAGAGAGCTTGGGGGAGGGAACTAAAGTTATTATTGGAGAATGCACCATGTCCCACATTCTCACGCACAAACTTCAAGCACTGCATATATTCAAATCTAGGCTCATAAATTCTTGAGGTTGACAGTTTTTTGAGCAACTCGGAGGTAGGCTTGGACTCTATGATTATGATGATAAGCATCTTCAACTACCGCATTTACTCGCGTAATAAACACACTTTTTTTTTTTTCAAAAAATTGGAGCAAAGTTTGAGGGTGCGTTTATTAGTAGGGTAAATTTTATGAAAATTTTTTCGGAAAAAGCAAAAAAAAAAATGCGGTAATGCAAAAAAGTCAGGTTTCTTAGCTTTTCGCAATTGACATAAGCATACACTGTTTGGAAACAGCTTCTTTGTTGCACTTTACTCATCTTCGGTGGTTGATGGCACTATCTTCTGCAAGCTGTCCCGGGGTCGCCCGCGCATGCTATAAAAGCGTTTTGCGGCTTTTCCTGCAATTGTATAACTGCAATATCTGTTGCGATCTCAAGGGGCGCCCAAAAGCGTGCGCTACGACGCACTTTGCCAACTTCGTGGCTACCTTGCACGATGACCCTGACGACGCCGTTAACATTGTAGCAAGTAACCAGCATTGCAGCAAGCTACCCCAGAAGCATCACAACAAACCGTCGATAACTAGATTAACGATAAAACAGGGCTGCCGCCTTGCTTCTACATAAGAAGTTCCTCTACGAGAAAATAACAAGCGAAGTGAGAATCGGGGGTCCTACCAAGTTGCGAAAATCGTCACGATCTTTTCTGGACGACAAGCTATTTTTTCTGGTGTTCCAGAAACCTGCAATGTAATAGCGATGAATGACCCTTTGCAACAACGAATCCTGTCATCGTCGCTCGAAAATCGCATGCGCATGGTTGGTCTTTTTCGTATTCGCAGGAAGCGGTCGTAAGTTGGCGCGGGCAGCTTCGTGACCTTCACTCCCTGCCTGCTTATCAGCTGGGATGTCTACACTTGCACCGTTCGTGAACCTCGCTGTGGTGCACAGATAAAACAGGGGACGTTCCGCGCACAGATAGAAAGAAAAATAATACAGCATGCGCAACGAGCGAAGGGGGTGGGGCGGGAGAGAGTGAGCAGAGGTGGCTGGGGGTCGGCAAAATAATAAAAAACAGGAGAGATCCAACGGGTGTCCGTTAGCGGGACTGCAGCATATTAATGTAGTCAGTGCGTTTATTACGCGGGGGAAGAAAAAAATCCAAATTTTGATGACTGAAGTCGAGCGTGTGTTTATTATGCAAGTGCGTTCATTGCGCGAGTAAATGCGGCATCTGCCCGGCAGCAGACGTGGTAAAGTGCAAGCATACTGCGTGCTTCTAACACAAGACAACGCAAAACCCTGGGAAAGTGCTATGCAGGTGCAGTGCACCGACGTGGCCAAGAGCGCAATGATACTTCCTCAAGTAAACTGAATGAACTCCACTGAAACGGGCGTGTCCATTAGATGGTATAAGAGAACAGCTTCCCCGGTGCAAGTGGATCATGCATAATAAAGCCTCAATGCACCGAGAATAGCTCCCCCAAAATAGGTGGCTCATGCACAAATAGGTTTCGGAGCAATTTTTTCTGCGTCAGCTTTTGCAGTTACTGTCAAATGATTCGACATACGCTGCAAACGCTATTGTTGACTTGCGAACCTTGAAATTTGGGAGATTTGAGAAGCAGGGGCGAGTGGGGGTGACAAAAGAAGGAAACTGGCATGGGTAATGTCCGTTTTTGTTTACTGTTTCTCAGGGCAGCAAAACAGCTCTGAATGATTCCGGGTAATCATTTTTAGATGTCAGTAATAATACTAGTACTCACGTAATTGTACTGCAAGTGCACCCATGAGTAATTAAGGAACAAAATGAGCAGTGTCCCAGGACAGTTGGTACTGAAAGCCTTTTCTAAATCTTAGTTATCTGCTTTCCCACAAGGACAGGTACAGTGTGGCAAAAGTGGTTAAAAAGCATTCAGCAGGCAAGATCAGTAGCTTTTGAAGCCCATGCTTTTTTTTTTCTTTTTTCTTCACAGAGGGGATAGGCTTGTTCATAGGGAGATCTGTGGCCACATCCCCACAATGGGGAGGTTTGCTAAAAGTTCAAGACAAATCGATATGCTTGAGCAAATATTTGAATGCTTCAAATATTTGAACAGACATTGCAGTATTCTAATTCACTTTGACTTGAACTTAAATTATTGAAAATTTCCAAGTAATCAAAATGAATGAATAGGTGTAAACTCGTGCAAAGGTGGTCTATCTATATCACAACAGCTCTTAGACTCGAAACTCGACCTCAAGGATACCTCGAAGTTTAGTTTCAAATTGAGGAACATTTGTGAATACAAGAAAAAGTGTATATTATATTCGCGGACAACTCTTTTTGGCAATGAACGGGAACTCACGGGGGCAGAGCTACTGCACATGTACTCGCCCACCAAGTAGTCCGGTTCGGCTCGCACTTCGAATGACAGCCATGTTTGAATAATACACTGCATTCAATTTACTACGCCTGCTTAGGCAGCCATTTGTGAATGAAATTCATCAAGTTCCCTTGGCGAGTCGTCGAAATAGCGGTATGGCAAGGGGCGCTCGCCCAAAAGACGACACCATTTTCACAAGTTCAAAAATGCGGAAGGACACTGCGTGAAGTAAAAGAATTATGCATATGTCATTGGTGTGTGCCCAGTCTCCTTATAAACAACGTCCCGAAGAAAGTAAAGTACTGCCCTTTTTTTACGATTTTCACGCGGAAAATATGAACCCAGCTGTGGGACAATATTTTTCAGCGGTGGCACATGCCCAGTTTAGTTCCATAGCCTTCCCTTCATGAAAAATTGTCCGCGAGTACATAGTAAACATGTAACTGCATGTTTCACTGCAGCGAAGCACTAAGCCCTGACAACACCTGTACAGGAAAAATTCACACTGCCACAAAGCCCTACTTCAAGGATAAATAAAATATTACCTTCAAATCGATTCATCATTTGTCAAGTTTAAAAGCTTGCACACTCTAACTACACCTGCTTCTAAAATACTTCGTTATATTTAAAAATTCATTATGAACGATTATTTGTAACACCATCTATGGCAAAGCTATTGCTCACTTACTTTGTTATTATTGTAACTGGTAAGTCGTTATATCCAAGTTTATTATATCAAGGTTTGAATATATACTGCCTAATATGCTTTAAGTATAGTAAATTTTCAAACGTAACACAATTTACAGGTTATCACTTGAATTCTACCGAAAATGAAATCCTTCAACTTTTCAAAGTTGTTTTCACTTTCTTTGAACCAAAAAATGTTGCTTTTGCACAGGCCCTTTCAATTAAAAAAAAGAAACATTGTGCAGGTTATTAGGCCATGACAAGTATGCTATTTTCTTTATAACCTGTTATATATTATTCAAATTCGATTTGAAATTATGCAGCCAAAATCACTATTCACACGCCTACAAATCGCAAATCTTGGCAGGCAGACAAATGGCCAACGTTTCAATTAAATGCACCTGCAGCATATTGCTTATGCAAAAGCTTTTTCTTTGATGTTTCAAATGTTCATGTAGAGAAGCATTACAAAGAGCATTTCTCCGTGTTTAACTTTCCCGCCTCAGCTGGCTCCTCCGTTTAAAAACAAGTGCACAAAAAGCAAATGTTTGAAAGTCGTTTCGAGGCCTTTGATTGGCTGTGGCCGCCATGTTGCCTCAGCTCACCTCCCCATTGGCCTAATGCTCACTTCGGGAGATCGTCTACTCCTTGTGCGTCGCGAAGACATGGCTCTCGAAAATTGCTACTTTGTGACGTGTTCACGGCTCGATGATCACTTAAGGGGAGATGCGGGTCGAAAAACGGCAATTTTTTTCGAAAAAGTTAATTTTGTGTTTTGTTTTGTATTCCTCCAAGCCTTCTCCTTAATATATTGAAAAATAAAAGCTGAGAATCAACTAGAAGCTATCGAAAAATACAATTAAAGCACTCGCGGTAGCTCGCGAAAGTGTGAAATTACCCGATTTTCGCGCGTGGCACTTCGCTCTGTCGCATCGCCGCCTCTAGAAATTTCGCGGGCATGTAGGCCTAACCCGCACTTCCAAAAACCCACTTTGGCAGCGTGGCATTCTCGTTGAAAATACAACAAAAAAAGCATTTCCCCACTGCATTCCAGCGTGGTGTGCGGGCCTTTCTAGTCACGTGGCTTGATTGGAGCGCTGCCATTGGTTGCGAGCATTCCGGCACGCATCCGTGCGCGAGCGCTCTTTCTTCGTTCTCCTGCTTTTGCCGAGACGAGACGGCATAAACAACCGCCCGAGTTACTTTTTCTCTGCCATGGTGCCGATGAATTCTGGCGAAAAACGTGACTTTCGTTCACGTAAGTTTATGACGAGGCACCAGTTCAAAAGAAGGCGCACCAAACGCAAGCGGAGAGCTCCGGCAACGACAAAGCACCCGATTTGGATTCTCCGACCTTTATCCATAGTGTCGATGATTTCGTCAGTGCTTCAGAGAGAAAAATGAAGATGTTCAACGACGAAAGCGAGCATCAAGGTGAGAGCGGCAGCGCATTTATTTGCGAGATGGACTTGATGCAGAACCTCGTCAGCGGCGCAGTATGCCCCAACTGCAGACGGTGCGAGTTGTCTGTTCGAGAATTGGCAGATAAACGAAAAGGACTGGCATTGCTTTTAGAACTTTATTGCCGAAATGACGCATGTGCTACAACTGTCGTTTCATCAACGTACACGTCAAGCCGCGTGTCTGCCTCATGCAGTGAAAGGGAGGATACATCCGCCAGCGGCAGCGCACGGGACAGCTTCGCCGTGAATGTAAAGTCAGTGGTCGCAGCGCGTGCGATAGGCGTCGGACACAATCAGCTTGCGCGGTTTTGCGTGATCCTTGGCGTTACGAAACCAGTGCATCATAAGACATTCACGGCCATTGCCAAAAAAGTGCACGCAGCCGCCATGAAAGCCGTCGCTGAAAACCTCGCACGAGCAAGACAGCTGACTGCCGACGACGGCGGATCGTCAGATGTAGCCGTTATGTTCGACGGAACATGGCAAAAAAGAGGCCACAAAAGCCATAATGGTGTGGGTACGGCCATTTCCCTTGCCACAGGGCTGTGTTTAGACTTTGAGGTGTTGTCCAACTATTGCCTCAGCTGCAGCAGGCACAAGGCACTGGAGGATAGAGAAGAAGAAATTTGGCAAGCATTTCACACACCCATGTGTGAAAAAACACAACTTGTTCAGCACATGCAATGGAAACCGAGGCTGCAGTACGTATATGGAAAAGAACGGACTCCTACAGCACACCTTTGCAGTTCACAACGTTCCTTTCTGATGGGGACAGCAAAGCATATACTGCTGTGTCAGAACTGAATCTCTATGAGTCCTCCTTTAGCACAGGTGTTCCTGTGCTAAAGGAGGACTGCACTAATCATGTCGCCAAAAGACTTGGAACAGCTCTCCGAAAATTGAAGATGCCAAGAGGGCAGAAGCTGAAGGACGCAACAATTCACAAGCTGCAGTGCTATTTTCAAGTCGCAATCACTAGTAACAGAGGCAGTGTTCGCAACATGTATTGTGCTGTCTGGGCATCCTACTTCCACTCTTGCTCCAGAGATGGTGCCAGCAGTCACAAGTTTTGCCCAGACGGTGACACGTCTTGGTGCAAGCACAAGCGAGCACAAGCACTGGGTGAGCCAGCACCACCCCACACTCCCATCCTCACACCTTCCCAAGGCAAGGCAATGCTGCCAGTCTACAAAAGGCTGACCGAAGAAAAGCTGCTTCAGCGTTGCGTGAAAGGACAGACACAGAACGCAGCTGAATCGCTCAACAGCAAAATATGGCTGTTATGCCCAAAAACAAAATTTGCCACAAGAACCGTGGTTGAAACAGCGACGGCAATCGCTGTCCTTTGGTTCAACCGAGGGCACTCTGGGTTTGAAGAGGTGCTTCAGGAACTTGGAGTTCTCCCGTCGAAGGAATTGCTTTCTTTAGGCAAGGATGCCAACAAGAGGCGCATTTCCGGCATGACGGCAAAGGTCACAGCTGAAGCAAGGGCCCATCGTCGCAGTGCCACGAAAAAATCCCGCCTGGACGAGGCAGCTCGCAGGGACTGTGAGGGCCCAACATATGGCGCTGGATCCTTCTAAAACTGTGAAATCTTTCCCAGAAAGCCTTGGTGACATTCTATGTGAATTTCGTGCAGATCGGTTGAAGAGTATAGAATTAAACATGTTTTTCAACTTTCAAACCTGTTTTTCTCAGTTCCTTGTTTTTTGGCATTTTTATAGTTTGTGCACTAAAATTGGTACGCTTTATGAAGTCGGATTGCAACGAAACTTGGCATGCTTAATGTTTAACATGTCCTGAATTCAAATAAGCCATTTTCAGAGGTCTCCAAAGCATGATCAGCTAGATATTTTCAAAAGCTTGTTCTTTGAGCATTGTGAAACTGAAACTCGGCATTAGAAATTTTTTCTAGGCCAGCACACATATGTTACACAATGTTTCTTTGCTTTATTGAATACCTCAATTGAATACCTCAATTCATTAAGAGGAACATTTGCTATTTTTTAGAGCTTTCTTGTGCTTACTATTGTTGCCTAAGCTTGCACAAAAATGCATTGTTTTTACAAATGCATTGTCTACAAAAATTAAATAAATGAGCTATCAAGAAAATGAAAGCATATTTGAACAGAGCAGCTCAAACTCTATAAACAGTGAAAGTTTCATTGAGCTGTCACTCACATTTGAAGAAAAAATTTTTCGAGGAGCATCTCCCCTTAACATATAATTACGCTTTAGTCAGGAGCAGTAGGCGGATGCGCGATCAGGTTACTACGAGCGCGTCGCGTCATCGGAGTCGTCTTTAGCCCTCACTCCACCGACAGCGAGACTGCGGGCAGGAATGACGCGCTAGCGCACTCGTGGCAACGTGCTTTGTCGCAAGCAACGAACTGTAAGCCACGTGACGATAGTTATAGCGCGAGAACAAAACGGCGACATAGAGACAAGACCGACACGAAAGACACGTGTGTGTCGTCGTTTTTTTCTCGCGCTATAACTATCGTCATGCCATACCAACTAGCCGCACCGAATGGACTATAAGATAACTACAAGCGAGCGCGCGGTCTACAAGTTCAGCGCGTCATCGGAGTTGGCTTTAGCTCTAACTCCGCGGACAGCGAGACTGCGGGCAGGAACGACGCACTAGCGCATCCAAAATAACCCGCGGGTTGTCTTGGATGCGCTGGACACCCTTCGCTCCTTCTTTGGCGCACATGACGACGACGTAGCAATGGACCACTTTTTCCAGTGCGAAGGGAGAGCTTTGAAGTTGTTGCATGGCAAGGGTCGGCAAAGTAAGTTGACCGACTTCTGGTAATAAATTTTTATTCTGCTGGACGTATCACTGTTTTTATGTCTCGTACTCGCGGCAACGAAATTCTCACGAAAACGAAATTTTGCGGTTTCCCCGGCGATTTCGTTATTGCAGGTTTCGACTGTAGTAAGAAAGGCAGTATTGGGAGAAACGCATTTTGGGCATGTTTGTACTTCAAGGCAGCTGCCCTCGAAATTTCACAGCCAATTGCACCCGGTAATTGGGTTAAAGCTCATTGTCTAGATGCTACAGGAGCCGCAAAATGCCTTGCAAGAAGCAAAATTTGTTTGAACTTGCTGCGCGAACCACATGCGTAGCAGGTAGTCGTTCACCACTATCTAGGGCTTGCTTTGAAGCAGTTTTTTTTTTTTGTGTATTTGGCGGCGTTTCGAAATGGTGCGGCTACGACAGAACTCTGACTATCGTCTCTTTTTTGAGGGGTAGTTTCCCAATGCTCATTGGCCAGAATGCGCGCGCACCAGACAAGCCCCTTTTCTACAGCCTTTCATTGGCTGGCGCAACCCGAGGCAGCCATTCATTTTGTCTTTTTTTCTTTGTTTTGGCTCGCAGCTGCCGTTTCACCGGTGTCGTGTGCTAGTGGGTTGCTACAAGTGTCATCTTCCTCAGCTTTAGCATGCGTTTTGCCAGCTCGGCCAGTGCACAGTTCTGTGTTGGCATGTACGGCTATTCTGGCGTTAAAACAATGTGTCAAGTGGGCAAAAAAAAAAAACTCGATAGAGCACATGGCTGAATGTGGCCGTGGGCACGATGCCAGAACCACCTGTCGTGCGCGGTGCGGTGCATTCTACGCGAACTACCAGATTCCCCTTGGCCAAAGTTCAGCTACCAGATCGTTCGACAGTGCTTCAGTGCCATTTGAAACCACATTGGTGCGGTGGTGCAAGGAGTGCTAGGCCTCGCAGTATGCAATGAAGCAGCGGAAGTTCAAGCTGTTGGATATTGGTCAATGGCGGCCACAAAATGGCACAGAACCTATCCTCGTGGATTTAACCGTGATAAACGCGTTCTTTGCGCTTCTGCCTTGTTCCGAGTTCGACTCAAGCTCAAGCAACCCTTCTCAAAGAGGAGGGTATTGGCTACATTCGAAGCCTGTGACTCGCGCGTGACTGCGTGACTCGCGCAAGAAGCGTTTCTCACTGAAGGGAGCTGGTGATAGTGTGCCTAATGATCTGCCCCTCGTCAAATGCATTCAACTAAAGCAACCAATATTGTCGACAAGGGCACAATGGCAGTATTTTCAACCACTGAGACACTTGGTTACTCTTTGGGAAATTGATTTGTGTGCCACAGCCTTCAGAAAGATCAAATCTGACATGAGATGTTGCAAAAGGAGCATGTATACAGTTGTGACACAAAGAACAGACTTTCAAGTTGACATGCATCAGAAGTGGCAAGGAGGAGCAGGTAGAAGGAAAGGCAGGAAGGTCGACCAGTCGAGCGTCCGGTTTGCTATCCAGCAGGCAAGAGTTTGTACAGCCTTTGCCTGCTGGTGAGCCAAGTGTTATTTATTAAGCAAAAGGTTGATTATTGTCTTGTAATAAGCCATTTGCCCACTTAGACATGTACATGATCTATCTTATTCGCCAATAGGAAGGTCACATTTTTAGACAAATTTTGTATTTTATTAGCTTGCAGGGAATCAGTACAGGCCTATGAACTGAAAAAGGCAGTGTTTATAACTCCAGTTCTGGGTGCACTACACGGCTTTATAAGAAGACTTTACCAACAATACTGGCAAGTAGTGCAAGTATTTGGTATGGCTATTCTCATGAAGAACAAGCCTATGCGTAGTGCTGTGGCTGTTATTTCACAGAAGTTACAGCTCCCTGGAACTTCAAATGCATTTTTCTCAATTCGATGTTTCTGCTCAATGCACTCAGCCTTATGGAGGTTTTCCACACGTTGCTGAGTAAAAATGACAAATTTTGTATCATTTCACTCGTGTTGAAACTATCTGGGGGCTGATGCTATTTGTATTACTCTAGCATCATTCTGCAAATTATAACTGAAGATAATGAGTGTGAATAGAAAAAAATCAACAGTGAGCATTCAATCAATTTCTTACCTATGCAATGCTAGCAAATTATTAGAAATAACATCAGCCCGTACAGCATAGCCTGGGCATTGAGCTCATGCACTTGAATATTAGTTCCAGTATGCAAAAGTTGCTAAAAAGGACTGTAAGGTGCAGGCACTAATTTTTTTAGCTTCAATATTTTAATCAGCTGCTGCAGCTATAAAAAAAACTAATTACAAATTTGAAATCAGCATAAAAAGCTGGTCAAGACAGTGCATTTCTATTCATATTGATTCAGAAAAAAAATCACTTTTTGGCACCCGTGTTCTACCTGAAACGTGACGCTCAACTAAGGAGCCACTCGTACAAGCGGCAAACTAGCCATCTGCTGCTCCAATGATGACTCGTAAAATTTAAGGGGGGGCGCGGCAAGTAAAGTGCCGATTTTGGTCAAAATATGCGATTTTCTGATTTATTTTTTTTCGTAATCTTCAGACCTTCAACTTCCTTGTTCTAAAATATTACAGCGAAACGTGCGCTACAAATCCCGCAAATAGTGTTTTTGCCGAGGCTAGTCGCCGAAAAGTGCGAAAAAAAAGCCCCTGAAACGGTGTTGTTCACGCCGCACAAACGCGCCAAGTTGTTGACCGTGGGCCGCCATTTTGGTAGCTTTGGAAAGAGGAGAAAGCCGGCTTCCCGATGGTCGCGGTCTCGTATTTCGCCGAGTGAAAATAAAAGCGCGAGGAGCAAGTAAAAAAACGAAAACGAAGAACGGCAATTGGCTGCGCGGGTCACGTGGTAGCAGGCGCGACCTCTTACTGGTCAAAGCTGCGCCGCGCACCTTGGCAACCTTGGAAGCGCGAGCGCATCTGCGGCCGCCGTGTCGAGAATCATCCGGCGTGCGCTTCGTTTTTTGCCAGTTTGCTGTTTTTGTGATAGTTCGCGTGCTTTTTTTACCAAGCTTTGTTTACATCGGTGGTCTCTTCTGAGTGCTTGCTCATACTGCGGTGCTATGTTGCCGCAAAAAAAGTTCCGGAGCGTCCACAAGTACGGCAAGCGTCGGAAAGCTTGGAACAAAGGGCAGACGACTGCGGCTGCCGTCCCAGTCGCAGTTCCGGACGGAGCATGCTCTTCAAGCGTCACGGAGCCTCTACTCAGACCCTTCGCTGATTGTTGTGAGGCCGAGAGTGTGGAAGGTGCCACATCGTCGTATGTCAGACCGCCGGATGCCGTCGACCGTGATGGACGCTCTCGCGAACCCGATTGCGGTGGCACCGCGTCGGCAGCCGTTGCAACTCCGGGCGTGCGCGCGTCGAACATTCTATCGCGAGTTTCGGCCCAGATTCCGAGCAGTGAAGAAATCGCGCAGCGGGCGCAGACAAGGCGGGATGTTTTGGATGCCGTAGCATCGAAGTCCGCTTCAAAGCGGAAGCTCGAGCTTCTGAACGAAGGCTGCGACGAAAATGACGGCGGTAAGGACTCCACATTCTTCATTGTAAATAAGAAGATGCTGAACGGTCTGCTTTCGTCAGTAAAGTGCAACAAGTGCGACGAAGGGTCGATACGCCTCGAGACTACGCACTGCCTTGGACTCGCGGCGAGGATGGAACTTTTTTGTGACAATTGTGGCAGAGTGAACAGTGCGTGGTCGTCCCCGAGGTGTTCCGGGCAACAAAAAACGAACCCCTTTGAGGTAAACGTGCGTGTTTTGAGGGCTGTGCAGTCAGTTGGCAGAAAACAATCTGCCATAAATGACATTTTTTCTGCGATGGACATTTCGCATCGAGCACTGCACCACAAGTCCTACCAGAGACTGCAAAGGAAGTACAGCCACCCTGCCACCACATCAGCTGCCACCCGCATTGAAGCAGAAAGTGCACAGAAGGTGCATGACATTTACAAGGACCTAGGAGGAGTGCCAGGCAACATTGACGTCATTTACGACGGCACGTGGATGACGAGGGGGCACAGAAGTCATATTGGCGTGGGCTGTGTAATCGAGCTGTACACAGGCTTGGTCTTGGACCACTGTGTCCTGTCCAACTACTGCCAAGGCTGTGCTGTTGGCCCCAAGCCTGGTGACGACAACTATGAGGAGTGGCTTGAGAAACACAAGCCACAGTGCCAAAAGAACACCGAGGCTAATGCAGGCCAAATGGAAGTAGAAGCAGCTAGGATCATGTTTGAAAGATCGTTTACCAAGTACAAGCTTCGATACATCAATGTGCTCTGCGACGGTGACAGCCGTACGTACCTTGCCCTCACGCAAGACAAGGTGTATGGCTACATGGTGATTAAGAAACAGGAGTGTGTGAACCATGTGAAAAAAAGAATGGGCACTTCCTTGCGCAACCTTCTTGATGAGCACAAATCCAAAGGCCGAGGACTGAGCATGGGTGGCAAAGGCCGGCTGACGCAGGGCCTGATAAAGAAGTTGACGAATTATTATGGCTGGGCCATTAAGAGCCACCCCAACGATGTTCCTGGCATGGAGAGGGCCATCATGGCCACTTATTACCATGTAACATCCACAGACCAGGATCCACACCACAACCTGTGCCCAAGTGGGACTGACTCCTGGTGCCCGCACAATCAGGCATTGGCCAAGGGAGAGCCGCTGCCGCCTCACAAACATAAACTGCCCCCTCACGTGCGAGTGGCACTGCTGCCAATCTACAAGCGCCTCTCGAACAAAGAGCTCCTTGAAAGGTGTGCGCAGGGAAAAACCCAGAACGCTGTGGAGAGTATGAACAGCCTCATTTGGTCACTCCAGTCCAAGAGCCAGTTCGCCTCCCTTCGAAGTGTGGAAAGTGCAGTTGCAGATGCAGTCTGCCGTTTCAATGGTGGATGCAAGAGTGCGCTGCAAGAGATCACTGCTCAACTGGGCTTCAATCCAGGAGACTGCTTTTTGCGGCGAGCAGCCGAAAAGGATGCCAAAAGGGTAAAGAGGGCTCAAAAGGCGCATTGTTCCACGACAAAGAAGCGCAAAACTGGGTTGCGCTCTACAGAGGCCAAGGCCACAGCATCTCAGGATTACTGCCCAGGAGGATTCTGAGTGTTTTAGGCATGTTGTGAACTTCCAAACAAGAGTGAACTTTCAAAGTCAGTTTTCTCAACTCTTGATTTTCGCCTATGTGCCTTCGCTAGAACATCCGTCATTTTCTAACAAAGACTGATAGAGTCGTTCCGTTTTTTGCACTAGGCTCAGGAGGCCTTTAGCAGTGCAATAAAGCTTTATCTCTCTTCTTACTCATCATTTAAAATTTTTAGAACACATTTTATAATTACTGCGATGTGTGCGCAAAACAACATTCATGTTTTGGAAATTTTATTTATGGTTACAAGAACTAGAAAATTCAACTAATAGCTTCTTTGCACAAGTTGATGCTTTGGGAACATAATAATATGAAAAAATAATTTAATTTAGCAATAATTATCTCTTTAAGTGTGAAGAGCATTAATTAGTATAATTATGCTTGTAACTCAAAAAGTACAAGAGGTATTTGAAAACGGTTTTCATATTTGGAATCCTCACAATCATCCACATACACACACCAAATTTCATCACAAACAGTACATTAATAAAAAAATTAGTTTTACTTGCCACGTCCCCCCTTAAGCAACAGTAGACCTAACCAACACTGCTTCATTAGCTGTTATCCACAGAGGTCAAGGTTAGATTAGATCACACAAGATTCGGAAAATCAAAAAAGAAAAGAAGAACCAAAAAAGCTTGCCAATAGAATCAAGGATATTCGTGATTACCTAAATTACAACTAAAGAAAAAAGCATGACAACAGATAATGCCTCAAATTTCATTGTCCATTGTAAATAGTTTTCAAACAGAGTTTGGACACACCACAGGGAAGTTTGTGATAGGGCAAGTCTAAAAAGTTAGTGAGCAACTGTGCACACCATTAGACATGCACGAAGCAGTCTTGCATAAGGTAAAGTTTGGATTGTGCAAGTCCACTCACCGGCTCGGCGAAAGCATTGTCCCAGGTTACTGTGGCCCAGGCATGTGGCTCCTGATTTCCATGCACGATCACCACCACTGGTAGTGACAACGTCTGCAATAGCACACAGGTGTCATCAATAGCTAAACTAATATGCCTAAATATGCATACAAACATGCTCCACAACTGCATTGGAACTGTTGAAAACTCCAAATAATTGAGTAAAAAAATATTTATAAAAAAGGCCGCAAAAGCTTGTCAGCGCTAAGTCGGCCTGCATTTCAGCTAGCGTTCGGCCATCACTGTATGTTGCCAGTAGCGTTGTTACGGCCTGCACTAAATATGCATTTCATAACAGAGGTGTGTGCGGTGCTTCATCGGAGTCACTGTCCACATGCACTGGTTCAAGGATCTGACAGAAGGTCTCATCATCGCCCAACCCCTAACAAGGCGAAAACCTCCATGCCACATCGGATTGAGATCAGCCTTCTGCAACCTGGCGATTCATTGCAGCTTTTTTCGCTATCTTCAGCGTCTTGTAGTGCCACCCGCTTCATCTGCCCCGTCGGTACCGACGGCGCAGATGGAACAGGTGGCATCGAAGCCATTCCAGCAGATCAGGCCTAGCATGTCAGCAACAAACAAGAGAGCGAGATGCAATCAGACTCAGTTACAAAATTAACTGCTCCATAATTCAATAATTGCTCAAGTAACTAATTTGCCAAAAGGGGATTACGTCAGGCTGGCTCATGCTTCACCGCTTGTGGTTTAGTTAGTACTTCTTTGTCGGTTTCATATTCACGGTCATTCTCGTATGCCACATTGAACTGACTTTAAGCATGACTTGGCTTACCTTGCACTTCAACCATGATAGCCATTACGTGTTGATTTGATTGATTGATATGTGGGGTTTAACGTCCCAAACCCACCATACGAGTATGAGAGACGCCGTAGAGGACAACCCCGGAAAGTTTGACCACCTGGCGTTATCTAAAGGAACACTAAAGTCAACAATTTACACCAGAGGGAAAGCTCAATGTATGACAGTTGAAAGGACAATATTATCAACACTAGTGCCTTACTTTTCGAGAAATTAAAGAAAATGCACAAGAACACAAACACCGCAGTATGACATATTCAAAACGATTCCGATGACATCAGACCGACCACCTACAATTATTCACTAGTAATCGATCTAACTGCACTGAAACAAGAACGTTCCGTGCATTAAGAGACGCAATAAAATGCTGCTTGTTCGTTTGTTTAATTCATAGAAAAAAACCGTCGGACGTTACTGTGGGGAATGACGCGAGTGGTACAAAAATTAATTTTTGCGTGGTTACTCGGGACAGGTGGTGCCATTTAGCGGGGCTAGTTGAAACAAAAGCGTCTGCAATCTCGGAGCCAATGGAGGAAAATTAATCAATGGCCGTTGTGTACAAAGTCTGCTGTGGCTCCCGCTGCTTTCGGCCTGCTGCTACCAACGCAGTAAAGCCGGGCAACGTTGTGCACGGCAACAGTGACGTTAGACGGTCCGGTGGGTCCGCTTCTTGAGACGGGTAATTTGAAGTGGGCTAACCCGACGCCGTGCACTAAAACGTGATTTGATTTCAAAATAGGCTCTTCCTTGGCACAAAAGTAACACTGCGAGGTTTCTGGACTGCCATTTCAACAATCAACAATGACTTAATAGTAGACTTTAGTGCCCCTTTAATGTGCAGCCAAATGCCATTACGTGTTGCGAAAAACAGCCTTCGAGAACAGAAATTGCTATTTCTGCATTAATTTTTACACCAGAATGGTCGATAGCCATAGCCGATGCAACTGTGAAAACTTTCAGTGCTGGCAATCTAGCAAAAGTATTGTTAACATCGTGTAGACAGCTGGTCACGATGTTTGACAGTGCACTCGATCAGCCAGCCGAAGTATGAAAAAATTAACGGTGCACTGTGGGGTGTCCAAGTTTTCGATCACGTATTTAAGGGGGCACACGGGTCTTTGGGGCCGAAAAATTGCCCAAACACGCATTTTTTTAGATGTGATTTTTGAAATCTACAGGTATTTTTCTATTAGTTTGCTCAGTTTTTCCTCCGAAAAGTTGGTACTTGAACAGTAACAGCTACTTATAAAAGCCGTACGGGCCCGATTTGGCGAGATTGTGACGCCAAAATGGCAATTTTTCAATAATTCCCCGCAGCTGCGCCACGGGCAGTATCGAAGTGATCTAGGTCTCATTTGAAAGCGCGGTCTTCGGTCTTCAATTTCCCGCCACTCTGGCTCCTGTCCGCTCATTGGTAGAGTAGAAAACACGCGCCAAAAAAAGCAAAAGTAGTTCCTTTTCGCCGGCGAGCACACGTGACTAAACGACTAAACAGCGCAACGCGATTGGCCGCAAGCGGCGTGTGTCGTCTGCTTCGCGCCGTCGGCGACGCAGTCAGGCGCCATATTGCTCGGACTGAGAATGACGGATTAGCCAAGGATCGCGCGCGATGTGGAAAGCCGGAAGGAAATTCCACACAAGGAATCAGTACGGCAAAAAAAGAAAGAAGTCGCTCCTCGAGAACTTCAAAGGCCGTTCCGCGTTAGCGAGGAGCGCTGAACGAGCAAGCGACCCACCTTCCGTGGCCAGTGGCGAGGCCCCTGATAACATAGGCCGAGCACCACCACCGCCGCCTGCTCAAGATAACGCATCCGGCAGCGGCTGCGTTCGTTTTGACACAGCCGTGCTGCACCCGTTAGAAGTGGCAGAGGTGCGTCGCAACGCCGAAAACGAGCTGCAAGAGCTCGCTTCAACTGGAGCAACACAACGCAAGTGCGGCCTCTTAGCCGATATCAACGATGCCGCAGCCACGCCGCTGGACGAAACACGGTTTTTGATCGTGAGTTTGGACCAGGTGAACGAACTTATGCGTGCAGTGAAGTGCAAATTGTGCTCCGATGATGTAAACATCGGCAAAGAGGACAGGGAGTACGGCCTTGCCGTAAAGCTAGTGCTTACGTGCGCGACCTGCGGCGATGTGTCGGTGGCATGGAGCTCGCCGCGCGTTGACAGCGAGAGCAAGGCAAAGCCGTTTGCCATCAATGTTTTGGGCGCGCGCGCTATGCAGTCTACTGGCAATCAGCAAACGGCATTCAACGACGTTTTTTCATGGATGAACATTTCTTCGCGCGGCCTGCACAACAAAACGTGGAAGAGCTACGTGAAGACGAAACTGACACCCGCAGCTGTTCGTGCGTCGGAAAAGCTGACCGCGGAGTGCGCGCGATCGGTTCGAGAACTGTACGCGGAACTGGACCTCGGCAACCCGGGCAACATCGCTGTGTCGTACGACGGTTCCTGGAAGACGAGGGGACACTCGTCGCACATCGGAGTCGGCACAGTTATCGAGTTGTTTACGGGGCTTGTGCTCGATTATGTCGTGCTCTGCAATTTTTGTGCCGGCTGCGAGCGGGCGCCTAAAGAAAGTGACCCGTCCTACGACGAGTGGAAAGCGAACCACCACTGCCAGAAAAACAGCACAAAAAAAGCTGGAGAGATGGAAGTGGAAGCTGCCCTCATTCTGTTTCAGAGGTCGTGGGAGCGTCATAAGCTGAGATACACTACAGTTCTTTCTGATGGCAACTGCCGCACCTACCCTGCTTTGAAGGAAGCAGATGTGTATGGTTTTATAAAGGTAACCAAAGAGGAATGTGTGAACCACGTCCAGAAGAGGATGGGCACGCAACTGCGCAATCTCCCCAAGCAGAGGCCAGCTGGCTCTGAGAGCCTCAGTGGTAGGGGGCGGCTGACTGGTGACCTGGTTAACAAATTGACCTGTTACTATGGCTGGGCCATCAAATCTCACAAAGGGGACGTGCCAGCCATGCACAGTGCTGTGATGGCCACATACCACCATGTGACGTCCAACGATGCCGTGTCCAACCACAGCCTGTGCCCTACAGGTCCTGACTCGTGGTGCCGCCAGAACGCTGCCAAGGCCAGGGGTGAGCCGGCCCCCAAACACCGCTACAACCTGCCGCCGCATGTCTGTGAGGCCTTGCTTCTAGTGTACGAACGCTTGGCGGACAAGAAGCTGCTGGAGCGCTGCCAGCGAGGCAAGACTCAGAACAGTAATGAAAGTCTCCACTCTGTGATTTGGTCGCTCGCCCCGAAGGAGCGCCATGCATCCCTGCACAGTGTAGAAGCTGCGGTCGCCGAGGCAGTGATGAGGTTTAATGCCGGAAGTCAAGTAACATCATCCAAGATCCTCAAAGAGCTGTGCTTAAACCCCGGCCTACTGAGTAGCAAACGCATGGCTGAAAAAGACCGCCGCCGAACCAGGGACTCTACACTCAGGCGTGCGTCTGCAGAAAATGTGCAGCGGACGCTCAAGAAGCGGCACCTGGATGCCAGCAGTCAAGGGGACTATGCTTCTGGGGCCTACTAGTCATTTCGCTCCAAAAATGTACAGAATGTTTTACCGTTTACATTAAACATGGCACCGTTGTGTTTTTTGCCATTTTTTCAAAATGCATATTTTTGACGTTTAGGAAATTCTTGAGAGGTACATCTCGGCATGCGGTGCAGCTAGAAAGATAATTTCTTTTGCATTGTCAAGCTGAATGTTTAAACCTTGAAGTAAGGGAAACAGATTTTGCATTTCACGTTTAAATAATTGTTTAAATAACTGGTTAGCAGGCATATTTTAAACAGAGAAATTAGAATTGATGTAAACTTGCATGTGTGATTGCCAGACAAAAAAACTGCTTCCGTCATTTCATTCTCCACAACTTCTAGTATCTATTCATGCCATGCTGGTAATTTTTTGTTGACTAGTTTTTTTTCTATTGTTCTCAAGAACAATCACAAAATATTTTTAATTATCTCGGGAACTAATTAGCTTACATCAAAACTAATTGGATATTTGAAATCAGCTAAAAAAACTGAACAAGCCCATGGAGTTTCATTAAAATTGGTTGGAAAGCAAAAAAAAGTTTCTAAGACTAGTGTGCCCCCTTAATAGAATGACTGACAGTGCTGTAAAGGTGCCATAATAAATGAGTGCGTCCCACTTTTCAGCGTTCAAATAAACTCACCATCTGTATACCGATGTTTAGTGATAAGTAACTATACCTGCCAACGTTAGAGGACCTGGAAATCTATCAGTTTCATCGAATAGGTTGAAGGAGGGTCTTGATCAAAAAAAAAAAAAAAAGTTACAATTTCTTTTTTTCAGGTACAACAGCACTATAAACTGCCATAAATGATTTTAAGTAATGTTTTCAGAACGTCAGTACTTGTACTGCCCGTTAAATTGTACAACGCTTGAGTAAGGAACAAAATTGTATACAGTGTCCCACAACGCTGTCTCCTTTGCAGACTTTATGTTTCACCGCATGACAGTGCTATATTTTGGCTATCAGAAAACTCAATTACGCAATGCATATTCGAGAGCATACATGAAAGTTTTTCCTTAATCTCCCAGCGCTCCTAAATGTATGCATAAATTAAAACCAAAGACCTACCCACAAACAAATGGCTTACATGTGAATCTGTTTTCAGGAGCTACTAGACATATTTTAGTTCTTTTTCCCGATAGTTCTAAAGCAGTTTCTTAGCAGGTCTAGAGCATTGCTCTCAGAATCCCTGTGGCTCAGAATTTTCCAGTGTTCAGAAAAATTGAGAAGGTTGGCAGGTGCTGTTTTTACATGAATCTACCACACTTTTTTTTTAATAACACGAGTCAAGAACTGTCTACAGGTTGCCATAGAGTATGAAGCCCAAGAATTTGTAGCAGTGGCCACAGCCTTTAATTAGAACAATTAGACAGGTTAGATGCAGGCCTCATCTGCATCACAAATAGCGACCGTGAATAATCTCTGGCACGGTATCGCGTGGGTTCATTTTGAGCTTGATTTGCCACTGTGCGTTATCTGTTGACAACCAAGTACAGACTAAGGCTACACGGCTAATTTTCAAGCTGAAAATGATAGATCATGCACTAAACAATGGCAACAGGGCCGCCGGTAGGCCCTTTGGCGTCTACGAGTTTTGTGTCGCTACTGGTCACGGCAGCTGAAAGCCACCAAGATGCGTTGGGCCTTCCGTGTGCCTAAACTGGGATTGATGGTAAACTTTATTCTTCTCAAGGAAACTGCAGACGATTTCTATTAAATAGCCATTAACCCAATACTTGACGTCCTGCGCTTATTTTTTGAGGGCTCCTGTTGAACGACACACGCTACCGCAACGCCCACACGCTTTGAGTTGGGTATTCTAATTCTCGACTATTCGTTGCACTTTTTGTGTCTCAAATAAAACGTGCCTTGTGTTGAACCTGTGCTTTTATTGTTGAGGTAAGTTTTAATTAGTGCTTCTCAAAGCTTGCTGTAAGTTGCTGGTGTGAGAATCCTGATTTGCGGCCACTTCGTTTTTGTTTTTTTTTTTCGCTCTGTACGTTTCGTGGAAAGTTTTCCCCGCGTAATTCTCGCAGCCCCCAACTTTGCATCGGTTTTCCATCAAAAAAAAGTGCGAGGAATATGCGAGTAAATACGGTAAATTTGTTATGCGAGGCAGAGAAAACAAAGCTGCATCTTGGCAGAAGCATTAAAGGCCAACTCCGGCGATTTTTTATGACCATGTCATGGTAATGGTGCTTTTATGTTCCTGAGACACTCTTGTCACGTGCCCGATAGCTGAAATGCTCAACAAATTAGCAAGTAATTTCCAATTAGCAAATATCCGGAATACCGAAACCAAAACCCAATAGAGTACACTGTCTATGTATGACTTAAGGGGGCAGACTGGTCTTAGACATTTTTTGTTTATTTCTTCAGTGATCTTGATCAAACTGCACAGGATTATGCAGTTTTTCCTGTTGATTTCAAATATTTAATCAGTTATCCTATAACTTAAGTTATAGTTCCTGAGATAACTTAAGTTCACACCCTATTGTTTAAGGCCACCATAAAAAAAAGTGCTTAATTAGAAGTGATATTTAAGATATGCCAACCTAGACTAATAACTATAGATTGAAACTATAAAAGAGTTTTCTGTTTTAAGGCCTTTCTTGGTTATTTTACAGCAAAATGAATTATCCATTTTCAAAAGCAGTTGGAATTGTATTACAATTTTGATGAGTAATTAATTAATAGGACTTGCGCTCTGAACTTTGCTCCCAAACTTGCATGCTACACACATACAGGTTTCCATTGAAAAAAGATTATTGTAGTACCTGCCCTAGCTACAGATATTGAGGCCTCAAAATTGAACAGTTGTAAATTTACTTTTTTGAGAAAAATAGAAAAAAGTTAAAGCACACAGCTTCTTCAAAAAGCAACAGTCATGGTGCGCATGTTTTACAATCCTTATAAAGGTGCTCATAAATTCGTAGCAGAGCTTTTAACACAGGTGCCGGCCAATTACAAGGAAGCCTCAAGGTCGGTTCCCCAGTAATTTGCAGGTTCTGCATGTTAACAGCACCAAGAATCTGGACAGTTATAATGACATTACAAAAAAATTACGACTCACCCGGTGTGTGAAAATTTGCAGAGAGATAGAAAAATACTTGCAGATACCAAATATGTCAATTTTAAAAAATGAATTTTTTTGTCACTTTTTGGTCCCAAAGACCAGTCTGCCCCCTTAAGGGGGGACGTGGCAAGTAAAACTAATTTTTTTATTAATGTACTGTTTGTGATAAAATTCGGTGTGTGTATGTGGATGATTGTGAGGATTCCAAATATGAAAACCGTTTTCAAATACCTCTTGTACTTTTTGAGTTACAAGCATAATTATACTAATTAATGCTCTTCAAACTTAAAGAGATAATTATTGCTAAATGAATTTTTTTCATATTATTATGTTCCCAAAGCATCAACTTGTGCAAAGAAGCTATTAGTTGATTTTTCTAGTTCTTGTAACCATAAATAAAATTTCCAAAACATGGATGTTGTTTTGCGCACACATCGCAGTAGTAATTATAAAATGTGTTCTAAAAATTTTAAATGATGAGTAAGAAGAGAGATGAAGCTTTATTGCACTGCTAAAGGCCTCCTGAGCCTAGTGCAAAAAACGGAACAACTCTATCAGTCTTTGTTAGAAAATGACAGATGTTCTAGCGAAGGCACATAGGCAAAAATCAAGAGTTGAGAAAACTGACTTTGAAAGTTCACTCTTGTTGGAAGTTCACAACATGCCTAAAACACTCAGAATCCTCCTGGGCAGTAATCCTGAGATGCTGTGGCCTTGGCCTCTGTAGAGCGCAACCCAGTTTTGTGCTTCTTTGTCGTGGAACAATGGCCTTTTGAGCCCTCTTTACCCCTTTTGGCATCCTTTTCGGGCTGCTCGCCGCAAAGAGCACCTGGATTGAAGCCCAGTGAGCAGTGATCTCTTGCAGCGCACTCTTGCAGCACCATTGAAACGGCAGACTGCATCTGCAACTGCACTTTCCTACACTTCGAAGGGAGGCGAACTGGCTCTTGGACTGGAGTGACCAAATGAGGCTGTTCATACTGTCCACAGCGTTCTGGGTTTTTCCCTGCGCACACCTTTCAAGGAGCTTTTTGTTCGAGAGGCGCTTGTATATGGCAGCAGTGCCACTCGCACGTGAGGGGGCAGTTTATGTTTGTGAGGCGGCAGCGGCTTCTCCCTTGGCCAATGCCTGATTGTGCGGGCACCAGGAGTCAGTCCCACTGGGCACAGGTCGTGGTGTGGATGATTGCCAGACAAAAAAAACTGCTTCCGTCATTTCATTCTCCACAACTTCTAGTATCTATTCATGCCATGCTGGTAATTTTTTGTTGACTAGTTTTTTTTCTATTGTTCTCAAGAACAATCACAAAATATTTTTAATTATCTCGGGAACTAATTAGCTTACATCAAAACTAATTGGATATTTGAAATCAGCTAAAAAACTGAACAAGCCCATGGAGTTTCATTAAAATTGGTTGGAAAGCAAAAAAAAGTTTCTAAGACTAGTGTGCCCCTTAATAGAATGACTGACAGTGCTGTAAAGGTGCCATAATAAATGAGTGCGTCCCACTTTTCAGCGTTCAAATAAACTCACCATCTGTATACCGATGTTTAGTGATAAGTAACTATACCTGCCAACGTTAGAGGACCTGGAAATCTATCAGTTTCATCGAATAGGTTGAAGGAGGGTCTTGATCAAAAAAAAAAAAAAAGTTACAATTTCTTTTTTTCAGGTACAACAGCACTATAAACTGCCATAAATGATTTTAAATAATGTTTTCAGAACGTCAGTAATTGTACTGCCCGTTAAATTGTACAACGCTTGAGTAGGGAACAAAATTGTATACAGTGTCCCACAACGCTGTCTCCTTTGCAGACGTTATGTTTCACCGCATGACACTGCTATATTTTGGCTATCAGAAAACTCAATTACGCAATGCCTATTCGAGAGCATACATGAAAGTTTTTCCTTAAATCTCCCAGCGCTCCTAAATGTATGCATAAATTAAAACCAAAGACCTACCCACAAACAAATGGCTTACATGTGAATCTGTTTTCAGGAGCTACTAGACATATTTTAGTTCTTTTTCCCGATAGTTCTAAAGCAGTTTCTTAGCAGGTCTAGAGCATTGCTCTCAGAATCCCTGTGGCTCAGAATTTTCCAGTGTTCAGAAAAAAATTGAGAAGGTTGGCAGGTGCTGTTTTTACATGAATCTACCACACTTTTTTTTTAATAACACGAGTCAAGAACTGTCTACAGGTTGCAATAGAGTATGAAGCCCAAGAATTTGTAGCAGTGGCCACAGCCTTTAATTAGAACAATTAGACAGGTTAGATGCAGCCTCATCTGCATCACAAATAGCGACCGTGAATAATCTCTGGCACGGTATCGCGTGGGTTCATTTTGAGCTTGATTGCAACCTGTGCGTTATCTGTTGACAACCAAGTACAGACTAAGGCTACACGGCTAATTTCAAGCTGAAAATGATAGATCATGCACTAAACAATGGCAACAGGGCCGCCGGTAGGCCCTTTGGCGTCTACGAGTTTTGTGTTCGCTACTGGTCACGGCAGCTGAAAGCCACCAAGATGCGTTGGGCCTTCCGTGTGCCTAAAACTGGGATTGATGGTAAACTTTTATTTCTTCTCAAGGAAACTGCAGACGATTCTGTTAAATAGCCATTAACCCAATATTGACGTCCTGCGCTTATTTTTTGAGGGCTCCTGTTGAACGACACACGCTACCGCAACGCCCACACGCTTTGAGTTGGGTATTCTAATTCTCGACTATTTCGTTGCACTTTTTGTGTCTCAAATAAAACGTGCCTTGTGTTGAACCTGTGCTTTTATTGTTGAGGTAAGTTTTAATTAGTGCTTCTCAAAGCTTGCTGTAAGTTGCTGGTGTGAGAATCCTGATTTGCGGCCACTTCGTTTTTGTTTTTTTTTTTCGCTCTGTACGTTTTCGTGGAAAGTTTTCCCTGCGTAATTCTCGCAGCCCCCAACTTTGCATCGGTTTTCCATCAAAAAAAGGGCGAGAAATATGTGAGTAAATACGGTAAATTTGTTATGCAAGGCAGAGAAAACAAAGCTGCATCTAGGCAGAAGCATTAAAGGCCAACTCCGGCGATTTTTTGTGACCATGTCATGGTAATCGTGCTTTTATGTTACTGAGACACTCTTGTCACGTGCCCGATAGCTGAAATGCTCAACAAATTAGCAAGTAATTTCTAATTAGCAAATATCCGGAATACCGAAACCAAAACCCAATCGAGTACACTGTCTATGTATGACTTAATACATTGCCTAACCGGAAATCTTGCAAGGCTTGCCAGTCCGGCCAGCGCGAAGTACGAAAACCGCAAAGGGCAGACACTCAGCGAACGGTTCACCACAACAGCGCACCATGTCCGTGACTGATTGTGTCTCATTCAAAAGCTCCTCAAAGCTGTCAAACAGAGAAAGCTACAATTCAGAAGCATTTGGAGGTCAACAAGCATTGCAGTTCCTCTTCGAGGAAGCAGAACGAACTTTCGTATGTGTTTACCTAGTTGCGTGTAACGCTGCCAGATGGCACTACTTGTCCAGGCCGTCCAAATTCGTGCCTGCGACGATCGGCTAAAATGCTTATGCCGTTATGGTGGTGAATTGTGTGCTGCCCACAATGCAATATTGCTTGCCACCAATCACACGCCCACCCACACGAGAAAAGAAATGGCACGCTCAACGAAGGAAGTGCCAGCCAAACCCATACAATTCATAGCAAACAAGCAGACGCTGCACTGGCGCATCAGTTCTTGTCTCTAGCAAAAATCAACGTCACATGCTCAATATCGCCATTAATTATGGCAAGTGAGGTGGGCGTTTGGAGGCAAACTATAAAATTGATTAGTAAAGAATCTGCGAAACTCTCAAGCCCGCAATCCGTGTGAATGGCACAATCGTGCAAATGAACGTAGAGAGTAAACTTCATTGAGATCCACCGACCTAGAAAAATCACCGCAGTTGGCATTTAAATTCCTTATCAGGCGCAAAAATTGATCAGCACCCCTCAGCGGCAGCATCAAAACGAGTGATGCAAAAAATCGTCGCGTGAAGATGTCACCATATGGCATCATCATGACATCCCAGATAGTAAAAATCTGTGTAATCGTAACATCACGGCTACGTCATCACGCGACATGGTAGCTTGGCAAGAAAACATAAGGGTCACAAAGCTTTCAGGGAGTGGTGGTGCAGGAGCAATACATCGACCGAGAATAAAAAGAAGACCCCTTTCTCCTCCCAGTCGTCTTAGATAAGTGCTCAAAGGCCACTTAAGCTTTTTCTTTTTGCCTGCCAGAGTGTTGTGTACACAATTGGCACAGGCAAAGAGATCCTCACCAGCATGTCGACAAGTGCTGGTTCAGACAGGTGCAAAACAAAAACGACAGAGACTCGAATAAAAGTTTTCACCCCGCCGCGGTGGTCTAATGGCTAAGGTACCGTAATTACTCGATTCTACCGCGCCCTCGATTGTAGCGCGCACCCGATTTCCACGACGAAAAAAACAAAGTAAGACATCAATTGTTACGCACACCAGTTTTTCTCGCTGGCCCGCACGATCACACCACTCGAAAAAACGACTCCTTTCGGGAGCGCCTTCCATTTAAATATGAGGTAAGGGGGAAGCTTGTGCCCTTCTGACGTGTAACAGAGCATTGCCGTCACTGTAGTTTTACCGTGGACCGATGTCAGCACGCGAACTTGCTTCGCCCCCTTCTTCTCGGCGTTTGTGGTGCCAGGCATGTCGAAGTAAAGAGGCGTCTGATAGGCATGCCCTATTTGCCCAAGCAGGTAGCTGTTCTTGTGCCGCAACTTTAGGACGAACCTCTGAAAACTGTGAAGCTTTTCATCGTACTCCTCCAGAAACTTTTCGCATATGCCCGCTCGCCTTCGGAGGGAAATGCCTTTCCTCTTTATAAAGTTAGTTAGCCAGCACCTGCTCGCTTTGAACTGGCTCGGCATTAGATCTTTTTCTAAGGCTAACTCAGACGTGCCAACCCCACAGTTCTTAAAGTACTACAGGAGATGACAAAAAATACTAAAACCAAGTACAAAAATACTAAAATAGCACTTTATTTTCTAAGAACTGGCTTAGATGAATGGAATACAAAAGAAACATTTCACAAAAGAGGCACAAAAAGTTCTCAAGTCTCGGAAGTGGAGGGGTGGGCTAGCATAGAGGCCGTGGCAGCCTTGGCCTTCCTCAGAAAGTCCTTGTCAAAGACCTGTTCGTGGCACTTTCCCGAGTGTGACTGGGCACATCTTGCGACAAGCAACTGCTCCACAGTCTTTTTCGACATGGAGGCACGGAACTGGGTGTGCGCCTTTTTCACTTTGCTGAAGACTCTTTCACACTCCGCATTACTATGCGAGAGTGTTAGGACCCCCAACATAAATTTTGAAAGTCTGGCATACTTAAAGCTGCCATCCACTTCTCGTAAACCGGACACCGCCCGCCATTGCTCATCAATCTGCTGCTCCTTAGGTACTTCAGCGGGTAATTCTTCCAACTGAAGACGCATGAACTCTGCCTGAATGTTGTCCAGAGCAGAATTCACATCTTGCCCCTCTTGAAGTGGTAGCAGCACTGGGAAGCGGTTGATTAAGTACTTGACATCAGAAAACCTGGCGTGTTCAATGGACGCAAGCCTTGCTACTTCTGCACTCTTCAACAGCTCACACTTCAGTGGAAATTTCAGGATCATGTACTCCGTTGCTGCAACGAAGAACCTTCTTATATGTGTAAAAAACTCTTCCCTTGCTTCTTTTTTTAGGCCTTCCAAGGTCTGTGTGGTCCGACTACCAATTACAATATCTTCATTATCTCTTTGGCTGACGGAAGATTTGTAGTCAACGTCAGCCAACACATCAGCTTTTTTGATCACTGAAGGTTTTACAAAACGCAACATGATCTCTCTTAGCAAGTTACTAAGCACTTCACGCGTGACTTGAGGGGCTCCAGACTGCAGGAACACGTTCACCTTTTCAAACTCTGGGATTACAGACAGCAAGAAGTCACAGTATGCTCCATTTGCATCTGATGAAAGAAACATGAATAGCCTTTCTTCTCTGTTTAAGACCTTTCCTGGACGGTTTTGGGTTCGCTTGGGAGCTGTATCCGACACGGGGACATTTGTGTCCAGTCTTGGTCTTTTGCTCTGATGACTGCTCTCCGCTTCCTTTGCATGCTTCTGAAGGTCAGTGCGAAGGTTACATGGCTTGCTGGGAAACTTGGAAACCTGCCCGGAGGGCCTTACTTCACTATGGAAGAAACTAAGCAGTGGCTGCCACTGGTCCACAAGCCGTTTCAGGCTCCTTACAAGAGAGAGCCACCTGGTGCTGACATGCTTTAAAATTTTCTTGGCCTCTACATCGTGGAGAGACTGAAAAGCTTTCAGCTTATCCTTCCTTTTTGAGCTTTTCTCGAGGTAGTAGAAAATGTCAACTAGCACCTCATCCACATTCAGTGGAAGGCATGCTGAGCCTTTCTGTGCCGCCAGATTGATCAAATGGCAACAGCAGCCCATGATGGCAATGTTCTCATGGCTTTCTTTCAGCACAGCAGCCACTCCGTTTTTTAATCCAATCATGACTGGCGCGTTATCACACGCCATGACGATGCAGTTCTGGAGCGGTATCTTTTTGCTCGTTAGCGTGTCCACAACAAGCGCACCTATGTTTCGTCCCGTGGAGTTACCTTCGAGGGCAGGCATCGCGAGCAAGGCAGTGCGAACAGTACTATCACAGAACGTCACCACGATTGGATACAGTTTTGCATCGTTGCCGGCGTCATTGCTCCCGTCTGTGGCGACTGAGAACGGAGCGTGCTGCAAGTGACTTATCACTTCGTCGATAGCTTTATTGGCCATTTCCTTCACAATCGCCCTAGTCTTCGTACGGGCGCAGGCGTAGTTCTTAGCTTCCTTCGAGTCCGGAAACATTTTTCGAAAGAGGTCTCCAGCGTGATCAGCAGCCGTGAATGGCACGTTGTGTTCAATCAGGAACGCAGTAAAAAGGCACTCCGCTCGAGTTGTAGTATCGTGATCCGCTTTGCTGAAGTACCCTCCAAGTTTCCCGTTAGAGTCCACAAGTTTCGCCGAGTCTTTGTGTTTCTTCGTATTCACATGTAGCAGAATATCCCGGCGACCAGCGTGCGAAATGTTCACATCACAGCAGCACAAACTACAAAATGCGTACCGCTCACCTTTACGCGACCTCTTAATAAATGGAAAGTCAGTCGAATAGCTGGGAATAAAAACTCAGACATCTCGTGAGCTGCTAGGGCTGAACCATACGCTACCGCTCCGCAAAAATATGTGCAAGGCACCTCCCGCAGCACATGGTAACAAAGAAAGTCGAGCACATTTCCGCTATCCGCGCAGTCAATGCCTTTTGGCTTTGGCTTTGACTCTGGATATAAGCCAATACAGTGTTGCCTGCATAGCCCCGCAAAAAAAAGGCCAGATTCAGCTGGTGCAGTTGACTGTCTGAAGCAGCGCGTTCAGTTTGCGAACTTTTCGACCCGAAACATGAAAAATCGTAAAAATATAGTTGTCATTACGATACTCGTAAAAATGTGCTGAAAATCGGGCACTTTACGATAAAATCGTAAAACTTGGCAGGTGTGCTAACTGCATAGCCCGCACTTGTAGCAGTTATGTCGTCACGGGCCGCTGTGCCGCTCGCTACTCAAGCACATACTCGCCGAGCAACTCTTCAATTTGCAGAAACCGACTCTGCTGTGGTCCACTCGTTGTATACACTTCAAAAAAGCGCTTTGCGGGCTGTTGCAAATATAGGTTACAGAGAACACACATCCCATTTATTTGTCAAGTTTAAAGTTTTAAAATTTTGTGTGGCATATGAACATAACTTGTTGTTGTCTTTGAGGTCTGAAATTCGAAAGAATTGTGCAAACCTGAGAGGCTTAGCACATTTACCGCCGAAAATTTTGTTGCGTCCGATGCGGAGTTCTGAACACTGGCACATCCCCCGACCGCGAACAAATTACGGACTCCAAATGCTAAAGCACTCTGTTCCCCATATACTAAATAAGTTCAAGCTCACAGAACAGCAATTGCGTCTCCTTTCAAGTAGCGATATATTAAACCTGTTTGTATAAGGAGCTATAAACCCAGAAAAATTACACCCAGTACTTGTAAATGCATGAAATTTTAAGTGTACCCCTTTCTGTTATAGCGTCTTATATTGGTTGCCTTTTTTCCCAAAATTTGTTTGTTTGTAAACACCCAAGTGTGCATCTATTCTGTACTTCATAAACAACCACTAGAATGTTATTTTCTTTTCTTTTTTCTTTCAATCATACGTGAGCACCATATGGAGCTTGGTGTGCCATTGTTTCTGTTGCCTTGTACAAATGGGAGGTGGGGCTAGTCAAGCTGCTATAGCGCAGCTTTTTTCCTACTTTCCATGCCACAATTGTTTCTTGTTTGTGTAAATCATGGTGTATCGTTGTGGTGAAATAAATTTCAACTTTCAACTTACTTTCAACTGAGGCCTTTGCGGGAATCTTTTCTGGGGACAATTATCTGCTTTTGTTTCCGCCAGTCTCACACGCACGTTTATAGAACTCTGAACGACCGCGATGCGGCCCGATTTTCGTCCATTTCGGCACACGCGATTACTTTTAAAATCGGCATCGTGGTGCACTCGAGTTTTTGGAGTCGGCCCTTCCATGCCGTCGATGCTAATGCACTACAATATGACGAACTCCTCAGCACACGTACGAAGTGCCGCCCATGGGAAACACATAGGCAGAAATGGCCGACGCGCCATGTCGACGCACCTTTCTCCGCGCCGACGCACGTAGGGGGCTGCCATTTTAGAAATGCCGACGGCAATAGAATGACCGTGTCCATTTTTTTTTACTTGATTCTAACGCACATGCGATTTATGAACTCGCTTAACCGGAAAAAAGGTGCGCGTTAGATTCGAGTAATTACGGTACTCGGCTGCTGACCCGCAGGTCGCGGGTTCGAATCCGAGCTGCGGCGGCTGCATTTCCGATGGAGGCGAAAATGTTGTAGGCTGTGTGCCCAGATTTGGGTGCACGTTAAAGAACCCCAGGTGGTCCAAATTTCCGGAGCCTCCACTACGTCGTCTCTCATAATCATATGGTGGTTCTGGGACGTTGAACCCCACATATCAATCAATCAATCGAATAAAAGTTCTTAAAAAGCTCCTCGAAGACTGAACTTACCATCAGAAGAGATTTTACAGCCAGAAATATTAAGCAGTAGCAGAAAAAAAAACTCCTAAAAATTGAATTTCCCAATCTACGAAGACAACTTGAGGCTGTCTATCTCTCCAATCCTTGACACAGGGCAAGTAGTTTTACGTTAAACACCTGCTGATGATGCAATCAAGCGACCTTTTACTCTCCAATCCTTGACACAGGGCAAGTAGTTTAACGTTAAACACCTGCTGATTATGCAATCAAGCTACCTTTTACTCTCCAATCCTTGATACAGGGCAAGTAGTTTTACGTTAAACACCTGTTGATGATGCAATCAAGCTACCTTTTACTTTGATACCGCAAAATCGCGTGCACATCATATACAAAAACGCGCTGGGTTCTTACGGCATGACTTACCCAAACCTGGAACACTAGCTCTCCACCTCCAACCTTGAACTGCGATTGGAACAGCAGTGCGAATTTCTCATCCATGACAGACTGGAAAAGGCAACAAGCGCGAGCAACGTTTAAAAGGCATGCCCAAAAACAACACAATGTGTAGTGCAAACCAATCTAACATTCCTCCTGCAAGTTCAAGTTTGTGTAGTGTGAGCCCAAGTTTAGTTCAAACAAAAAAAAAGAGAAAGGCTTAACACAGAACTGAAACAGTTTTCACTAAATGTGTAAGAATAAATTGACAACTACCACTGGAAAGATTTTTTTCTCTAAAACCCCACGAGATAGCCAGAAGGTAATGGAAAACAAAAAATAACTACACGTCAGATGCTCACCTCAGTGCCTTTTTTCTCTGCTCGCTTGATTTTCCGCAATTGCTGAAAAAAGAAATAGAAAGAAACAGAATTCGTGCAGTGAAGAAAAGGCCGCAGGCATTTTTTTATAACGAAAGTGCGAAAGACTAAGTGCGAAAGACTAAGGCAGTAAAGGCACACACACAACCACACGTCTTCGATGAGCGGAGATACAGCACTACGTGCGTTTTTATCTGTGCCTTTACTGTCCTGGTCTTTCATGGTGTTTCTTTACGATATGTTCAATCAACTAGCCGGTAAATTGACACTTGAACCTTTTATGTCATACATATGAAAATACTGGTGATTCCAAGCTAACTAAAACGCTTGATGATTTAAAATATATTGTAAGCACCATCTTTAACTACTAGCCTTCCACCAATACTACTCCAGGTCCCTTGATTTTCTGGTTAATCAGATCTCGATCAACAGTCCCAGCCAGTTCCCTATAAACGTTTGCGGAACCAAACTTTCGTTGTTTCAATTCAGAAATTTCCCTTTACCGGAACTAGGCTGGTGCTCTCACAGAGAGCCTACGCCCAATAATGACCGCACGAATGGTTTGAATAACAGCATTTTATAACTTCAAAGCAGTCGGCGAATAGTGATCACGCAAAAAGCGATTTCAAAAGCTTGAGAGCTGTTACAGCGGCAGAGGGCCAGCTCCGAATGCCTGAGGCTCCTGTAACGCACAGCTGAATCACTACGAGACGAGCGATTCTGGGTCATGCCCTCACCACAACGTTGTGATCAAGGATCCTACCCGTGGCAAACGGAAGGATGCGGAATGCCACGTTCACATACCATGTTCCTAAAGCTGACACTCAGTTGCCTTGTACCCTGGTGGTACTCCATGGTCCCAGTATTATTCAGGATGTCTCCACTTGCCTCTCTGAAAGCACAAGAAAGAAAAAGCATATAGACGTCCATAATGGTATTTTCCACTTTAGAATGCTTGCTGTTTTTTTAATCTTTATTCTTTTAATCCATGCAATATATGGCGGCAAGGTCGACCTATGTTCCAAGTTTTTACAAGCTTGTAAATACGGCATTATTGAAGGTCCACTGAAGCATAAAAATTATGGCTTATATCTTAAATGAATTAGCGAATTTAATCAGCCAATATGACCCACTGTAAACTTAGCTATATTTGTATTTGTTACGCAAAATGCTTATCTATTTTTACGCCACAGAATCTTCATGGCACTTATTATAAGAGAGTTAGACTGTACAAGAGCCGCAGTACACCCAACAGGCAACATCCGCAGTGTAAATAAGTAGAGCAAGCTTACCCAACACCAACTTTCTCGCTCTTTAGCAGGGCATTTGCCTGGCTTTCACTGCAACGGAGAAAGTCACAATAAGAAATAGCGGCAACGTAAGGACTAAGTACATCCACACAAGCAAGAAATGGTCTTCACTTACACTACACTCAGACTTTCAAACAATGTAGATTGCCCCGAAAAGTGGTGGCACGTCCAGGTCGTCACAGTCAAACGGTTCAACTATCTATGCCTGAATGGTATTTTCATAGTGGTGTCACATGGACCGTTTGGATTGCAATCAGACCTGATCCGAATCTAATTTCTTCGTTCAATGAGCTCCTATACACAAGCTGTAGATGGGAGCCAATCACTGGTAAAAAATTTTATCTCAATCAGACTTAGTTGCGATCAGCAGTGCACCGTGTAATGCTGGTATTAATGACATCAAGGAGCTGGGAGTGCTCTCCTGAATTCTATCTAAACTGGATTACGCCCCAAGATTGCCATTCGGAATGACAATGGCGGGAGCACAGCATTCTTGCTGAGCAACCCAAGCAGCTGGGAGAGCGCTTCCAACTGCTCCATCTTTTAAATGCAGTCACTGACTGAGAAAAGTCACGTGGGGTAGCTTTTGCCGCTTACCATGCACAGTCAACCTCAGATTTTTCAGACTTCCTATAGAGTGAGAAATCATCCTCATGAAACCTGATAGCGAGAAAAAAATTTGGTGCCTCTTTATTTCCTATAAAGAGCCAGATTTACACAGTCACATGTGAAATAATCTTAGAGACACTCGACTACAATTACAAAGAGTCTTTGCGCTAGCACAGCGGAACCCAGTCATCTCGTACTTGATGGGACGAAACTACTCACTAACCGCAAGCGGAACCCTGTCATCTCGTACCTGATGGGACGAAACTACTCACTAACCATTAAGTACCAATTCAAGTCTACTAGCAGAAAGAAAGGTGGTGGCAACAGTAAATCACCAGCCGAAAATCTGCTGCGTCCCGTGTCAGCCAAAAGCTTCTTGCCAATGTTAACGCTTTAATACTTAAGTGCAAAGCACCTTAGGGCCTCGGTGTAACGTGGTCACAGTCTTTCATAAAAGCGTCACCAAAATAGGATTATATCCCAATACTCGCCACCGGACCACTAAAAATGAAGAAAGCAACAGTTGGCCCAACAAGTAGCTGACAATGTTAGTGGAACTGAAACACCCTTAAATACATGCTTCACTCCAACCCAATTGCTTTTCCATGCAACACTATTGTACAGCGACGAAAGTAGCATGAACATCCTATTGTACAGACAATTTGAAAATTTTACAACCGATGTTTTTAACTATTATTTTCTGACCAAATAGTTCTAGTGCCATTTCTCAGGAGATTCCTAGCGGTGCCCGTACCATCCAGACAACTGTACAAAATTTGGGAGCCTCGTGGGCCAATCAGGAGAGTTACTAGTCTGTTACTTTCACAAACTTCTGGTCCCCGTGGAATTCGAATGAAAAATTTTGTAGGCTGTGCAATGAAATATTCCTGATTGTCAGGCATGTCCAAAAAATCTGTCGTTGGCTATAGCTTACCAGGCAGAGATCTACACACGGTTGCAGGAATTTGTCCTGGACCTCAATAGATACATGGAGTAAAATAACATCAATTGTGAAAGGCAATAACAACCATGTGAGGACAAGGTATCGAAACAAACCAGAAAGACTACAAATTTGCAGCAAGGCTGTAACCGCCTTTAATTATGGCATATTCGTAGGCAAAGAGTAAAATTCAGGTTTGAAGTTTATAGCGATTTGGTTGAATAATTTCAAGACAATCTCAAATAGTATAAATCACATACTGTAAAAAAAAGAGCCATATTTGTTAGAACCCAAGTAACCTGCACTACATTTCTTGAAAAATTGAAAGAAGACATGTGCAAATGTTATTGTTTTTTATTCATAAGAAGTGGAGGCAACTTGGAATAGCAGCAGGATTTAACTTTCAGTATAAAGAAAGCGATACAGTCGAGCCTGCTTATAACGAACCTGAGCCTGACGCGGAATCCATTCGCTGTACCCCGAAGTACATAGTAAATGAAACACAGCTTTTAAAAAAGTTGCGAGTGAAAACACAAACTTTTTTTGCCCAAAAAGTCCGTGATGCACGTATTTCGAAAAGCAGAAGTGATAAGGGCGGCCTCGAGTTCATTTACAATGGCAGGGTGCTCGTTCGCCGAGGCCCGTGGCATCGGCGAACGAGCACCCTGGTGTCTCAATATATTTGCTAACACACTGGCATGGCTACAAGCTTATCTCTCATGCAGGAAACAATGCACCATCATCGATAGCGCGTCATCGTCACATGTAGACGTCATTTCAGGAGTGCCACAAGGCTCCGTCCTGGGGCCGCTTCTCTTTTCGATTTGTATCAATGATCTTGCTGAAAGCGTGGACAGTCAAGTGAGGTTGTACGCAGATGACTGCTGCATATATCGTGAAATTAACTGCACTCAAGATTCCGAACAACTGCAGAGAGACCTTGACTCGGTAATAGCATGGTTCAGTACATGGAAAATGCAGCTTAACGTGTCAAAGTGCTGTGTCGTTAGGTTTACCAAGAAAAAGCAGCCTTTTCAATTACTTCAAACAAATTACTTCATGGAAAGGATACCATTATCTATGGTAAATGAATACAAGTATCTTGGCGTTGTCATCAACAGCGCACTATCGTAAAATGATCATGTTCGCATGGTATCAGTTAAAGCCAGTCGCATGCTGAACATCCTACGCCGCAATTTCAGAACCGCCCCCTCTGTTCTTAAGGGGAGACGCTCCTCGAAAAAGTTTTTTTTTTATTTCTAGTAATAGAGACTTGAAAAGTTGTTATTAGTATAGTTTTTCATGCAGATTTCAAATATGCAATCATTTTTTGTGTAGCTGCTATAATTATTGAGTTATGCCATAAACAATAGCAAAAAGTTACATTTTTTGCGGGCACTCTTTTACGTACTAAACTTTCAGTAAAAGCACTGTGTCTGATCTTATTTGACTCTTGGTAGATTGAAAAGTGCAAATATCTATATAGATATGTCACAGAAATATTGGAACCAAGAAAAAAAAAATTGTATTGAATGACTTATTATTTTCAATCTCCCTTGAAACAATAAGCTAATATTTTCACAACTAATGCTGGGAGGCATTGCAATTTAGAGTAGATATTTGCATTCTGCATGTGTTGAAGAATATGTGTGCCAAGTTTCGTTACTATACAATGAATATAAGTTTCTAAAAGGCTGCCCGGAAAACGTGAAACTGTCAGAAAAAATGAAAATGAGAAAAACAAGTTTGAAAGTTCGCAAAGTTGGCATTTATTAGGAAATCATTCTTTTTGCATCAAATTGGGGCACAATGAAAAGTACCTTGCCTTGAATGCACTGCAAGTGTCTAGAAGTCCCCTGCACCATAGCTTGGCCCTTCACGGCTGTTGCGGTCAGTGTCCTCAACACGAGCTCTCTTCGCTGTGTTGCGACGGTGTGCCCTCGCTTCTGCAGTTTGCTTCAGGTTCATCTTCCTGATGCGCATGACGTCACAGTGGTCACCATGTGTGGCCAGATCTTGTGAGGGGAGAATTCCAATGCCTTCGAGCACTTCTTAAAAGCCCCTGTGGCCTTTGTTGTACCAGAGTACAGCAAGAGCGGTGGCTGTCTCCACAGTTGTTCTGGAGGCGAACTTTGTTTTTGGACATAGCAGCCATATCTTGCTGTTCAGCGATTCGGCTGCATTCTGTGTCTTGCCATGAAGGCACCGAATAAAGAGCTTCTCCTCTGTAAAGCGCTTGTAGATAGGCATAATTGCCAATCCTTGAGCCTTCGTCAACAGTGGGGTGTGGCGTGGTGCAGGCTCCCCCAGTGCTTCCGCACGCTTGTGCTTGCACCACGAATTTGGTCCCGCGTGGCAAAAATTGTGGCTACTGGCACCATCCCTGGAGCAGCAATGAAAATACGATGCCCATATGGCAGTGTACATATTTCGGACACTGTCCTTGTTGCTCATGATGGCGATCTTGTAATATGTTTGTAGTTTTATTATTGTCGCATCTTTCAGTTTTTCGCCTCGTGGCAGTGGCGTTGCCAATTTCCGTAGGGCAGTTCCCAAGCGCTTTGCAACGTGGTTCGTGCACTCTTCTTTGTCAATGGGGGTGTCACAGTATACATTTGCCTCGCAGACTGCAGTGTAGGCCTTGCTGTCACCATCACTTAGGAAGCTGGTGAATCACAGTGGAGTTTCATAAGACAAGGTCCTCTGCCATATATTGACAGCTGCCGCAGGTTCCATTGCATGGGATGAGCAGTCAGTGTTTTTTTTTGGCAAACTGGAAGATGAAAAGCTCGCCATATCTCTTCATCCTCCCCAAGGTCCGTGTGTATACTGCAAGCATGGCAGTAGTTCGAAAGAACTTCAAAATCGAGGCAGAGCCCCGTGTCCAGGGACACGACTGTGCCCACTCCATTGTGGCTTTTATGACCTCTTTTCTGCCAGGTGCCATCAAACATGACTGGCACATCTCTGCCGCCGACTGCGTCTTTCGTGATGTTTCGTGCCTGGTGCAAGTTTTTGCTCACTGCCGTCATCGCCGCACCATGGAGCTTCTTGCAAATGCCGTTGAATGTCTTGTGATGCATCGGGCTCGGAAGACCGAGAATCGCACAAAATCGTGAAAGTTGGTCGTGGCCTGCGCCTATAGCGCGTGCTGCCAGAACTGCCTTCACGTTTACAGCAAAGCTGTCACGCGAGCTGCCGCTGTCAAAACGAGCGCTCGTTCCTTGGTCCCCGGCCGAAGCATTACGTCTCGACATGTGCGTGAACGAAAGTGCAGATTCAGGGCAATCAGAATTTTGACAGCACAGTTCCAGGAATGCCGAAAGTCCTTTGCGCTTTCCAGCTGCCTCTCGCACGCCGAGCTTCCGTTCGCGGCAGGTTGGGCATTGCGCACCCGCCACAAGTGCCGTCAGCGCATCGATTTCGCAAAGCAGCATGTTCGCAGTAGCAGCATCTACCGGTCTACGTTCACTCTCGAAGAATCCAATCTTCCTTTGGGATGCAATGACGAATTCCACGGCAGCGGCTATTTCACAACCACTGTCGCAGGGTTTGGTGACGGTGTTAGGCCTATCCGAAGTCGGAGCGTCGGGGCGTTGGTCGTGGGCGACATCGTCGTTCGCTGTCGCTTTGCGAAGCGTCCGACGCCGTTTCCCTCGATACTTGTGGCGAGTTCTGAACTTTCGATTATCTGAACTGCACTTCTTCGGGCTTGCCATGACGCAAAAATGCAGAGAAACGCAGAAAAACTCGATCGCGACGTCCGAGGCTTCGCTCTTTTGCCGGAGAGATAGGAGGGGGAGGAGCGTGGAGCGCACCGCCGTCCAATGACGCCTCGCGCTGTGTGCCGCGATATTCAAAACGCGTGACGTATGCGTTGTTTTTCTCGTTTTTTGTTTATTCTTCGTGAAGGCACGAGACTGGCTACTAGTGGATTATGAAGGATACGGCCTTCGCAGCATGCGTGCACGATTGCAAATGGCGGCCAACGCGTCATTTTCGCGACAGGACGACGCGAACTTCGCCGTTGTTCGTGACTTTCTCGCATTTCTCGCGTCACCGCTGCCCACTTGGAAGCATTTTTTGATAATTTCTCGTGCGAATTTCAGCTTGATATTTTCAGAAGTAATAGATTATAGTCCAAGGATGCCAATACAGCCGGAAAAAAAAAAGCGAAAATTTTCCGGAAAACCGCGACTTTTCGACCCGCGTCTCCCCTTAAACAAGTTCTTCACGTGCCAATTTTAGAATATGCTTGCACTGCCTGAAACCCGGCCACAAAGTTAAATATTGATGCATTGGAGCGCATTCAGAAACGTGCCGCCCGGTTTATGACGGGTGATTACGACTTTGCCAGAAGGTCTAGCGAAATTGTTAGTTCACTTGGTTGGCCGGTATTCTCCTCAAGGCGTAAATATATCATGCTATGTCTTTTCTACAACCTAATAAACGACAAAAGTGGGAACGATAAAAACAAATACATCAGACGACCAATATACATCTCATCACGACGGGACCATCCTTTGAAAGTGTGTGAATATATGTGCCGAACATCAACGTACCGTATTTTCTCGCATATAACCCGCACCAAAAATTGAAAAAAATCGCCTGAAAAGTGGGGGTGCGGGTTATCTGCGAATAATCCGGAAGCAGAGGTCGGCTTCACGGCAATGCATAGCCTGCCGTGCAGTCCGCATCCCCATCGGCATCGTCTGGTGCAAAGCCAATAAAAGCCAACATAGGCCATAGACAGATCCCGTCCGTAGCGTGTTTATTCACTTTTTGCGTGCTTTGTTTGATTTGGTCAACAGCGTCACAACAGCGATTTGACAGCGTCTGTCTCAGAGTCAGGTGTGGCCAGTTTGCACCGTTGGTCAGCTTTGTCTGGTGAGGCACCATGAGTGGGTCTCGGCGACAATCTTTCACCGCGAAAGAAAAACTCGCGATTATAGCTGCTGCGGAAGAAATCGGCAACAGAGCTGCTGCGAGGAGGCACGATGTCGACGAGTCCTGCATTCGCGACTGGCGAAAAAAAAAGGCCTCTCTCGAAAGTGCACACAAGCAGAAGCGAGCATTTCGCGGCCCGAAGACTGGTGCGTACCCCCTTCTTGAGACGCAGCTTGTCAAATTTATTGAGGAGCGGAGGAGTCGCGGCCACGCTGTGTCAACGGAGATGGCGCAGATGGAAGCGCTGAGGTTGGCCCGCGAGATGAACATCTCACGCGAGTTTCGTGCGAGCCGTGGATGGCTCCAGCGATTCATGGCCAGGCACGGATTTTCGATGCGGCGGCGAACGACTATGTGCCAGCGGCTTCCCAACGCCTACGAGGATAAGCTGTTGAGCTATCAACGTTACGTCATCGGGCTGCGGAAGGAGCACAACTACTTGCTCTCCCAGGTGGGAAATGCCGATCAAACGCCCGTGTACTTCGAGATGCCCATGGACACCACTCTGCAGAAAAAGGGCTCGAAATCTGTAAGCGTACTGACGGGCGGAAACACCAAACTACGCTGCACAGTAATGTTGTGCGCTTTGGCGGACGGTACCAAACTGCGCCCGTATGTAATCTTCAAGCGCAAAACGCTACCCAGCACTCCACTGCCACCAGGGATTGTTGTGCGAACCGAAGATAACGCGTGGATGAATGGTGACCTCGTCTGTGACTGGCTTCGCACGATCTGGGAGAAGAGGCCGGGCGCCATGTTGGCACGGCGGTCGGTGCTGGTGTTGGACTCGTTTCGAGGCCACTGCACTGACGCAGTGAAAGCGCGCCTCGCTGACCACCGCACCGACCTCGTGATCATACCCGGTGGCATGACTTCCATGCTACAGCCACTGGACGTGTGCCTCAATAAGCCGTTCAAGGCGCACGTGAAGCGGCTGTATGCCGAGTGGATGGCCGACGGCCTTTACGCCCTCACACCGACGGGGCGCGTGCGGAGGCCAGACATTGCGCTGCTGTGCCAGTGGATCGTGGATGCGTGGGGGGCGATTCCGGCCGACATGGTGCGCAAGAGTTTCAAAAAGTGCGCCATCAGCAATTGCTTGGATGGCACCGAAGATGATTGCGTCTTCGAGAGCGGCGACGAAGCCTCGGATGGCAGCAGCGACAGCGGCGAGTCGGGCGATGATTGAAGGAACGGGAATCGGCGCCGTCAACGTTGCGGCGATCGCTTCGAAATAAAGTTCTTTTGTAAACGAGATTGTGACTGTGACTTCCCAAAACAGTTTTTTTAAGCTAAGCATGCGGGTTATACGCGAGGATTTTTTTTCTTTTTTCGGGGAGTTCAAAGTTAGGGGAGCGGGTTATATGCGAGGGCGGGTTATATGCGAGAAAATACGGTATGCAAATACTTTTTTTCCTAAAACTATTCACGAATAGAACAGTCTTCCAAAAAACATTGTGACCGCCCCTTTCACAGCATTTCCTTCCCTTTTAAAGGAGTATGTGGTCACACAATGATATTGTATGCTGTGATTTAGGTATTTTTGATTTGTTTTTATTTTTTGAGTGCCGTGCAATTCAATACTGCACGGTTCTGCAGTATCGGCATCATCATCGGCTGTAATAAAATATCGCAACAGATGTCCCACCCACTCTCCCAAGTAGGAGTCAACGACGCGCTGCCACAAATCGCTGCCGGAGTGATCCTTCTCGGAAGCTTCAGGCTCGGCATCGGGCCAGACGTCGACGAAGTCGGCCTCGCAAAAACAGTTTTGCGCGCCTGTAGCCGTCATCACCGCCCATGAAATATTCACCATCTCCACAGCTGAATACCGGAACCCCCAAAGCGGCAAGTCGGCTGCCAGGTGGTCAACAGCTATGAGCAAGGGCTCCGCAACACGGCACATAACGCGCGGATTTTGCTCAAGCCAAGCGGTCACGTGTTTGACGTTTTGTTGAGCGACGAAAAAAGCGTGCAAGTCCTCCTGTCTACCATCCTGACCACACACGCACACCAAGAGCGAGCAAGACGCACACACGCATGCCAGAACACGTGGAACAGGTCTGGGACCGTTTCTAGTCAGAAAACGAAACTAATTCAAGCCAGCGTGGCTGGCGTCGTGGAGCGGTGGATACGGGCAAAGGGGTTGTGATCAAGAGAGGAGAGCAGATTTGTGAGAGAAGAAGGGCAAGGAGTCGTGATAGAGGGGGAAGGATGCGGCGGGAAAGCGACCTTGAAAACCAAAACACACGGGAAGGAGGCAGGTTGGGTAGTTTGCTTGAAAGGTCCACGAAACGCGCAACTCGCATGTAGAAAAACTTGAGAAAGAGTCTTTGAACTTGAAACCCGTGTCGGCGGGTTTGCATGGCCTCACCAACTTTTATATTTTGCGATTCGTTCTGCGCAAATTAGCTGCCATTTAGGCGCTTCCGCACGCGTGCGGAGGGCATGCTAAGCCGAGTAAGAAGTGAGCGAGAACAAGTCCTAAACACGAAACAAATCGCTAATTATCAGAGTCGGTGGGGTAGCGTACGCGAGTGCTCTAGACGCAGATGATCGGATACAGTCAGTGGCCGACGATGTTTGCAAATGGTCTGGTCACCCCAGGCCGGCGACGCCGCGATCAAAAACAGGGTAAATGGCCGACCCGTGTTCGAAAGATCGGTAGCAGTGTGAAAACACGGGCCTCGTCTGGCGATGCGGGTAGCTCAGAGTAGCAGGGGGACAAAGGACGGAGGGGTGTGTAACAAAAAGCGGTCGGGGAGAGCGGCAACTAGAGGGGTGCGGAGGCAGATGCGGCGTTTAAAGGGGGACACGAGTCTTGGAGACCGAAAAATCGCGAAAAAATCATTTTTTTTTTTTATTTTTTTCGGATTCTGCAGTGACTGATGCATAATCTGGCAAATTTTCACATGTCCTGGATTGATATTTTAGCCGCAGTAGCGTTTATAAACATACGTGTGATGAAAATATTCCTCGATGGTTGCGCGAAAATGGGCTTTTTTCCGAGATGCGCAGCTGCCCTTTTACGTCTCTGATTGCAGCCATCTTGGTCGCATTCGAAAGAGCCGCGTTTCGTTTTCATTTTTCGCACCACTGCTACTGCATACGCCTAGCGGCCACTCAGAAAAATCCAGCAAAAAGTAAGACCTGGTGCGTGGTCCTATTGGTCTACTAGTGCACGTGACAGTCAGCGCGCATGCCATTGGCGCATTCACGCAGTCGTCTGCTCGGGCTGCGGCTGTGGGCATCAAACAACGCGGCTGCAACGTGCAACCATGCCGAAGTCTACGCTGAAGTTCACTACAAAGCACCAATTCGGTGGACGTACGAAGAAACGGAAGGCATACAACTTTCCAAAAAAGCGCTGACCACCTTCAGAAGATGTCGACTCGCCTCCCGTGCTGAGTGGCCACGAAGAAGCTGCCGACAACACCGAGTGCGGGTTAGGCCTAGCGTGTCAAAGCGGCCCTGACAGCAACAATGTTCGACCGACGTTTCGACGCGACACCATTATGTTGAAGCCCGCTGAATTATTGATGATTAAAAAGAAAGCCGAAGAAAAACTACAGATCCTTGCATCAACGCCAGCTACCAAGCGAAAATCAGATATGCTCGCTTGTGCAAACAACACTGCCACCACGGATGACGCTGCGACTGGCTCACAAGTGATGGATATGCGCTTCGCTTTGGTGAGCCTCCACGCTCTAAACGCTATGCAGTCGAACGTGAAGTGCAAAAGGTGTGGCGGCGATGTTTCAGTACGGTTAGGTGAGCGGGAATACGGCCTCGCCATAAAGGTTGTTATGTCGTGCGAAATTTGCGGTGATAACGCGCCCGCGTGGAGTTCGCCGCGCGTGAACGACGGAAAATCGTGCAACCCCTTTGTCGTGACCATTCTTGCCGCGCGTGCTATGAAAAGCACTGGCAATCAGCAAACTGCATTGAACGACATTTTCGCGACAATGAATGTGTCTTCCCGCGGCATGCATACCAAAACATAGCAGGCACATCCGAAGTCAAAGATGACGCCCGCCGTGACTGCAGCTGCTGATAAATGCACATCAGAAAGCGCGCTCGCTGTTTGTAATCTTTATAGCGAACTGAAGCTCGGTGACCCAGGAAACATTGTTGTTTCCTACAATGGTTCATGGATGAAGCGCGGACACTCACCCCATATCTGTGTTGGCGCTGTTACAGAACTTTTCACGGGTTTAGTGCTTGACTATGTGGTGCTCAGTAATTTTTGCACAGCGTGCGAACGGGGACCGAAAGAAGGAGATCCAGATTACCAGTCGTGAAAAGCAAGTCATATATGCCAAAAGAACTCCAGCAAAAAATCTGGTGAAATGGAAGTGGAAGCTGGATTGATGCTTTTTCCGAGATCACTGGAAAAACACAATTTAAAGTACACCACAATACTTTCAGACGGTGACAGCCGCACTTTCCTTGCACTGCAGGAAGCAGAAGTGTATGGCTATATACCAATAAACAAGGAAGACTGTGTCAACCACGTTGAAAAGAGAATGGGCACAGCATTGCGAAACCTCGTTGCTAAGCAAAAGGGGGTTGGAACTGAGAGCCTTGGTGGCTGGGAAAACTGACTGGCGACCTGATTACCAAGCTCACTTTCTACTATGGCTGGGCGCTGAAGAGCAATAAAGGTGACGTGAAGGCCATGCAAAGAGCTGTCATGGCAACCTAATGACGAAGTGTCTGACCACAGTTTGTGCCCAAAAGGCAAAGATTCTTGGTGCCGCCAAAATGCAGCCACAGCAAAAGGCGAGCCCATCCCCAAGCATCGCTACGACTTGCCACCTCATGTCTGCAAGGCCCTTTTGCCCATCTACGAACGCTTGTCGAATGAGAGGCTTCTTGAACGGTGCCAGCGGTGGAAAACACAGAACAGCAACGAGAGCCTCCATTCCGTTGTTTGGGCACACTCAGCTAAAGAGAGCCATGCGTCACTGTTTTCTGTCCAAGCTGTTGTGGCTGAAGCCGTGTTGAAATACAATGCTGGAAATGAAGCAGCCTCAGCAGCAATCCTGAAGGAGCTGCAAGTCAATCCTAGACTCTCAGCAAAAAAGCGCATGGCAGAAAAAGACCGCTGCAGATTGACTGAATCTGCTTGCAAGTGTGCCTCTGCGGAAAACACGCAGCGGGTACTGAAAAAACGTCATTTAGGTGATGCAAAACAGAAAGACTATATGCCTGGTGCATACTGAAAAAGTTGAATTTGAAAGTCATTGTAAATAAACAGCTTTTCCATGCTACTGTCTTGTCAAAATCGACTTCTTTTGTTTTTGCATGATTTTTCAGGGTTCGAATTTTGCTGCAGTTGCAAACTTGTCCAAACGATATCTCTACCTCCAGCACAGCTAGGACTGTCATTTTTGTTGCGACATGTAGCTGTATCCTTTGTTTACACAATGGTAGGAGTGAATTTTTTATTGAGATCTTCAAAGATTTATTTTTTATCCAAAATCGGAGCATAAAGTGGGTGTGTCTGCAACACTGAAATGCAAAGTGCAGCAAACCTTGTTAACATTATCAAATCAAAAAAGCGCTCCTACCGTTGTGTGGCTTATGTTCATTAGTATACAGGAATATGCCAATGGTAGCTCTGCAATGAAATTTATCGTGTCATTATACTGGCAAACAATAGGTAATTAATTTTAGGATATCCCAGAAACTGGTTTAGAGGAAAAGTACTGTATTTACACGATTGTAAGACGACCCTTTTTTTCAAATTTGACAATCCAATGATGGGGGGTCGTCTTAGAATCGAAATCGAACCATGTATTGTCATCTCGAATAGTTTCCCGCTCAACCCAAAGCGCAGTTTTCCGCGTGCTTATACAAAAGCTTTTCTTTTTTTAGCATCTACTGTGCGCATTACGAGTGCCTTTATGACGAGCGCACGGCTCTTGAGGAAGCACCGGTAATCGATGGAAGAGCCGCCGTAGGGGGGTATTGGTAGTCGACGGAAGAGCTCCTCTTTGTGATACAATTTTCTAAGCGGGCGCGTCGCCGCGTGCTCCTGTCGCTTGTGTCCACGACCGGCTCTCTCGAGTCACTTCTGTCTGACATGAGTGCCGTGACATGAGGACGAAAGTTCGGAATCGGTGAATGTGTGGTGCGGAAGTGGCGGCTTCAGCGCGAGGAAATTTTCTCATGCGACTCCAAGCGCCGTGGCTTTCGCGGGCCGAAGTCTGGCCGCTTTCCCGAACTAAAGGCGAAGCTTAGGGCCTACGTGAGTTTTTTTTTTTTTTTTTTTTTTAGATGCGATTTTGGGGGGGTCGTCTTACATTCGAGTCGTCTTACAATCGTGTAAATACGGTACGTTTTTGAAATCAGCATCAAAAACTCAATCACACTGCGAATTTTGCTTATAAACACATGAAAATATCTGGCACTTCCTCTCAAGTACAGTGTCCCCCCTTAACAATAAGAATCTATGGGCACCTCGCCGATGCCTGATCCGTGGTTGAAAGTGGTTTCCCGGGAAGTCGGCAGAGCACACACTCCGTTCGCTGTAACCGATCAGCGGCGCTCGAAACGTTCGTTGTAAATGCGATTTTGTGCCATTGAACCAATGTGTATTTTAATGGTCATGTGGATATTGTTTGCTTTAAGCGAAAGTTCGTTTTAAGTGGGGCCGTTATATGTGGCCTCGACTGTACCCTATAAAATATGCTAAGTTTTAAATTTTATTAAAATCAGCATATAAGCCAGTACAGTCGAACCTCATTAATTCGAACATGCTTAATTCGAGCTTTCGGTAAATTTGAACTGACATTGTGGTCTCGCCAAAGCTATGAGTACTCCAATAAGAAATTTCCAGTAGTTTCAGCTATTAGTAGCACAGCAGGTTTTTTCACAGATGGGGCAAGTCGCACGTGATTTTGTAAATGTCCGTGATCGCATACTCAATGCGTGTCTGCTTGAGAACATCTCTTCCACTTTTCGGCAAACCTAGCGCCGTATTTCCAAGCGTCGATGCAGAAACAGCCGACACTCAGACGGCACAAAGTTTTATTTGCTGGCATGGCAGTAGAGTTTCTTTGCACACATGCCTGTCTTACAATTTCAACACATGCGACCACAACACTGTTTCTTAGCAGGACCAGTAACTAGCTGGCTAACCTCTGGCTGTCAGTGAGCTGCCAGAAGTACAAAAATCTAGAGAGCCACTCTGTCTTCACAGAAACAAACACTTTTTGCTTGAGCACCTCAATATAAGCTTGTAATCCTCAATGTTTCCTGGGTTTGGATCGTGTGTTTCTGCCAGATTTTACGCTTATTTATCTAGTCCCGCTGAGGTTGTATAGTCAAACAGGTTAAGACTAGATGAAGCAAAACACTCCCAACAGACATACACACAACACTAACTTTCAAAAATACCTAATTCTGAAAGTTACCTTTGCGTAGGTGCATTGTGATTTTTACTTTGTCTCATCTTGGATGCACTGTACCTTTACATGCTTCAAAGCTTACTTCAGAACAGCCTGGCATAAGTTTGAATCGCAAGGACGAGTCCACAGTGGCCACTGGCGTAAATAAATAGGCAGAGTGAAAAGGAAATCGCGCTTACCTGATGATAGACACCTTAACCTGAGGCGGCGTCATGTGGACGTTCAACTTTCCCCCAACCAGAAGGCGCACAGTGGCTGTGAACCTAGTGTTCGTCTTCATAACTTGTGGAGGCTGCTTCTCAATAATGAATGTGCTGCAAGTGTAAAAAAAAAAAGTACTTTTTTATTAAAGGTCTATTCCTAGCCCTATTAATGCTTCTGCTAGACCTCAAACAGCACATCCCATTGCTGCTGTACCACTCACACAGACTTCAATACGACTTCCCTCACGTTCGCTAGAAAGCCGTGCCCATAGCAAACAAACCTATAACACATTCTACACTCAAAAAGTCACCAGGATTAGTATTTGAAGGGTGCTTGCAACTGCAATATAATAGCTGCTGCTGACATAGCTTTATATTCTGTTCCTTTGGGTAAGCTGAAGGACCTCTGTGCTACCAGTGCATAGCGGATTGCTTTCTCTTGCATGCCTGGTTGCTTAAAACTTTCAGCACGCAAAATTGAAATAGAAATTTCCTAAAGTTACATACACGCCCTAGTGTTTCACGTTACCCAGTTGCACAGGGCACTCTTGATCGTGAAAAGATCGACTGAGGTGAAATCGCATCCTTGCCTATGGCTCCCTTTTACAGCTTGTTTTAGAATGGCAACTGCAGTACCCAAATAAACATCCCCCTTCGTACCACACGCATAAAACACAGGGGTTGATGCAGCATTCTATGTTACTTGGGATACATCACTTTGTCCGCTATGTGATTATTATTCACACTCTCTAAATTTCCCCACACACAATTTTTCCTGATGCATTATGTATGCTTGTAATGCGAAAATTAGGCACACAATTTCAATATAGCTCTACAACGAATGTAAAGGTGGTTACTCAGCACTCAAAAACTACTTGATATTCGATTCAAATATCCCAATCATAGGTCGGCAAACTCACTTATGAATCGACTCCCTGGGACTCGCTCAAACTTACTCACTCTGAGCGAGTTAGGCCGTAGAAAATTTTCACGAGCGCGAGCCTGAGGGAGTTCGGCTGGAGTCTGAGCGAGTTCGGCTCAGGAACGTTTTGGCAAGTCGGAGCCCAAGCAAGTCCATAACGCAAGATGTATGAGTGAGCACAACTTTTGTTTGCCGACCTATGATCCCAACACTCATCCGCCCTCGCAATCCAGCGTGGGTCCTGAGAAATGTAACCACCACTCTCACCTGGTGACGAGTGAGGAAAGTAGGCTAGTGATATGGGCGTTGAGGGTCTTAAAGCGCTCGGATATTTGTGGAGCCTGGCCTCCTCCGATGGGCACCTGCAATGCCAAATGCTCCATCCTCTTGATCTGCTGCCAGTTCTGCCAGATAAGCTCTGCCAGGGCTTCGCACCTGCATCAACAATGCACAGAATGAGAGCCGCCCCTTGATCAAAACAATAACCCCATTACGAGAGAAATTATTTCAATCCATTTGGAAAAATCGCATGCATTGTGGGATGGACTGCTCTGCATAAGCCAAAGCCCCATTTAGGATAGTAGAGGAATTATCTACAAGGAAAAAGGACAACACTTCTTTCGTAGCAACAAGTCCTGCCATGGAATGACGCTCATGAACACTAGGTGACTGAAGTTTCTTTTCCAAAAATGAAGTGTTTACAGTCTGAAATCCAGACACATCATTTTCCCGCTAACGAGACAATGCTAAAGAATAGAAAAAAAAATTCCCACGTAGTCTAGAATTCCAGTGCCACACTGGACATGTGGAATGTACATGCGAAATGCAGGCATCTTCTCAATTTCGGGGTCACAAGCATGTAAAGTACAGCCATAGGAGTTGGCTCTACATCTGGCACTTGCTTTCGTAAGTCGCTTCACATATCGAAAGTCAACTCGGTTGCTCAATATAAAAGCATCTGTTTCACAATCCCTATCAAATTCAGTGTATCATTGTTGTACACTTAACGAGTTAATTTATCTGAGAGCATCATGAAAAAGGAGAAATCATCTGTTTCACAATCCCTATCAAATTCAGTGTATCATTGTTGTACACTTAACGAGTTAATTTATCTGAGAGCATCATGAAAAAGGAGAAATTAAAGCAGCTTTTTGCCACCAAAGAACGAACGCGATGCCAGAAAACATTATTAAGATGCAAAGTCAGAATTAAAGCAAGAAATAGTAAAGCACATCAGCAAAAACACCAGTGTAGATGTCAAGATACAGCAATACCTCGTTAACTCAAAGTAGTAAAAGATTGAAAATAATTTAAAGAAAACAGAAGTTGTGGAAACTGAAGTGAGAAGTCAAGTCGTTATCCAAATCCTTCCAATCACTAGCTATTTAAAAGGAACTGATGACATAGTTATTCAAGAGACCTGGAAAATAAACAGCGAAGCAGAAAAGAAAAGGGAGTGGAGGCAGAGAGGCACAACTTACCACTCTTGGATCTGGTCAAGGTTGTTTTCGAAAGTAACGCCATTCCCACCAAGTTGTTGGGCACGTTTCCACTTAATGAGCTCATTGTCCAGCACTCGTGTCTGTAGTGCGGCCAGCATATTTGTTGTCTCCTGCTGCTTCTCTGCAAAGGCCTGCAAAAACACAAATACACACAGCTGTGTTTCACACATCACTTATCACTGCGACGGCGATCAGATGAATCCTTCAGGCACATGGATCACACGTGATTTGCGTAGCTTTGCGATTCATTTGGATGTTATAACAATGACAGTAAATTTTGACACAACGGAACATTGCACTCAATGAGCTCTGTACGTGCGTCAGCCTTCCAGCCGTGAGCAAACCAGCTTGTGGTTTGTGCAGTGAGAAGCGTGTCAACTTGAGCTCGTTGGCATACATTCATAGTATAAAAAACAGCGAAGAAACGAGGACTTGACACATAAAACAAGACTAGCGCTGGACGCGCATGTAAACTCATCCGGGTCAAGCCACCAGTAATACACTAAAAGCTCGTTAATTCGACACCCGTTAATTCGGAAATTCACATAGTTCGGACGGCTCTATTGGTCCCGCCCAAAGTGAATGCTAATCTATGGGACCAAACCTTCGTTATTTCGTCGGAATTCGTCTCCGCACCGCTTAATTCAGACAAATGCTGACGGCTGCTGCTACACAAAAGTGTGATAAAGCAGTGCTGGCACCACTGGATTGAAACCAAAACCTGAGTGGCATCGCCATCATCATCAACTAGTGGGGGCGATCGCAGCGTCACCGAACATCGGCGTCTTCTTTCTTCTCCACTCTGCGCCTCCGACGCCATTTTCCCTTGTGTTGTCGTGTCAGAACCATCTCTTCTTGCGGAGTTCTCTTTTTCTTCCATTGTGACCATATTTGCATGCCACCACCATCGTGTGCTACAGTAATGGCAACGCCGAAAAAGCGGCAGAACTACGACGCGAAGAGCTTGGCGACTAAAGTGGAAATTTTAGAAACACTGAAGAACGGCGAATCGCGACAGCAGGTTATGACCAAGTACAACGTGAAGCGGAGCACGTTGGGAACGTACGTGAAAAATGAACAACAGATTCGACAAGCCTTCGAAAGCGGGAAGTTTCATGCCTCTAGAAAGCGGTTGCGAATTGCAGCTTATCCCCAGCTCGAAGAAGCTTTGCTCCGGTGGATTACTGACTGTCGCAATGCACATCTGCCTTTGAGCGGACCTCTCATCATGGCGCGAGGTGAGAAGTACGCTGCAATGATGAACATTGAATCGTTCAAAGCGTCAGAAGGGTGGTTTGCGAGGTTTCGAGAGAGAGAGACACGAACTTGTCTTCAGGAGTGTGTGCGACGAAAAGGCCAGTGTTGACGAAAGCGTGACCACCGAGTGGAGAAATGTGAAGCTGCTGGAGCACATCGCCGCATATGAACCACGTGACGTGTTCAATGCAGATGAAACTGCTCTATTTTTCAGAGCTCTGCCCGACAAGACGGTGACTTTCAAAGGGGACGCGTGCATTGGTGGCAAGAAGTGCAAGCAAAGGATAACTGTGCTTCTTGCCAGTCATATTGGCGGCAAGAAGCACAGTTATCCTTTGCTTGCACTTCTTGCCGCCAATATGACTAGCATGGAGCGCTTGCCACTACTTGTCGTTGGGAAGGCGCTTAAAGCCACATTGTTTTAAGAACGTCAAAAGCCTTCCTGTCGAGTACACAGCGAACAGGAAGGCATGGATGACATCGGACATTTTTCGCGGCTGGCTGCAGCAGTTGGACCGGCACTTCACGTCGAAGGACCGCAAGATAATTATGGTTGTTGACAACTGCAGTGCCCATAACTGTACAGTCGAACTGATGAGCATCAAAGTAGTTTTTTTGCCGCCCAACACTACGTCTGCTCTTCAGCCGATGGACCAGGGTATCATTCACTACGTGAAGTCAAAGTACCGGTAGCACCTGCTAGAGCGAATTATCCTATGCTCAGAAGCTGGAAAGTTGTATCAAGTGGACTTACTCGGCGCAGTGCACATCATCGCCCACGTGTGGAAAAACACTCCGCCGCAAGTCACCGCCAACTGTTTTCGGCACAGCGGTTTTGTGAGGCCCGAGCATGCAGCAGTAGCTGACGATGGCATTGAGGAGGTGTCAGCCGAGTCCACCGACGATGACTGCCCGACTTTCGATGCTGTCGTTCCCACAGATGTGACCTTTCAGGACTACATCGCGATTGATCATGGTGTCGCCACGAGTGGTCTCCCGACCGATCAAGAGATTATTAATGATGTCACGGGCGCCCATGAAGACCACGATTCCGACGAAGAATCATGTGAGGAGATACAGCCGCGACCTCATCGCACCTCACAGGAAGTCTCGGAGGTGCTGTTAATATTAGAGGACACTTGCCTGAACACTCCCGACAGCTTGCGTGCTGTTGGCCATTTTGAACAGTTAAGAAAAATTGCGATGACAGCCGGAATCTGCGCGAAAACGCAGACGACAATTACAAAATACTTCAACAAATAAAGGTATGCTTCTGCAGCTTGATTTTAAATGTTTTCCCTGTTCATTCGTTGATTCGGCATTCGGTTAATTCGGACAGCTTTTCCGGTCCCGTGAAAACCGAATTAACGAGCTTTTACTGTACAGCATAGACTGGTAACACAGGGGTGCAACCGGTGAAATAGGATTTAGATCAACTTTTGGAGGAGCAAATGTTGTTTTTGAAGCACAAAAATCCAAATTTGGAGCAAGTCAAGGGCAAAAAGACATACATTTGTCGCCTAAACTCCAAATTTAGAACAGTATAACAAAACAATTTACCTTAAGAAAAATAAGAACCAAAATATGGAAAGATCATTCAACGTCATTTAACTCTAGCACAGTGCAGACGAGCACTGCTGTATCAGCAAAGGACCACCTGCAGTGCAAACAATAAGTTCACATTACCATTTGCAGTACTGGTCCTTTGACAGACTCTGCAAATTCAAATGCTGATTTGCCAAGGTGGCAAACTCGAAGTTTTGTGAGTTCAAAAAGCAGGAACAATTGGGGTGGTGAAATCTGGTGTACAGTGAAAGCTCGTTAATTCACACCTCATTAATTTGAAATTTTGGATAATTCGAAATGGTCGCCGCAGTCCAATCAACAGTGCATAGAAGACCATGTGTAAAACGATTCGTTAATTCGAACAGAAATTGCTGCCTCTACGGATAATTCGAAGCGCGCGCCGCCGAGCGTCATCATCGTCAAACACTAGTGGAAGCTTTTACGGTCGAACGATAGGTGGCACGACCAGTTTTTTTCGAGCTTCAAGTGGCCTCCGAGCAAAGGGCGAGCAAAGTATGGCCTCCAAAATCCAGGGAGCATTTTTTTTTTTTTCGTAGCCCTCCCGCTATCTCAGAGCCTGGCGCCACTTGTACGTGGGACCCACGGGACGCTGAGGAGTCGGCGGAGTAGTCCTAGCAGTCCTAGGCCGCTCCCGGCAGCGTCACTTTGTTCCTCGAGCACGTTGTTCGTTCACGAATGATTTTGTGCGCGGGCGACAGGAAGGACTTCGGCATTACGCTGCTCACTGCCATGCACATGTTGGTGCGCGCATGGGAACAGGTGACCGCGACCACAATCGCAAACTGTTTCTGCCACAGTGGATTTGCAGCTGGAAGTGCGCAGGATAGTTGTGACGTCGACGTGGATGGGGCTGAGGAGCTCATGCCAGTGGCATTGCGCGACACTATTCGGGTCGTACGTTTTGCCGATTATGTTGAAGTTGACAATGGTGCGTCGGTGTGTGGTGCCCTGACTGATGAGGACATTATCGCTCAAGTAGCCGGTGCGCAGCCTGATGCTGAAGAGCCAGAATGTGAGGAAGATGAAAATGACGAAGCGCCTGTGCGCCCGTCAGCTTCTGCGGTGATGGAGGCACTTAATGTGGCGCGTCTCATCTTCAGCTTTGAAGAGGGTGAAGAGGATTCCCTGCACCGCGTCCGCGCGCTGGAACAGGGAGCCGCAGCTGTGGCATTCAGAGAAAAGAAGCAGAGAAGCAGAAAAGTCATCACCGACTTTTTTGGCCAATAAATATTTTTCGTGCCCCCACCCCCGAAATCCACCCATTTTGCTCACTTTCATTATTTCGAATTTTGTTTAATTCGAAATTGCTCAGCGTTTCCGTGGAATTCGAATTAACGAGCTTTTACTGTACTTAGGGCTGCAGAAATGCGACACAAAGCTTCAGAAAACTACTGGTAACTTTTTTTTAGAAGTCAGCGATCATGCTAGAACTAGAGATTATGTGGCGCATACACGCATAAGTGATTGAGGAAGAAAATATTCCATGTCCCGTGACAACTAGCACCAACAGCCCCTTTAAAAGGGACCCCAAAACGTTGTTTTTTTTTTTTTTTTTTTTAGGCTAGGGCAGTGGTTCTTCAATGGGGGTCCGCAATGCCAATTTCATGATCTGCGAAACCCTTAACAGCTTTTTTTTTTTTTTTCAACATTTTTTCGAGTCAAGTCCGGCCGTGACGCAAACACCGAAACAGGTTGAATGTGCCTGCAGATGGGCAACTCTGTTTAAGCGCGACTGTGCGACGTATGAAATGATATGGCACGTTTGATGTTTTTGGTAGCAATAAGAGGCACCTGTTTCACACTCCAGTTGTGTTAATTTACCTATGTACCACCTCCCTCCCGTCCGCTCCAAGGGGTCCTCCATCACGTCCACCAGTCCACAAAGGGTCCCTGGCACATCCATAAGGACCACTGGGCTAGGGCATCCTCAAACCATTCACACCACTAATTTAGTGACACGCCACGTGTCAAAGCCACCACGAACAATTATACCATACTCTCCTTCTCATCTCTGCCTGGCCTTCTCAACTCATGAGGCACGCTGGAATTGCTGGCAAACAAAAAGCCCTCATGATTTGAGCTTTTACCCATCTAGACCTCTAAAACTGCACACGACGTGTCAACGTGCTATGTCGGAGGCCACTACACAATGCGCTGGCAGCAAGCACGCCGTGTGGCAACAGAGACAAAGATCGCGGAGTGGTTCATACTTTCTCCGACAGGTGCCACTACCCCACCAGCCAATCTTGCTTCCTCGCATTCTACAGCCTCAGCCAATCAGATCAGCAGCCACAGTGACGTCAAATGACCAGAGCATGTCTCTCTGTAAATGCGCAGTTGAAAACTCATTAGGCCGAGTCACAGCAATCTGCAGCGATTCGCAGCTTTAAAGCATTGTAATGAATTACGCAGGGAGCGCCAATCGGTCGCCGAATGACCTTTAGGACTTGGTCTACAGGCTCAATGTGTTTGTACAATATCGCCAAAGCCGTTTCAGGGTCCCTATAAATCTTTGTACGGTTTTCTACACAACACTGGTGTACTGCGGCGAAAGCAGCTTCAAAAGCGTTCTGCAGGCGATTGAACAAGGCCAAGTAGTTTTTAAGTCGCGGTCCTTTCTTTAAGGAGGCCCTGAAACACAGTAACAGAATTCGAATTAATGAGGTTTTATTGTGCATGAAGATAACTGCACCATCATTGGAAGTTGCTTATTCTTTGCATATTAATTCGAAGGCCAAATTTCAAAACGCTTTCATTTTGCATGCTGTCAATTCTGTCACTTGAATGCCTTCAGTTTGCATGCTTTGAACCTTTGTGCCGGTGTGGTTGATTGATTTGCGGAGTTTAACGTCCCAAAACCACCATATGATTATGAAAGACGCCGTAGTGGAGGGCTCCGGAAATTTCGATCACCTGGGGTTCTTTAACGTGCACCCAAATCTGAGTACACGGGCCTACAACATTTCCGCCTCCATCGGAAATGCAGCCGCCACAGCCGGGATTTGATCCCGCGACCTGCGGGTCAGCAGCCGAGTACCTTAGCCACTAGACCACCGTGGCGGGGCTTGTGCCGGTGTAATTGCCAAATGCTTGAAAAACTCACAACGCGCATTTCCCGCAGCTCGCCGATTCGCTGCCGAATGGCCTGCTCCATGGCCTTGGTCTCGTTGTGGATCTTGTTGATCAGGTCCACGTTGGTTTGGCCGCCGGTGTTCTGCGTTGAAAGCTGCTGGTAGTGCGCTTGCAGCTTCTGGCACTCCTGGTACTGGATCACGAAAGACTCCTGAATCTGGATCATGCGGCGAAGTTCGTCCTCCGTCTCCTGTACACAAAGTATTCGATATGACGGCCGTGAACAAGCGCACACACGTACGGGAAAGATCTGTGCATCTGTTAAATGTTGGCAGAACAAATTGCCTTGACTTCTCTCGAACAGGCCTTCTCAACATTTACAGTTGGACCACCAGCACTGCAGTCACTCAATTTAGGACCGCACAGCCAACACAAATGTAGTAATACAAATGTAGTAATGTGTGCTTTTTTATTTGTCTCACCAGCATTGGTGCTCACATGCATACCGTTTCATATATGTAGCGATGAAAGAGCCTGATGATGTTTGGAGCAACTCCAGGAACAGTAAACTTCCTGCTTTGGAGCAGGTTTGGGTCAGAAATAAACAAAAGCAGACTAAGAAAGGTTATTTAGTAACTTATAACACGCATTACCTTACAAGAATAAGCAACGAAATTATCAAAAAGTAATTGAGAGCAATGATGTATCTAATATCCCCATCATAAAAACAAGGTAGCGCATACTCAAAGGCCTCTAATGGCAGACGTGGGCATGTTGCATCCCAGGCAAACACCAGAAAGGGCATGAATTCCACATGGTAAACATCTCTCACATGCTCTCAGTGCTTCAAGCCACATAAGTAAAGCCGACCTCAACCAGTCCGCCGCAACCACGAAATGAAGAAACGTACCTGCGTGCGCCTTCTCAACGTGTCCAGCTGCTGGGTTATTTCACTGTGTGGATCGTGAGGGCCCGGCATGTGGGAGGCGAGCCGACTGCAGTTCTCTGCCTGCTGGATTATGCGCATCTCAGTCGCAAGGCAGTTCTTGATCACACGAACCAGGGCGTGGGGGTTGTGGCCGTAGTTTTGCTAAATAAGAACGACAAGCCAGAAGACTCGTATCATTTGTCAACAAGGCAGCAATGATAATAAACTAATGAATACGCATGCCCCTAGACCGCTACTCTAACTGTGCAATCTTTGATCGATGGGTGCTCACTACATTCAGCGTCGTAACATTTATCAGGCACCAAGTCACTGCAGTATGGGTACATAGCATGGTTTTCACAAATGCTTATAAAATATTCGTTTCCTCGGCACTTAAAGATAGAATTTTTTCGGCCTTTAAATAAATGAATGTACCATTCCAATTGGCTTCCAATAGTACACATATTGCTTATTATTATAAGGAAAAATTAATATACCGGGCTACGGAGGCAGGGGTTCTACACATTTATGTTGCTCCACAAGTAGTAAAGCAGCTTGCACCTGATTTCGATTTTGTTCACTTGCGTCGTTAACGAGTTTAGCAAATTATATGCACAGAAAATCTGAACAGAACATTTCAATAGTTTAATGTATACTTTAGGGTCATATTAGGAGTAAAAAATTTCTTCATGCAGAACTAAACAGCCTGTTTGCAGCTGCGAACTGACCCACCATGTCATAGACATTCATGCAGGAGGACGGGCGTGCTGAAGAAGGTGATGTTAAAAAGAAAATATGCTTGCAAAGTGAAGAATTACCTTATTTCACCTACACTTCCACCAACTGTTTCAGTCTCATAAAAAAACTTAATAGCATTTATTTCGTCAAGGCAAGTGACAAAATAATTAGCAAACTTAAGTACTATGTTTTGCCGTGGAAGCAGCGGTGCGCTTCGGTTCTGTAGCTGTCATAGTGTTGTCAAGAAAAGTTGTCACGGTGTATAAGAACGAGGCAACGAACAAAGCAGCCAGGTACTGGAGGGAAACATTTGCTTACCTTAAAGGTGTTCACAGCCTCCAGAAGCTTGAGCCGCATGACAAAGTTATCCTCGGTAGAGGCCTTGTGTTGCAGCTCCTCAAGCAGAGAGGCCACCACGCCCGGTGCGTACATATCGAAAGAGGGGTTATCAGGGTCCATCTCCTGCCACGGCTTCCCCTCGATCCAGTGGGCAAGAGCGCATCGAACCTCCATGGGAAAGTGCTCGCCATAGGCCAGCTGACACTGACGCAACAGCTCCCCGGGAAGCTCCTGCAGACGGGCCCAGAGCGCCATGCTGCTCTCGCCCGTTACCGCCTACCCGCACGCTCTCGGTGGGTGCCTACACCACCCTGCGGGGACAAGCGACAAAGCCAACACACATGCCATTACCCAGTTTGTTTAGTAAAAGACACCAAGCCTGCACAGAACGTGCAGCACAGTCGCTGCAAAAGCTAGAATAATAGCCTCACTGGAGCCCGTTGTAAACTCTGTAAGGGCAGCTACTCCAAATACAACCACAAGATACCCACTACGCTGATTTTCATAATTTTGCATATCAGCCACTATACCATTATTTATCATTTTGCGGAAAAGCAAAGTACCGGCTACACATGCCCTTATATGTGCTATGTTGCTAAAATTGGCTACTGTTGTGATCTCACAAGAACTTTCACTGTAAAAGGAAAAAAAAGAAATTACACTAGCATCAGCAGAATGACAGATGGAAACATAGGTGGAATGTTCAACCTGGCTAACCTCTTCTTTACGAGCGGTCTCCGCTACTTCCAACCTTTAGTGTTTTCTATCAATGCAGAAGCGAAACCCAGAGCAATAAGAGTTGTTCGATGCAACGACAATAAGTAATTTATAAATTAAGCACACCCGAAAGCCTCTAAGTGATTAGGGCATCCATGTGGACGATTCTGAAAAAAAATCATCACATTGAGCGTGCATGCACGAAAGTTACAATGAAGCTCTTTGTCTGAAAAAAAAAAAAAAAAGCTTTTATAGAATTGCAGGGAGAATTGAACTTAAAGGAACCTTTGCAGCATAGCACTTACAAGAACTGAACATCTCTCATTTTTTTAGACCCGAGCTTTTTTTTTTCAACTTATGTGTGTTATGAAAACCCATGACGAATTTTTCCAGAACTAATACCGACTTAAAGGGGTACCGACACAAAATCTTTGGCCTCGCGTTTTTCTGCTGCAATGTGTTGCTGGGGGCCTGTTAGTCATGACACGACACATTGTTTGCTGCAGCACGCGTCAGGTAATTAATCATTTACAGGCCCCTCATTATCGATCAGTTTCGGTTTGAAAGAGCTCCAAAAGCTTGGTGCGAGTGTCGCCACCAAGCATGTGCAGCTCTTTATCACATCAGGAACGAGAACTGTGACACACTTCCGCACAGTCTGCACCAAGAATTACTTTCAAATAGGAAACAAGACTGCAATGTCGCCAAACACAAAACTTTTTAAGCCTGTGCCACGGCCACGCACTCGCAACCGAGAAATATAGACTGTAGGAACAAACGTGGCAAAAGAAAAATGGTGGCTATAACGTCATCATAACTTGTCTTGTTGACTGCAGCGTGGTGAAGTTAGGAAAGTAGGTGGTCCCCAAGGGGTCCCCTTCGAGAGTGTCAATGGCACGATGGAGTCGAACGATCACCCAAACTTCGAAATTTTTATAGAATGCCTCCCCAGCTAAATTCACTGTTGATATTTTGCAGATGATATACGAAATGTTCCTGGGAATCGACCCCACAGGCTACCTCGGCCACGAAATTTTGTGTCAGTGCCCCTTTATAGTGTAGTTATCATTATTCAGCCAACAGTTTGCACTCAGGTGTCATATTTTGTTTCTTGCTCACTCACTTCGCACAATAGTTTCTCAATACATCCATGCCCACTTCCCATGGCGAAATTTTCCTTAACAATATTCTGTTGCTTCAGATATATAAGTACTTAAAATCGTATGAAGATTAACTTCCCAGTGCAGACATCTGGCATCTAGCTACCAACTCTGAAGTGTTGGTGTGTGAGGAGCTCCTAAAATGCATAACAAACCACCTAAAGCCACGCATACAGCCATCGAATGTCCACTTCATTTGTTTTTATGCTATAAAACATGGTAATGTAAACCTACCCTTCTTGAAATGTTTGTGCAGGCACACAGGGACAGAGAAGAGAACAGGCCCAATTTGTGTCTGTGTTCTCTTCTTTGTCCCCGTGTGTCTGCACAAACATTTCAAGATGGATCTGTTCCAACTAGGCCACATCGCAGTTTTGCTTCAGTATAAATCTACAATTGAATGAAATACAAAGCCAGAAGTGCTTACAAGGCTTGAGACGCTGGCACAAAGATACAAACAAGACTGGATTGATAAGGCTCGCACAATTCCAACAACGCGGGCAAATATCCTAACCAAATGTTTGAATTTTCAAGACTTTCAAGAATTGCCTTGCCTTTCGAGGACTGCTGGAATCCCCATGACCACGAAAATATCACGTACCAATAAAGCGCTACTTCGTATGCCACACTCCTGCTCAAGTATTACAAGGTCAACAATTTTTATCTGGCAATAAATGATGCAAACAAATGGGCTGCCAAGGCAAGAAAGAGGTAACCTTAGTGCCCCCCTCTTTGTAGATAATTCGTTCGCCTTAATCCTCAACAACCATGTGAAAAGATCACCGATTCGAGCGGTTCCATAATTACACAATTTGGTGACCACCCCAACTTGACTTCCTGAACAATTTGCACTGCACAATTACCACACTGTTGCCCCAGCCATAACAAAGCAGTAACTGTAAGTAAAGAAACTGAGCTGCATTACTGACCATGACTGTAAAGGTGAAATGCACGGTACAAACTTTATAAACAATAAAGCATCTTCATCAGACATTAATATACTGAATGCACACTACATCAGGCATTGAATTTTTTCCAAAGGAGTACGAAAGCCGCATGCAACACTAACACTCCTCCGATTAAAGCCAAGGATGATTACAGAAGAGATGCACCAGCAGCAAATTTGTTCAAATGGTCTGCTTTGCATGCACAAATGAGCTTTCTTGCAATTTGACTGACTAGTCAATTAGGCTTAACATGTGAAACGAAACAAAGGCTCTATTTGAGATATGCTGTCAATAAAGGTTATTTTGGTTACACTGCTCAGGTATACATTGTACATCCTAAGAGCATATGCCCTGTGGCCCACGCTTTCTGCAAAGCTTTTATAGGTGTTTGAAAGCGATGCTGCTTTTGTTTAGTGACCATTAGCAAGCATAGAACGTGCTACAAACCAAACTGGACACATTCTTCAGTGTGAAAGGCCTTGCTACAAGAAATATGACACTGTAATTATACAGACTCGTCAAGCAGTACATGTCACCCACTGTGTGCCACACAAGCATATCATAGATGGATTTTCTCAGTATGCCCATTTTCACGCGTAAATATAGCTTAGCTATACTACTGCTCTTTGGTGATGCCCAGTTTGGAGTCGAGTGTGTTCACGCTTTCACAGCCCTGTTATGATCTTCTGACAACAGCGGTCTTACAGGGACGGCACTATTACACGATGATGACACAGAACAACAGCTGTTGATTGCTGGTGACCAGAGTAACTCCAAACATATAAAAAATTCTCTAAAAATTTTAATGTGCCTTTGGAATGTTGGGATAGGTGCAAGCAATACCTCATCACTGCCACACTGGTAGATTAGTGCAGAGGCACATACATGCACCACCCCCTTGTCAGAGTGAGTTAAAGGAGTACTGGCACAAATTTTAAACATTTTGGGGTTGTTGCTTTAAATGAGAACACTGGTACAGAGAACCCTAAAAACAGTGCCGTGGTGCTTTGGAATGCGTTGAATATGTTTTTAGTACCGCTTTCTTTGAACAATTTCAGAATCAAGAGGGTGGCTTCCCAATGATGTGTCAAAAGGAATCTGACATCGCAGCAAGACAGCAACTCCTGACATACTACTAGCAATAGATGCCTGTTTGCTATCAGCCACACGTGCTTCCCGTTAAAAATGATGAGTGAATTGTTGTCCAAGGATTGTGACGACTTCTGCAATTTAGGCAGCACACAGGAAGCAAATTTCACAAACCCAGTGAGCTGTGTTTACTTGTCACGACAATGTCCATTACAGTGGGGCTAGCTTAAAAGATGCTGGATTATGAACTTTAACATCAGGGTACTAATACATTTTGCATACGTTATCTGGCTCCGGTGTGTGGAGAGCATTGACATTGCACACCATGGAAACATAAGCTGTCCCTTCAGCTGGTGTGCTTCAAAATCATGTCAGTACTCCTTTAAGACTATGAAAATTTCATGAGAAGTTATCACCCACATAATGCAATCAGGATTGCAATATTGCTATAAATGGCTGGCCTGTTGTGACAGCCTCTTCTTTGCCTATTCCTACAACAAAAACTGACATGTCCGGATGAACTGCAGCGCATGTTATCGTGGAAGGGTGCAGCTGGCATATTAATTAACCCAGCCTATTTCAGTCAAATATGACTGCTGTTTAGAACACGGAGATATTTCCTCTCGAAACCAGATTTTGGTTTACTTTTTATTTCAGAGATGTAGCCTGCAGTGACAGCAATGATGAAGTGGTAGTAACTGCAGACTATTTGCATCGACACAGCAGTCACAAAGCTGGAAATTTTCCAGCCTATTCCGTACAGTTTTTCCCAATATGGCATCCAGGACATTCACCGCCCCCAACTTTGTTCAGAAATAACAAATTGACATGCTGTGACAAATTCTGATGCAACCTTGCAAGAGACTTTAGTTGAGAACCACATTCACAAAGAGCTAAATGAGATAACCGTGTAGAGACAATTCTTAATAGTTATGCACATAAATGTAAATACTGTCAAGTGAATTTACGAAGATATTCACAAAATGCAGAAAAAACTCAGTCTCCACCTGCTATTGACACATGGCATGAAAACTTCTAGACTGCAGCATTGTAGTAATGAGGACAGAGATTACAACGCCTGACCACTGGGTGGGCTGGCTGTTCTACTCTCGGTTGTTTTTCGCGACCTTGCTCTAGCTCAGGACACCCCAAAGCTCAGTGTTATTCCTCGTCATTACAGCATACGTCTTCAGCAATGCATACGCACAACTGCTCATCATAACCCCCATCGTGCCATTACGAATCTGGTCCACTGGTTGGCTCTGGTGCAAGCGTACAGGACAATATTAGAAGAAACTGATGAAACACAAATTGAAGTTGTGCGAATAGACAGTACGCACATCACTTAGTCCCATTTGAGGCGCTTAGCTCCATGGGAATTTTATGCATCACAGCCCAAAAGTGGCATATAAAAAGTTTGGCCCCAGCATGGTGTACTGAGAGACCTGGCATGCTATACTTTAAACCAAAGGGAGAAGTGCCTCGATGAAAAAATGCACCTTTCTGAGAGAAATAAGAGCGTGCTTTGGCGAGCACTCATGGCATCATATTCAACCACAAAAGTTCACACCTCCAGCAAGTGGCAAGAACGACGTTTCTGCAAAGAACAACAATGCTGGGGGCAGACAATGAAGCCACAGAAAAGGCTACAATACTTTACAAGTTGCAAAATAGTGTACTGTCATATGCCCATTTGGCCAGTCTTGCTTGTTAGCCCTTAGCGCAGGCAAAAAAAAAAATTACTTAAAACACTACGAAAATCAGTTTTCTGCAAATGTTTGGTTAGTGCATGTCCTCAAGCTACCTAATTATTTAAAACCACAGTGCTTTCGTTATCAATTGAACAATTGCAACATTAGGTGTAACGTATAAAATTTTTTTTTTTTTTTTTGCAGACAAAAGACAAAGCTCTTTTTCTAAGGCATTGGGACCACAGCACTGTATATTACTGCTATGGGTCTTCTTTAACGTCATCTTTATTGTTGCCGTCTTAAGAGCACTGCCACTTAGATAATATAAAGTTTGCCGTTTTTCTCTTTTTTTTTTGCGAATACTGAACTCCTCTTTCACATGTTTATTTGCTGAGCAATAGTTCTTCTAAAAAACTTACGCGCACGTGTCTGCATACGCACTCACCAACAACTTGTTCCGCCCGTGAGGGCGTCACACTGGCGTTACGAGCCAGAACTACCACCGCACACTAGATCGCAGATCTGCACAAACAAGCCATTAACACAACGAACGAACAAAGCGCCCGCGGAGGCACGTGTCGCCTTAATCGCGTAACCGTTACACAGGCAGGTCCACGTGGCTATTCACTTCGTTCTAAACAATCGCTGCAAGTTTTAATCACTCAGTTTTAATCACTCAAAATTGCGAGCAGTGCAGCGTAGGCGCGTGGACGATGCCATGGTCATGCTCAGCGCGCGAACTCTGGAGAGGAGGAGCGCAGTTAGCGGAGAGAGACGCGATTGCACATTTTCGGAAGAACCGGCGTCAAATTTGGGGTTAACAACGTTACTTCTCAATCCACGATTTCAGTGGGGAACACCATCAGTGATTACTAACAATTACGCGCTACAACTGTGAGCAGCAAGTCGCTTACAGGCATCACAGAGTAAGCAACGATAAAGGAATGGGGGAGAAAGGGAAAACCGCATGTCCGCAACGCCGCAAGCGCACTAACCACGACCAAAGGAAATGGTGCCAGGGTTAACAAACAATAAAGGTAGCAGTCTCACAACCTCGGCACCAAACTTGCGTGGCGAGTAGCTATGCGGCACTACACTGTCACCGGACGCCCCAATCAAAATTTCGACGACTCATGAGGCATACCGAGCAAGCACCCTCGCTACAAGCCGCGCGCTAGGCAAGGATACAGCACGCGTGACATCGCGTCACAACTCTTCACAGCACATCACCGCTAGCGCAGTCTTCCACTGCAAGTGTCGCGAAAGCCGGGACGCGAGACATCGTCACAACGCGCTGCTCGGTAACCATCGCGGACATGTGCTAGGCTTTCAGCCATTACCTCCCTCGCGAAAGGGTTGAAGGACAACTACGTCGGGAGCACTTCGGCGTCACTCACCTGTTTACGGCGAAGAACGTTCGACTCCGAGAAAGATGTACACTCGTCCCACGAGAAATGCGCGGCGAAACACCGAAAGGCAGCGATGACCGAGCACAAAATGCGACGCTGCTGCGACTCACAGCCACGGCATTTTTTTTCTACACAATAACGAACGCCATTTCCCTTACTGACGTCAGATGCGACGACGACGACGACGGATGAATAGCGAGATAAACAGAAAAAGAAGAAAACATATGGCACGTAGCGCCGCGGTACGGCCGCCGCTGCAAGTGTCGAGATCAAGAAACTGCTGCGAGTGAGCGCCGACAAGCGAAAAGAGAGAGCCTTCGAGAGAGAGGATAGCATAGGCAGCAGCGAGCTTGCTGGGTCGCGCCTTTTCCAGGAACGTCGCGACGATTGCTGCGCTTGTCGGACGTGCATTCGTTGTTCACTTTTTGTTTTCTTTTATTTATTTTTTGCCTCCGGTTTGCTTATGCCAACGTTCTCCCTCTGTGTGCGAGTGCGTGTTTGCGGATGAACGCGCGCGCGTTGAAAAAATTCAAATTCGCTTCGCGCGCGCCCGCTGTCTTGCCTCGCTCTTCTGCAGGTGCTGCGCACGCTCGCCGCGAAAACAAAGCGACGTGCAACGTCACTGAAATGCCAACGCGCCGCGCCGATACATTTGGCCCCGGTTTAAATGTTATCCAAGCTTTGACGGACGTGCCACGAGACCACACAAACAAAATATGTTGTCGAGTGTGGACACACACTGTGACGTTTGTGTTCCTTGGCTTTCTAAATTAAGTGCAACTGTGGGCAGCATAAAAAATATAGAAATAGATATGATAATATTAACCGAAGGAAAATGGCAGTTATCAGTTCATATAGCTTAGCTTCATTACCTATGCGCAATGGCCGATATTTCGCGGTTAAAGATACACAAGAGAAGAAAAAAACTTGCTGAGGGACATGATAATGGTCGTCAATGCGTCTTCGAGTCCTTTCTGCGAATATTTCACTTTACAGGAAAAGCAATGCACTTGCACATGGTGAAAACGACACATTCCAAGTTGCGAGTGGGTAATTAAGAAATGAGGACTGCTGCAGCTCCTACGGATACAGTCCATTCGGCAGCGGTTCTCTTTTCGAATGTGCAGCCTGCTCTCGCATACATTATAGGCTATAATAGAATCTAAACAATTCACGTGTCACTACGAACTAAATGCCTTATTTGCTCTACAGTGTATTTCAGTCCTACGATGTTTGATGGCATCTGTTGCCGAGAAAAAAAAAAAAAACATGCGGTGGCAGAAAACGAACCGCGACCAACGTTCCGCTGCGTGTCACCTGTTCCAAGAACGCGTGATTTTTTTTTTTTTCGTCAGGAGGTTGAGTCTTAGTGAGTGCACTACACATTCCGTCATTATGTTGGGAGCGAAATGCAGCACACAATGCTTAGAAATTAACTATAGGAGATTGTAAATTAACCATTGATTATCAAGATGTCATCACCCTCCGTAAAGAACCTGTCAAATCTCACATCTGATACCTGATGTTCATTCCACGAACTTTTACGCCTCATCCCCCCCTATATATATATATATATATATATATATATATATATATATATATATATATATATATATATATATATATATGACTACATTCCGGTCCCCACTTCAGATCAAGACGGTGCCACCCCCCGTAAAAAATTTTGCCCACGCCCTGGTTGAGGGAAAGAAAATAACATGCGTATCCACTAGGGTGACGGTGTGATAGACAGATAAAATTTATCTGTCAATGCGACGACCATAATGTGGAAGGCTGCTTATGCATGGTTCGTTCCGGCAGTGCGCTCCACGCCAAGAGCAACAGACACACACACACATACAAACACACTGGGCGACCGCACTTCCAACGTCTCCAAAATTCAAATACATGACCTTCGAGATCAGTTTTCTTTTCCAAGTCATTGCGGATCGTCACTATGTATACACCTAGGTTTGCTGTATGCCATTTGTCTTACAGCAAGCTGTATACGCAAAGGTAGTGCCTCTGTATACCTCCTTTGTAAGGTTTCCTGCCGACGTTGTCTCGGCTACCACAACATAAATATCAGTGGTAGCCGAGTGGTAGAACATCCGCTTCAATGCGGCAAGTATCTGGTCCGCTGCGATTCCCAGAGCCATCGGACACTGTTGTCCCTTCTTCCGCCATTATACGGACAACAGCACAAGAACGGAAAATGGGCTAGGAAGAAGCACAGACGAACGCCTCTAACAGCTTCCGCCCGTGCCTTGTTCCCTTCAAAGGTATTAATAAAGCTGAAATGACTCCAGCTCTACAACCACAGTTTGAAAAGACACACACATTTTGGGGACCGATTCGGTTCCTTCCTCAGGTGGGAACTGCACTAGTCATGGAAACGTCACCATGTCTTATTCTTTTGCCACGGATCCCGCTTTTTCATTTGATCACGTTTCGGAGGCTGCGAACGCGTAACGGGAGCATTGTTCGCAGCTTGCAAGCTGTTCATGTTTGCAACTGCTTCTTTATAAGAGAAGCGCCATCGATGTCAATTTCTGAAGTTGCGCTTCTGAAATTTAAGTCCTTGAATAGCGTGTCCTCACTTCACACACACTGAAAACGAATTTCAGTTTTTTTAGAAAGAGGGAGAGGGGGGCAAAACAATGGTCCATGCACCGAACACATGTTGCGTCACCTCAATGGCGCCATACGGATGATTTTCGGCCAAATGTGTTATTCTCGTATACATGTGCTGTCGACGCGGGGTAAACAAGCATTTAAATCCACCTAAGGATTGTTAGATATGTCGGTCTTCAAGCTGTGAAGCCCTGCGAGCCAAACGGGACATTGGAAACTCGTAGCAAGCGTGACGGGAGAGTCTGTTCATTCGTATAAATACGAAACCGTATTACGGCACGCCTCTTTTTTTTTCCCGGTCGTTGACCTTTTTTCCATTGAAGGCGCCCCGGCGCCACAAAAGCATTTTCATACGTTGCTTTTCTTCAAAAGTTGTTACGGTCTTATGGGTACCTGTCATCGTTAAGGCGAGACATATGTTATTAGGGAGATGCAGTGTCACTGGAAAGCGAGAGCGCTACCGTCTTACCATACTTGTGTACCCTATTTCCGCAACCAGCTAAAACTCTGTTTCGACTATTAAAACGTGGATGCGCGCTCGACACTGTCACTTCCACAGGATTGGTGTTATCCTGGTCCCCGCGTGGACAGAAGGAAAATGGGGAGGGGGGGGGCAACTTCCGGACCCCAACTTTTGGTGCGCCGGAAATTGTGGTCCCCCCCCAATTTCTGGTACACCAGAGAGCGCCATGTCAGTTTCCTTTATGACAATGCATCTATCTTGCGGGCTCCCATAGAAGCGAATCTCCGCGTGCTGTTGTAACAATGCTCTCCCATTCTCCATGTCGAGGCGTCTATAGCCGTGCTTCGGTAATAACTGCAGACCTTTATCGAAGGCTGGCGCAGCGATGCGGTCAGCGATTTCTCGTACAGACAGTGTCCTACTGACCATGCTTATCGCTCCCGCTCTCGTAGTTGTGCAACATAAGCATATCACCCCCCCTTCTCGGCAACTTCTTTCGCGCAATGAGCGTTTCCGTCTGCTATGAACGCGCGGCTGTTTTTGTACGAACAGCGTTTTTGTTTACCTGCTCAACTTGGCACGATTACGTTGTGCATCAAGCCTCGTCGAGTCCACAGCGTCGAGGTACGTCAGACTAGAAAGTGTACAATCCTATGACGTAATGCCAGGAGGCTATATACAGATCTCGAAATCTCGGCATCTCGTTTCCTATTTGTGGCGTGGTGACTCATTCAGTTTCATCGTAATATTGCTGAGTAATGGGAGAAAGTTACATCGCGATGACTTTACTGTAGTCCCCTGTCATATAGATTGCGCGTGAGCGATTGCATCGTTATGAGCAATACACACGGAGAGTAAACGGTTAATTGGAAGGAAGCTGATGAAATGAAGTTATTTGCATTGACGTAGAGCACATCTGACACCGATCAGACAGAGTAAAGTAAAAAAAAGAAACCTACAAAGAAGGACAATGCGCTGAAGGTACTTATGAAGCAGCGGCAGGTGCCCGTACGAGCTCTAAAAAGGACGCGAAATTCAAGCTTTTAATTAAATGTCTACATATGCACTCATCAGAAAATCTTCGTCGAAAGGCGCAAAAGTGAAATAGTTCCGGGAACAGTTAGATGTAACGTGGCCATTTTTTTTCATTGATAGTAATACTTCGTGACGTCTTACGTGCTTCGTTAAAGAGAAAGAAAATGCTTATTTTACCATCAGCTGCAACCACATGTAAACTGTGACTGCGGCTATATGCCCAGGGTACTCGTGCGGGCTCTTCGACAGCGGAAACTGGCCTCGTGAAGCAGCTCAGACGTCCGTTTTAAAATCCAGACGCATGCATATAGAACAGGTCGGCAGTCTCGTTAACTTGCACAAGGACGTTTGCGTTCTCTTTTGAAAATTAAACAGAATCGTTTTTCTCTATATTTCAAAGGTTTGCAACGTGATTCATGCCCCACCTCATTACTCGTTAAAGGCCTTGTCCGCAACACTATACAACGTCTGTTACAACGGTTGTCACATGATATGAACAAAACAGTAAGGAGAAGGATAACGGATCAGAAACGGGTAACAATGAGAATTTACGCGTAACGTGTCATTAAATCAAAGGCAAGAATGACCACCTCGTTCTTGAGGCGTCTAATGATGGAAACCAGAACAAATTAGTCCAGAACATCGTATAATTATCTTGGCAAGCGAGCGTACTCTTTCCTTCCTCCGGGTTTTCCTCTTTCTCTAGCAGCAAGTTTGAGAAAGGGAAATCACAAAAGATTTCGTGCTCGGAGCCAAACAGAGACTCTCGCGTGTGTAAGCGGAATCTGTAAACGTGACGCTGCTGGAAAACCAAACATTTCGGTCATTAGCGTTGGGAGTTGTCGAGAGTTTCACAACCGTTATCACACACGCTCACCTTCTATCGCGATGGAGACCGGTCGGAAAGCGCTTACTTATACAGCGCCGGCTGCGGAAGGGAGTCAGTTGCGGTACCGAATCACGATCACAACAAGGCTAGACACTATCGAAACGGACAACTTGTTTCGGGCTGGCCGGTAATGACCAAGCATTGTACATAGCGCAAAACGTTACTAAAGATATATGCAAAAATGGCAAGCCACAAGCGCTTAACTTTCTCCTTTTGGCTTGTTTTTTTTTCTTTCTGTATCTGTCCTTAGTGAAGTTTTGCTCTACCTGCTTTGGCGATATTGAAAGTGATTCTTGTTATCTTGGTCTGAGAAACGGGAACAGACGGAAGAGGTTAGCGAAATGTGTAACTGAAAGGTTTTAGGCATACGCGACATCGGTGACACAAATGAAAAAACGAAAACTTCCATGCAACGAAGTTCTCCTCGGACACGTTTCCTTGTGTTCCATCTTTTGTACTATAGCATGATGGAGTACTACACGGCTTGTTACGCCGTCCTATTCATTCACAGTTAGTGAAGAAGACACAAAAAAATGAAGTTAAATGGTCGCGATCTCTGCTCCTTTTGGGGCATAGAATTTCCGATACTTTCGAGTGAGTTACTATGGACATTATTTAGTCCTGAGGAGAAATAAAGCGGTGCCGAAAGTCCCAGCCAATCAATCCGGTTGCTCCAAGGTCGGGGCCGGTTGACAGAGTCCTTCGGCGACGGTCCGGACCCTCTGCGCAGCCTTGAGCTGAGCGATGAGCTCTCTGCGTCGAAGGGCGGAGTCCCAGGAGAACTGGTCTGAAAAGACTGTGCCCACGTTGGCAACACACAGCCAGAGCATGTCTTCGAAACTGTTGTATTCGTAGCCGCACTATAGAGGAGTCAGAATTGATCCTGCTTAGCGTCGTAGGTGCGAGTACACAACTGTCTGTTATAAGTGATTGCTTGTACTCTGTTGAGCTTTGTGTGAGGAGGAGGAGGGGGAGGAGGAGAAAAAGTTCGACGTTCTAACTGAGTAGATCTCCTACCCCCTACCCCCCAAATTAAGACGAATTTGTAGTAAGGGTTTCAAGCTAGCTGTAGTAGCAGTAGTAAAATACTGTTATTTCAGCCATAAGCTAAAGGTCTATCATTTTGACCACTTTCGCTATACACCAGTCGATGATGTTCTTCTTCTCCCTCAGCCTTGACTCCGCATTGCACTTGCTATGAAGCTACGAAGCAAGTGTGGCCGGAGCTGGGCAGTATTCCTTTCTGTTCATTTTTCTGTTCCTTTCCTTTGTTTTCATTTTTTCTGTCTTTCTTTCTTTTTACGCTATTTAGGACTATTTCTAGTTTTCTTCCCATTTTCTTTCTTTCTCTAGGATCTTCCTATTTCTCGCTTCCTTCCGCTTTTTTTTTCTATCTTTAGGAGTTGTCTCGCGTGTGTTACTACAAGCGATGGCAGCATACGATGACGTCACACGACAGTTCGGGCGTCTAAACTGCTCCACACACACAAAAAAAAAGCCTTGTACACAACGGAATGAAAATGAGCCTTTGCACAAGGCCAATGTGCGCCGGTGCGAATTGCAATACAACGTTGTGAAACGGTGACCGCGAGCTACATCGTTTTGTCCGTTTTCACGAGCTGCATTGGCAGTAGGCGCCTTCAGATGCGTACAAACATCAATTGCGGCAGTAATTACAGAAATTGACACAATAAACACTTAAACAGTGGAAATAAGCGCTCAAAGCAGACGCGTCAACTCAAGTCTTTCCTGCAAACAGTTCAGGAGCCACTTTGAGGAGGAGGAATGAAAGAGGAAGGACAGGTAGAGGAGCCACTTTGAAATTTCTCAAAGGCGGCCACTGTAATCACCGCGGGGCGGTGAAATCCTGCTAATTTGGCAGGAGTAACCAGAAACAACGCACCGAACAGCGCATGAAAACGCCTTCGATGACGACACTGTTTACCCTCGCCGTTATCAACCTTCAATCAATATATACTTCGTTTCGTGGCGGCTCTTCCCTATCGCATGGCCGCTTATCGACGCTCGCTTATACTCATCCCCCGATGCGAGGGAAACAGTGTCGTCACTGAGGGCGTTTCTGAAGTGAATAGTATGAAGCGCTGTTCGGTGCAGTCGGCCTCGGTTTCGCCAGCTAAATGAGCCAGATTTCCTCACTCCACTGCGATTACCAGTGGCCGCCTCTCAGAAATTTCAAAATGCCTATGAATTAATCACAGCAAATGCTTGAATTCGCCCTTGTGGCTTGACCGCTTATTTCACATGGGTAAAAGTTAAGTTTGTTAATTTTTCCAATTACTGCAGTAAATAATGTTCCTACGCATGTGCAGATGCTTTGTTTAAGTAAAGGGAACGCCACAGGTATCATCCGAATATCTTCATTCTGTAATCGTTCAATAATAGCAGATACATTGCTTAGAACTCTCTGCATAAATAACTCATTGTCGGCGTCATTTTCGAGTGTACAGAATCCCGATTGCGGCGGCCGCATGTTCGATGAAGGCGAAAATGCCTGAGGCCCTTGGCATGCTTCGATTTAGGTGCACGTGAAAGAACCTCGTGAGGTGGTCGAAATTTAAGGATACCTTCGCTACCACGTCTCTCATAATCATATGGTCGTTTCGGGACGTCAAATACTGACAGTTACTATTATTTTCGAGTACAGCCGCTTTCTAGAGCATTACAGCGCCGCATTTCCGGGAAAGTCCCCCGGCGAGCTAGACAGGGAATCGGAGGGACGCGCGTGCACGTGTTCTCTCGCTTCCCGAAAATCGCGGCGGACAAGCGAACAGGTGTTGTTCACGAGGCTGTGAAGAACGGGGCACGAAAAGAATAGACAGATACCAAGCCAAAGCACGGTCATCGCTTCAACGGCAGGCTACCACATCTCCCTTTCTGACCCCCGTATTTCAGAACGTCGCTTCGCTCAACTCTTCACCATCACTTGGGAAAGCTGATGGAAGCGCCATCTCTAAGAACGACAAGTCACCGCATATCAGGGATAACCTGCTGCGACCTGTGAGTAGCGCAGCGTCATTTTCGGCCGAGCAGTAGCGCACTGCTCAACTCCGTCAAGTGAATGGTGAAAGTCGAGTCGAGGAGCGTTTGTGAATACGGGGGTGAGACCCTTGGGCGCATCTTCCACAATGTGCACATATCGTTCAATGAAATCTTTCTCGGGTATACACTTTATCTATACTCTATAGCGCACATGCTTTGGAGATTCGGATGGAGATACTTCAAGGTATATAAGGATGAGTGCGACTCGCATCTACGCAGCCCCACTCTATAATCGGCGACAACTTATCTTTGACATTGGAGCGAAGGATTATACGGAGGCGGGGCTTCCGCGTCCATTCATGTTCAGCTTGCCGTAGCTTTCGGTTTTGCTCGCTCGCATCGTTAACGCGTTTATAAAATGAACATACACATGGAAAGTATGAATGGGAGAAACACTTCGAATGTTCAGTGTACATCTGAGTGTCCTATTATTAGCATATTTTTCTTGGAAAACTGAACAGCACGTTTGCGGCGGCACACTGACTTGACGGACGCCACTCTTCTTCCGAAAACGGGCGGGCCGAAAAGGTGGTGCTGTCTCAGAAACGGAACGAAAAAGAAAGCGTTCTCAAAAAGTGAACGATAACCGTGTATATTATACCTTACAACTTCCCGCAACTGTTTCACTCTCATAATAAATAAAGCGGTATTCATTTCAGCGAGACAAGTGAGAAATATATCAGTAAGCGTAACTATTCGTTTTCTTTTTTGCGTGGCAGCGGGCATGCAGTTTGCTTCTCTTAAACAGTGCTGTCAAGAAAAGTTCGCTGTCCGGCACGCTCGTAATACTGGGCTGGGCCTGGCGGTCCCGACGTGGCACTACCCGGCTGCGCAATGAGTTCGCGTCCTGTAGCCGAATCTCGTAGTAATAAGATTATTTCTTTCACTCACTCATTCACGTCCACGTGTCCACCTTCCACCAGGGGCATTCGTACTTGCTCATATGCATTTTTTTTAAATATATACTCAGCGTTATTTATCCCCTTAACAAATCTCAGTTTAAATTCACTACCCCGCTCACTGCATGTGAGGCGCAGCATATATACGGGTGGGGCACTTCGTCTGATTGATAGGCTCTAACATACGAACTTATTGCTAGCACGCGAAGCACAAACGTATAAAGACATCACAGTGACGCACTTAGAGTGCAAGGGAAATGCACTGAGCTTCTTATGTGCTGCAGTGTTTTTTTTTATTTGTCTGCATTTTAAGCGCAACAGTATACATAATAGCAAACCGCGCTGCCGTGGTGGTCTAGTAACTAAGGTACTCCGCTGCTGACCCGCAGATCGCGGGATCAAATCCCGGCTGTGGCGGCTGCATTTCTGATGGAGACGGAAAAGTTGTAGGCCAGTGTGCTCAGATTTGGGTGCGCGTTAAAGAACCCCAGGTGGTAGACATTTCCGGAGCCCTCCACTACGGTCTTAATCATATGGTGGTTTTGGGACGTTAAACCCCACATATCCTCAATGGCAAACCAACAAGCCAAGATCGAGACCCTATCAAGCCTTGTGCAGTAGAAAACACTCTGCTGCGAAGACACCATAGACTACATACAGGGGACGGTACCGCCATCTAGTGAACACTGCAAGAACTAAACTAGAGGTGGCTACATACAGGCTACAGGGGACGCACAACCCACGCCCTAAGGAGCTTCGCCCCTAAAACGCTGCGAGAGAGCATGGCGCGAGAAGACGACGCCGATGCGAGGAGGAAGGGAGAAAAAGCAAGCGCTCATAGGAGCTGAGTGAGCGATTCGGTCGACGGCAGAAATTCTACGACGCTACGCGGTAGACGAGGAGGAGAAAAATTTTATCCCAAGAGGGAAAGGTGCGGTGGTGGAGTGTCAGAGGAGCCTACCTAGCGTAGGTCTCCAGTATACCCTCTTGGCCCAATCCAAGATCTGGTCCTGGACCTCGGGCGCCGAGCTGCACATAGCAGCCTCCCACTACTCTTTACTATCAATGTGTACAGAATTGGGTGGTGGGTTTCGAGTACACCTCCACATAACATGGTCTAGGTTAGCTCTTTGTTGGCAGAAAATGCACAAAGGGGAGGGGTATATCGCAGGGTGTATAAGATGGAGAAGAGATGAAGTAGGAAACGTACGCATCTGTAACAGGCGCCATAGTATTTCATGGTAGTGCGAAGCTCCATGGTGTAGGGGGGGGGGGGGGTATATAGTGAGTTGTAGGCAGTAGTGATTTGTTCTATCGTGAAAGGTCAAAAGAGAGAAAAGCAGCGTCTTGCTAGCTGTGAGCGGCAAGTATCCACCAAAGCGGCTATCCGGTTAAACCGCAGAAAAGCGAATCCAGCCCTGAAAGCCAGTTATCCGGTTATAAAGAAACTGGAATTCTGCTCATCCGGTTTGAATGAACGTGCACTCAGTTATTCGAGCATTCGGAAACGAATATTTAGTCTTGGTATTAGCTTATTTGAAATTTAAGTGCTATTAGCTACGCACCGACACAACATGCACAGCTCGTTAATTCATTACTGACGTAATTACTAATGGACCATGCAAAGACTTCCCGTTTCTCAACTGTGCATGCATTTTCGCTCCCTGCGGATATTCATAACTAACGGAATGTTTGTGAATGGGTAATCACTAGCTACCTTTCAAGAGGCATTATCACTAGTGACTCACGTAATGTCCCCCTGTTAAGACAAACGAACAATGTCAGAAGGCCAATAAAATCACATATCGAACTTGTGCAAATGGTTGCGATGTTTCCGAGAAAACCGAAAATCCAAGAAAAACTAATATTTATCCTCGCATTACAAAATGAAAATAGGGTTATCCAATTATCCCAATATCACGGTATTGTTAACCGAATAAGCAACCGCATATCCGGTCAATCCGGTTATCGAAATCGAATAACCAATTAATCGAATAACCGGATAACCAGTTTTGCCACAAAACTGGTTTAATGTTAATGCCCTAGTGTAGAGTGCCGCGCCGCAAGTGTGTTAGTACCCTTATGTAAACCTGAATTTCTTACATAAATGTTCAGATGCCCTATTGTCGGACCGATCTCCCATACCAGCCACATGCGAAGGTCATCATTGTCACCATATTGGCTGATACCTGTTATGGTCTTCACGCGCGGCCCTATATATTTTAGCGCTCCCACCCAGAGACTGAAATATAGTTGTGGTGGGGAAGCTGCGCATGACTCTACAACGAACACATAGACGTGAACATGTTTCGAAACAATGCCTATAACAGCGCAGTATAGATGCGTTCGATGATCAAAATGCGCCGATGATGATTGACACTTTTTCCTTTCACCTATTCTTCCTCGCTGGTTTGCGTCGTCTAAATTTTTTCTAGCGGTATAGCTCATGTACCTCTTTCCTTCGCCCTTCCGCTAGTATCCTCTCCCGAAGCCGCTCTTTCCTCTTCGCCCCCTTCCTAATCTCGCGCGGCATACGTCATCGCTGACGCGCTGTACGCCACAGAGCCAACTTCCGATCGGGGCGGCTCCGTCAACTATCTGCCCGGCCGGTCCCGCGCGCCTCCAGACCGGCCGTGCTTGTTGGAACCGCTGTTGCCGAACCGGCCCGTGCTCCCGCGAACCGAGCCGGTATGAATCCTGTGTTGGGCGCACGCCTTCAAAGAATCACCAATATGGCTGCTTCTTACTGTGACACGCCGTGCGAGGGCTCCTCCGCGCGAGATCAGGAGTCACCGGCACTGCAACACGACGAACAACAAGGAGTGCGGGCAGCTGCTTGCCGACTAACCGGAACTCCTAGGTTCTTGTTCGACCAATCAGAGCATGACCTAGCTCCGCATCCCAGATTCAACTTTATGACGTCACGCACGTCAGTCCATAGGCTGGAAGGGTTCAGAGAGGAGAAGGGATGACTTCTTGGAAATCGTGACATGCCCGTGACTTGTAGCACTGCCACGTGTGGCAACGTTGATCGCGAGGGCATTCTGCGCACGGTGTGCGTGTTTGCTTGAAATGTTTTCAAAATATTAGAGGTAATTTAGGGGCTCCTTTATAAGAAACAGGCTTGGACAAGTGCCTGTGACAGTGATGGCGCAAACGACACAAGAGTGACGGACTGTGACTGGCTCTATGCGAGTGTGCGATGTGTTATGCTGCTGTCTTTTTCTTAATGTCTCCCATATTGTTCTCATGTGTATGGTAGCAAACCGGTTGCCCTAAACTGATTAACCCATTTCCTCCTCGACTATCATTCTTTTCTTGACGTGCTGTCTCAAACCGTGAATATATTTTTGAATATACAAGGGCGTAGCCAGGAATTCATTTCGAGAGAGAGAGGGGGGTCCCCCTTTTACGTATATTCGTATACGTGTGTTTCTGTGTATATACAAACGATATAAAAATTAAGGGAGCAAAACGCCTGCACCATTCGGGCACATTCTCCGCATCCTATATATATCATCTATATATCTATATATATAGTAGATAATATATATATATATATATATATTATATATATAGATATATAGATATTATATATATATATATATAGTGGGTGTGTGTGTGTGTGGTGTGTGTGTGTGTGTTTGAATGCGTGCGATGTTTTGTATTCAACGAGCAAAATAATCAACGATGGGGTTTACTGTCATGATATTAGTGGACACCTTTTTGCTCGCTTTTATTTTTTCACTAAGCATAGCCTGATAAGTACTTGTCATATATACAGGGCATTAGGAAGCGGATTGCTTTATACCCGACACTTTCAGAACAAAGCTTGCGTTCTCTCAGACCTACCAAATGATTTAATGTTACACAATTAAAAAATCACAGCATATCCACGAGCTGAATGAGGCCGAGTGTGACGAAGCGGACCGATGGATGAACGGACGAATGCACGAATGAATGGACGCACGGATGAGTAGGATGGATGCACGGACAGACGCACGGACGGACAGATGGATGCATGGACGGATGTACGAATAGATGGAAGCACGGATGAACGGCTGGACACACGGATGGACATGGACGCACGAAAGGACGGACGCATGGACGGATGCACGAATGGACGGACTCCCGGATGGACGGACAGACGCAGGGGTAGACGGAAACAAGAACGAGCAGATGGACGGAAGCGCGGACGGACTGACGGACGCTGCGGCCCTCTCACCATCATTCACTCCATGGATATGCTATAATTTTTATTCTTTATCATGCTACAAGTAACATCCTCTATCGTACATTTGCACTTTTCAGCGTATATGCATTTCGTTATATGTACTAGTACTGCCCTCTATGACCGGTTCAAGAACGAAGAAGTGGCTACATATGATTATGACGGGACGCTCAGCCCACGCCTTAAGGAGCTTCGCCCCTAAAATGAAAACCTTAATCGGTTCTGCAGTTGTACGTTCTCCGTGATTCTGTAGATGCATTGGGATTCGGTAGGCTACAAGTATGTTTTCAATAGACGAAGACATTGGGCGCCCGTAAAATGTAATGTACAAGTTAACCTTATGTTTCTAAGAATATCAAATGTTACAGGACACAAGTTGAATTCCCTTTTTTCAAAACTGCCTTTCTCAGCAAGTGTGTACGAATTCTTGCGAATACGCGTCAATTCTCTGGTATACACAAGCTTGTATGTGTCGCGTCAGCCTTGACTCATAAAGCTTTGTGACGTTACCATAATGTAATCGTAGTACGTATGTGAATGAATGATGGGATGAGAAAAATTAGAAGAAAGATTCTCTTACAAAAATTTCGCCACTTTAAAATTGTTTTGCCGAGTGCATTCGGGTGGGGTAACTATTTTACAGCACATATTTGCTTATGTGAGTGTTACCCAAAGAAATTCTGTCGAAGCAGTGAATCTCTGTACATTTAATGCGAGCTTTATAGGCAAGCTTTCCGCTTGCTTACGACATGTTTTTCAAATTTACTCGGGTTTCTCCAAAGCATATTTTTCATACATATCTTAACCATAACAAAGGAGACATCAAGGACTTTAAAAATTGCAGGCTGATCAGCTTACGGTTCGTTCTCTACAAACTATTTACAAAAATAATAGCTAATAGAATTAAGGTGACATTAGAGTTCAGTCAACCAAAGGACAAACCAAGATTTCGTACAAGCTACGCCACAATTGGTCATACTCGTACTATTAATCAGAGAAATGCGCGGAATACAACCAACCCCTATACATAGCCTTCACAGATTACGAGAAGGCGTTTGACTCAGTCGAAACATCAGCAGTAATGCAGGCACTACGAAATCAAGGCATCGAAGAACCCTACATAAACATACTGGAAGAAATCTGCAGTGGAATCTACAGCCACCATAGTTCTCCATAAAAAAAAGAGACAGAATCCCAATAAAGAAGGGCGTAAGGCAGGGAAACACGATCTCTCCAATGCTATTCACTGCGTGTGTACAAGAGGTTTCCAGGGACCCTAGATTAGGAAGAGTTAGAGATAAGAGTTAATGGAGAGTATCTTAGTGACCTGCGATTCGCTAATGACATTGCTTTCCTTATAGTCACTCAGGGGACGAGTTACAGCTCATGATTAAAGAACTGGAGACGGAAAGCAGAAGAGTATGTCTGAAAAATGACAGGCACAAAACTGAAGTAATGTGCAACAGTCTCGACCGAAAACAGCACTTTGCGATAGGTGGAGAGGTGCTGGAAGTTGTAAAGAAGTATGTCTGCTCAGAACAGGTAGTAACCGCGGAGCGGAACCATCAGAGTCGAATAACTACAAAAATAAGGATAGGATGGATCATATTCGGCAAGCATTCTCATATTATGAACGATAATCTGCCACTAACTCCCAAGAAGGAAGTATATAACAGTTTCATCTTGCCAGTATACTTACCTACGGAGCTGAAACGTGCAGGCTTACAAAAGGGGAAAAATTATAGGTGTAACCCACGGTGTATGAGTATTCTTACACCGTGGTGTAACCTTAAGAGACAAGAAGGGAGTACAATGGGTCAGGGAACAAACCGAAGTTAAGTATATTACAGTTGAAATCAAGAAGAAGAAATGGGCATGGGCCGGGCGCGTAGCATGTAGGCAGGATAACCGCTGGTCATTAAGGGTAACAGACTGTATTTCCCAGAGAAGGCAAACGCACGAAGGAAGCTCTAAGCTGTAGATTTCGCAATCTTCCACTGTGTGAATAAAGGCGTTACGTCGCCACAGTTGTGGTGAGAGGTGCTGGGTAAGCCAGCTACTGTCAAGCGAAACCGTGTTACGAAGGCACGACGCCAACATGGTCCCGAAGGCGTCACTGCTCCGAACTCCGCCGCCAATGTCACCAGCCGTTTGGCAGCGTGTGTTACTCAGATCGCGACTGCATCTGCGCAGAGCTGATAGACGAGCGGACGAGACGACGGTGAGTTAAGGCAAGGTTTATGTACAGCATAGAAATAGAGGCGTTACAAATTCGGCACTGGGGCTGACAGCTTAGGGACTCGAAGAGCCGAGATGTCCGATAGAGAAGCCGCATCCGTCGGCTTCTCTCTGCCGCACAGGTCAACTGCTGGCGACGCGCCGCTTGGCTTTTTCATAGGCACCGGTTGGATCTTTGCGTCACCAACGTCCAACCAGAAGCGCCACTGGCCGTGATGTCAAAATCCTCCAACGGTGACCCGCCACTGCGCGTGGTTGCACTAAAGGACGAGGGATGTTGCCACGCATTGCGTAAGACTCGCAAGACTGAAAGGCGCCGATTGCTTCGTCGGGCTCGTGGGCTGAGGGAGCTCGCTGTGCGTTGCGTGACAGACCGGCGCCGCCGCTTGATGACATCGTTGAGTTGATCGCGTCAGGTGGGCTCGATCACTGGCCTTGACACAGACTGCCTTTGCGGAGGCATTGCCGTTAGGTGCGGACTCCCAGGGGTAACAGCACCCCCGCCGCCAGACAATGCACCGGAAAGACGAGCTGCTTCCACGTGGCTCGGATGTCGGGCGCGCTCATTCGCCAGGTCCCTCCAGGTTTGCCTCCAGGGCCATGAGGAGAATGTAGCTCTAGGCTCAGTTCCATGAACACATCCCCTCCTTGAGGACGGATTCCAGCTCCACTGGCTTGTCGCCACAAGCTTGTCGGCCAGCTTCACTCGTCTCTTCTGACGATTTTTAGTCAGAACTTGTCGATGGTTCTGCAACTTGTCAAGAACGGTTCTAAAACAGACAATACACCGACACAAGCAAGTGCCTTCGGTTACCCGACAGAACACCAGACAAAGTATAGTACAACATATACCTAGCTACGTGCCTATGGGGATTTCGTTCCCTCTACATCAAGAGGCACATGTGGGACACAAGACTTAAAATGAGAACTCAAGTTTTTCACGTAAAATAACGTAATGGAATAGAATGCAACATGAAGTTGGTCCCTTGAGATCACTCTGGACGAGAGCGCTCAGCTAAGGCCGTGATGAGAACAAAATTTTTCCCCGAATCACCAGTGAGAGGCCGAAAGGGGGAGAATGTACTTACTAAAATGCCCGGCACAATGCGTCTGTATTAGCGTTTAGCTTTCCTTTTTTGTAGCGAACGTCACAGTTGTGCTGTTGGAGTATCATGCTCCATCTCAGTAACCGGCCACTTTTAGGCGACATGTCATTTAACCAGGTTAGAGGACAGTGATCCGTTTCGACCACAAACCTCGAACCGGAGACATATCTTTTGAACAGCCCACACGAGGCAAGCGCATTCCTTTTCAGATGTACTGTATGCCTTTTCCCTGCAGCTGAGTTTTCGACATAAATACAAAACTGGCTTTTCGTTACCAGCACTGTCTTCCTGGCACAATATAGCTCCCATGCCGCGATCACTCGCGCCACATTGAATGACAAATCTCTTAGAGAAATCGGGTGCCATGAGAACGGGCTTTTTCTATATGGCCTGTTTCAGCTTGCAAAACGCATTCTCCTTTTCTGGGTCCCATACCCCTTTAACCGGCTCGGACTTTCGAAGTGCGTCAGTTAGAGGGCTGGCAATGCTAGAGTAGTTTTGCACGTAATGCTGATAGTATTCAGCTAGGCCCAAGAATGCCCTTATCTCAGATTTTGTGGTTTGGTTGGTCAGGGATAGTTCACGAGGGCGGCTGGTACGACGCCTCGCCGCACCCTAGGTGACATTTAGTAGGTTTCACGGTAAGACGAGCTTCTTTCAACCTGTTCAGCACGACGCCTAAATGCTCGACATGTTCTTCCCAGTTGTTTGAGAAGATGACGTTCCGAATGGAGAAACGAATGTGGCATAGCGTCTAGCGCGCTCTGTAAGGGGGACTTGCCAATACCCTCGCATGTGGTCTAACGTGGAAATATAGCTAGACTGTGACACAGTTTCTACCCTCTCCCCTAGGTTTGGTATCGGGTAAGTTTGGTCTCGAGTGACGGCGTCAAGACGCCGATAATCGATGCATGGCCTCGGATCTTTTCCCGGCACTTGAACCAATATTAGAGCGGATGTATAGTCACTCTTGCCCGGTACTACGACTCCCAACTCCAGCATTTTATCGATCTCCTCTTTCATGATCTGCTTTTGCACAGCGGAACATCGATACGGCTTGCTACGGATTGGCTCCACACAAGTTAGCTCGATATCGTGTTCAATCACCGTCAGTGTTTCCGGACGGTCCAAAAACACGTCTTTAAACTCGGGAACAATCCTTCTCAGGTGCCTTCTTCTGGACTTCACTTTACCTAGGCTCTAGGTTCAACTGCTCCAAGATTACCTCCGATCCCCTTTCGATTACATCACTCGAGGTAAAACTTTCTGCTCCCTCTTCCTCTGAAGCACGCAAAGCAGATTTACGACCGCTTGACGTTGAACGTATGGTTTCATCAAGTTACTGTGGTAAATTTTGTTCGGCCACCTTCCTAATTTCACTTCATAATTGGTATCAGAAAGCGTCAATATTACTTTGGCGGGCCCTTCCCAATGAACCTCAAGCTTGTTCTTTTTGGATGGCCGCAGCAGCATTACCTGACTATACTTACTTCAACGGTACGCTTCTTCGCCAATTTGTCGTAGTAATCCTTCGACAACACTTATGCAGCCTTCATGTGGCTTTCCACAAGATCTTCGTTTTTTTTCCAAGTCTTTGAAGGAGGTTCTAGAGCATACGCAACTACATTAGGGTCCTCATCGAATCCCTCCCAGGACTCGCATAGCATTAGCAATGGTGTTCTCAAACTCCAGCCATACACCAGCTCTGCAGGGCTAAAAAAAGTGCTCTCATGAGCAGCTGATCTCAAAGCAAACATAGCGGGAGGAACACATGTTTCGCAGTCACAATTGTGCTCGGAGCAAAGAGCTCTCAGTATCCGGTTCAGAACGGAAAGCATACGATCTACCGGATTAGATTGCGGGTGATGGATCGAGCTGTGCACTACTTTTGTTCCACATTTATTCAAAAAGGTAGAAGTAAGGCAGCTGGTGAATAAACTACCATTGTCGCATTGGATTTCAGAAGGAAATCCGACGACTGCAAATATAGATAGCAATGCATCCATGACATGAGAGGAATTGAGCTCGTTAAGGGGTATCGCTTCCGGAAATTTTGTGGCTACACAGAGGGCCGTCAGGACGTACCGACAACCTTGTCTTGACTCTGGCAATGGCCCGACGATATCAATTACTAGGCACCGAAAAATTTCTGTGATAATTGGCACAAGCTTCATGGGTGCATTCCACTTGTTCGTGGATTTCCCCGCTCTCTGACAAGTGTCGCATGAGCGTACAAAGTATTCGATATCCTTCCAGCATTTCGGCCAATACAATTCAAGGGAAACTCTAGCCTTGGTCTTTTTTTTATGCCGAGATGCCCTGCCCACGCGTTTTCATGCGCCAGTTCCAATTGTTCGCGACGATACTTTTGTGGCAGCAAGTGCTGCTCATACTTGCGACCTTGCGCATTTGTGTAGCTCCGATACAGGAGCCCTGCTTTCTCAAAAAAGGAAACATTCTTTTTCTTTTTTCCCAAATTTACGCTTTCCATTAGCGCTTTAATCAAATGATCCTCACGCTGCTCTCGAATGAGCGTTTCTCGATCAACCCTCGACAGCTCACTCCAACTTTCCGCAACAGGCGAGAGCGTTGCACCCCTCTCGCTCTCGACATGGTGACTAAATGGCACCATGTTGTCTCCTCCACCTATAGAGACCACGCCAGTCGCTTCAGCGACGGGCCGCCCCAATGACTGATCAAATGACTCACATGAAGAATTTCCTGTCTGAGGTTCCATCGACACTACGCCAAGGTCGCACAGATCAGCACCATTTGCAGGTGGTGTTTTACCACATTGGACAAAATCAAGTTCCTGCGAAAGCTTCCGCGCCTGCGATCGCGTGAGGGCCATGTACGCTAAGTTGGAGAAGAACGATTTGCCCTGCTTTTTCAGAAGCTGTTCTGAGTTATTAGAAAAAAAAAAAATAAGGAAAACGATCGGAAAGCGCGGCAGACACAGCCGCTTCGGTGCGAAGCTTACCGAACGGGCCTTCAATGACAACCCTGGCGACTGGTAAGCAAGCACTCTGCTCCTCGGTGACTTGTCTGATCCACGCGCATTCCCCTGTAAAGTCATCCGGAGACACCAACGATGGATGGACAACGTCCGTGGTTGCCACTGAGTCTCGAAGTGCTCGACACGTTTTCCCATTCACACTAATTTCTTGGAGATATGGCTCTAACAACCGCATGTTCTTTCCCGATTCTCGGATTGTTTCGAAAGTAAACTTTTGCTTACAGTTTATCGCGATGCGCCCTTCCTTTTTGCAGTTGTAGCAGATAAGCGGCTTCCGTGATTCAAACGCCCGTGTGGTATCAGTGCGTTGTTTAGGAACCTCACTCAAAAATTGCATGCCCCATCTGCCCCAGTTTGGGGTAGTGGCAGGGGTCAGCACGAGCGCAGTGCAATGCCCGCGCCTCTCCCTGGGGACACCGCCTGGCTGATCACGGTAATCCCGGCACCAATTTCTCCGCTTCCGTTTGCCCTTCCCCTACAGTGTCCTTCGTAAGAGACGGGTCCTCCCTGAAATTACGGTGCGGATCGGGTTTCCGTTGATCAGGTTTCTTTTAAAAGCCCTTTTTCCTTTCACCCTTTTTAACGTGCACTGCCCTGCTATGCAACTTTCGGCGAGTATAATACTCATCAGCTAACTCCGCTGCTTTGTTTAGCTGTACTTCACCAAGTTTGTCATGCAGCCAAAGTTTGACATCCTCCTCGATTCAGCGGTAGAATTGCTCCAATGCAACGCATTCCACCACTTTATCGCGGTCGTCATAAACACCTTCGCCCTTGAGCCATTCAATTAAATCGGCTTTAAGACGAAACGCGAAGTCAACGTGTGACTCATTCCCCTTTTCAGCATACCGGAACCTTTGTCTGAAAGCCTCGGGTGACAACTTATAACGTCTCAAGAGCACTTCCTTAACCTCGTCATAGCTCTCAAACGCTTCCCTCGACAAGCACGTTATGACGTCGGACACTTCACCGGGAAGAAGAGCTAACAGGTTCTGCACCCAAACAGACCGCTCCACAGCATTTCACTCACAGACGTGTTCAAACTTGACGAGATACTTCGTTATGTCCTCGCCTACTACGAACGGTAGCAGTTGGTACCGAATTCTATAACCGCGCACCTGAACTGTCGCAGAAGCTGCGCTAGGCACCTGCGAACACTTTATGATTGCCAATTCAATTCATTTCAACTCGAGGCGCTCCTGTCTCTCGGCCTCCTCACGCTCGCGACGTTCGCGCCTTTCAGCTTCTTCACGTTCGCGAACTTCTACTTATCGTCTTTCAGCCTCCTCGCAGCGTGCTTTGATATCCGCCGAGACCTGATCGACTTCCTCAGCCGAATGTTATGACCGTAATCCCTAGTGAAGGCTTTCGGCCTTTGTGAACTGAACGAAAATATTTCGATGCATTCCAAGGGAGGGTGTTCCTGTCAGCAAGACGTGAACAAGGGGTCCCAGACCGGTTCGCGCAAAGAAAACGCAAGAGCTAAGAAGAAAGGCCATTGTGTTTGCATGAGCAAGGCTTTTGAGGCAAACAAGGAGGCAGCTGGGCTATTTTCGAGGTCACCGAGAAGCTGGAAATATTGGAACCAGCATGGTATTTGCAGTTCGGACCAGAAAGCTAAAACCAAACTGGTTGTGGCTGCATCTTGCGAGGAGAAGCAGAGAGCTGGATATTCGCAGCTAAGCCCCTGCTTCTAGCAAACAATGAGGATTGGAATGTGGTGTTGAAGGGAAGGAAAATACACTATCAGCTGCAGCCCTTGCGGGAGCTCGCCTCGACGACGAGGGATTAGTTGACTACTACTCCTTTCCCCTTTCTCCATAGGATCGGCTGAATGGGGTGGCATATTTTGACGATAAGCTGGCGGACCACTACATTGTCCAACCCGAACGACCTCAGGCAAATTTGACACGTGTACGGGGAGCCGGTTTTTCGAACCTCCCCTAACTGCCAGAAGAGTCTTGGAAACCAAGGTCATCTAAGATCATCGGACAGTGCGTGAAATCTTGGTGACGTGTGCGAAACGTTGGTGCAGTGCGTTTGTGACCATATTTGGGCATCGTGCAGACTGTGCCCTCTACACATGCTTTTCGTGGTGTCTTTCCCCTCCTTCGTGGATGGAGCACCTAGACCATGGAGCGCCGTATTGGCTGAAGTTGCGTACAATGCGCCCAGGGTTGGCAACGCGGCGCTATATAAGTGGAAGACTTGTATACTTTAGGATCTACAGTTCATCAGTTCTCCTGTACAGTTTTTGACTTCTCGTTCTCATTTCGAATTCTCAGTTACTAACCATGTAAACAAATTGTTGTCATTTTTACGAGCGCCTCATCTGACTTGTTCGACGATGGGTCCTAGGACGGGGGCCCGCTACCAAACTGAGACCCGCAGGACCCGGAGTCGCAACGCGACACTCTTTCATCCTTCATGATCTCAAGAATCGCTTGCTTTCGTTTCGCATGACCCAAAGTAAGGCCAAGTTCTTCACAAATTTCGATGAGTTCCTTCACTTTAAGGTTCTCCATCGTTCACACTAGCCTCTTGCTGTTTGTCCCTGTTACGGATATACTTGCCGTACCCACTATAAGTCTACTAGCAAGACACACAAGCATTTTTTAACACTGCCGTGTTTACACCCTCCGCATTAACTTTGGTTCCAAAGCGCTTCGACTTGGCTTGAAACGATCAAAGCTCACTCTAATGCTTCACACAGCCCTTTTCTAAATACTATAACCTGTGCTAGAGTAGTCTGGTGAACTGAGGGAAAAACATCAGGCACTCACCGCATCGGTGTCACTGACGCCGGCCGATCCCGCAACTGCCATCCACTGTTACGAAGGCGCGACGCCAACACGGTCCCGAAGGCGCCACTGCTCCGAACTCCGCCGCCAAGGTCACCAGCTGTTTGGCAGCGTGTGTTACTCAGCTCGCGACTGCTTCTGCGCAGAGCTGATAGACAAGTGGACGAGACGACGGTGAGTTAATGCAAGGTTTATGTACAGCATAGAAATAGATGCGTTACAAATTCGGCACTGGGGCCAAATTCGGCACTGGGGCGTCCAACGGGGACCCGCCAATGCGCGTGGTTGCACCCAAGGACGAGGGATGTTGCCATGCATTAAGTGAGACTCGCCAGACTGGAAGGCGCCGATTGCTTCATCGGGCTCGTGGGCTGAGGGAGCTCGCTGTGCGTTGCGTGACATACCGGCGCCGCCGCTTGATGGCGTCGTTGAGTTGATCGCGTCAGGCGGGCTCAATTGCTGGCCTTGACATAGATTTTCTTTGCAGAGGCATTGACGTTCGGTGTGGACTCCCAGGCGTAACGACCGGAGGGCAACCGTATATTAACTACGAAACCGCAAGAGCACGAGCTTCGCCTTAGCCATCGACTAGCGGGCTTGCCCCCACTACCTCAACAGATGAACTTGGAGGGCGACATCCAGCAGCCGAACGCGAGGGCGCCGCCTCCCCACCACCGTGAGCCACGCAAACCCACAGAGAAGATGACGTTGAGGAATGGCTCAACCACTGTCAAAGGGTAAGCCGAGCCAATGACTGGAATGCCGCCAGCCAGCTGTTCCACGTGGGTCTATTTCTCGACATGAGTGTTTTGGTATGGTTCGAGAATGACGAGAACACTTTAGCAAAATAGAGCCTATTCTCGGAGGAGATTAAGTGCTTTGGCGGCCCCGCGGCGAAGAAAAAACGCGCAGAGCAAATGCCGCAGAGAGCTCAAGCTTGTGTTGGTACTTGCAGATCGTACATTGAAGAGGTACTAACATTGTGCAGGTGCACGGATGCCAACATGACGGAAAAGGACAAGGTGGGCCACATTCTCAAAGGAATTGTGGAATAAGTCTAGCACTTCCTTATTAGCAAGGAGAGTCTTGATTCTGTGGCCAATGCGATCGGGCACTGCCGAAAGTTTGAGGCCCTAAAGACGCGGCCGCATCACTACGAATTTCGGACGCCGGGCCAATATCACGACGGTCTCCACTGTCGATGTGTGCCAAGGCTCCTTACCTGCCGACCTTTCTTCAACGATTCGCCTCGCTGTACGTGAGCAAATTCGTCGCCACGTTTCTGTACCCGTGAACTCTTGAGAACCACCGTGCGATACACCGTCCACAAGCATTAATGCTGCGAGTTTCGACGAGTGCAGCTATCCCAACCGCGGTCCTCAGCTAAGGGCTCCACCACCAACGTCTTCTTATGTAGAGCCAGTCCCGCCTCGACTTCATGCCCCCATCAAGGTTGTTTGAATATTATAAAATACACACATATCTCCTGCAGGTTATATTTCGACAGCGATACAAGGTGAAGAAAAACGTGTGCAGCACTTATGCCATGGTTGCACGTCCAGTAACAGGGCAGTGGAAAGCCCTTATACACACGAGACAGTGTCGTGTGCCTTGAATCCTCGTTGATGAATAGCAAAACAAAATAGATGAAGAAAATATGAGGTGCTGTGAATGCTAATGCATGAAATATAGTTATATCGTGATACTTGACCTCCTGAAATCCTGTTCACCAACGTAAGGGCACTTCGTATTAGCGGCTTTTTCTGAGCTAGCTATTTTACAGAACACAATTTTTTACATATTTATGCTTATTTAACGTGTAAAAACGTTTTTTTTTTGTGAGGTGAGGCAAAGGAAATGTGATCTGTACGGAAGCTATTATGTTGTAAGTCTGTGTGGAGGGCCTCGTTTCAAGCGGGGATTCAAAGCCAATGGTATTTTTGTTCGGTTTTTCCGGAAGTCCTTCAAGGCTCTTGAAATAAAAAAGAAACACTTTCTCGCATTCGCAAATGTAAAAATGGAAAACCAACAAAGCCATGACATAAGCGGAACAATGCCATTCTTTTTCTTTCTTTTTTGGTTTTTGGTTGACTCGCGCAGGGATACGTGAACTGAACGCCCCACGTGTCGCATGGTAGGATGGAAAGCCGGAGGAGGTTGCTTCAATGTTGCACAACAGAAATTGAAGCGAGCATAAAAGGCTTCCACGCACACATTAGGCCCCGCTATACATGCAGTGGCTTTGCGTATCAGGTATACCTTGGCGACGCGCTATCAGAGTGATGTTAGCATAAGGACCCGTCGCGACACTGCGAAGATAAAGAAATGTGCCCTCAGCACTGGCCTGACCGTACGGGTCATCCTCGCGGAGGTTATAACGTGAGCCTGCTTCACCCTGCAAGCGCTGATCAAGCTTATCAAAGCCGATGAGGGGCTATCTTACAACAGCCTTTTGTGTTATTTCTTTAATTAACACTATACGAGCACATTGGTGACAACGTAAAAATTCGATAGTGCGAGCTCCACCCACAACACCGTGGTGAAGCTGCCCATGCGAGAAAGAAAGCCCGGCTAGAGTTCCTAGCAAAGTTTAATTGTCGCTGCTTCCTCAGTGCATATATATATATATATGAATTAACGAATGATTGAAGGAAATGCATGCTTAAGCACTTGTTTTTCTAGTTAGACCCAATAATAATTAGATCTAAGAGACAAATGGAAGGAAATTATAGGGAAGTTATTAAACTTAATTGTAATGTATATTTATATATTTTGCTCAGCATTAAATTAAATCATCACCTGTTATAGCTGCCCCAGTTTTTGTCGGGCGGGGAGGGGTAGGCAGGGAGAATTTATAAATTATGATTTCCCCCCTTCCTCATGTGGTGTCGCCATGCACCCACGTTCATAGACGAGAACTATAGTAAAGACAAATGCTTCAAGTTCCGACATTAAAGCAACATTCCTGCAACTGTGTTTCGCGTTTATGAACGGCTCTGGATTGGGATTTGACAGTAAAGTACTGCACTACAAGAAAAAAAAAGTTCTTAAAAATAATAGGATTATCGTACGAGCTCAATGCTCGCTACAACAATGGCGAAAGCTGTATCTTAGAGATGCCACACTTTCAATTTCAGTTCTCACACCCCACGGTTCTCAAACACTGACACTGCATCAACTTTCGTTATCGTTTTCCAGCTATGACTCTTTGCGAGAATAAAAAAAAAGAGAGAGGGATTTTGCGGACTTTCGGTGACAGTATCCATGACGTCACGTAGAACGAATTTGTCGACGTCACCACTGCTAACGAGCAACTTTTCTTTTCGCAAGGTCGAGAGGCGAAACGAGAGTGACGAGAAGTTCGCCACACCGACCCACGTCGCGGATGTTGACAACCCGTACACATCCACGTGCGAGGAGATACTGCTACATTTCCGGTTTATCGCACTTCCGCTTTGGCGAGGCAAAATTCAAGCACACCGTGTAGTCGTGCTGTTTCTGTTCACAGCGAGGGAGCCATCCCGGCTGCGGTTTCACGTAATAATATCGCCACAGGAACTGTTGGCCGGCGAGTCGGTATTTAGTTGGTACATACCGAACGTGAAACAGCAAGCCTATGACCGGACAAAAAGTTGCAATAAGCGGACATGTGAATGTCTTGTAACTTTTAACCCAGAAGTGTTTCATGCCGGGGTCCACCACGGCTCCACTGATGCGTTTCCGTCACGGATATGACGTAGTAAAATATATAGTAAGAGATTGCAAGGAAAAAAAATCGTCGCTTATATTGGAAGAACCAGAGGTGGGCAAAGATACTTTGAAATTGTATCGCGATACGATGCAAGATACTCAGACAAATAGTATTGGAGATACAGATACAAGATACTGCCATAAAAACTGTATAGGATACGATACTTCCCAATTATATCTTAATATATTTCTATACATTCCCAAATTTGTTTCTATAGACCCCCACAGTAAATATCGAACGCATGCATGTGCACAAAAACAAACGCTTGAAAATTTCTGAAATGTGCCCAATTTCAATTGCTAGTCTCAAAAGTTTTGTCTCAAAGTAAATTACTTCACTTCTGAAGAACTTATTCTTCTTTTCGCTTGTGTCTGCTTCCGCGGTATACGTTTCTGATCATGAAGTACCAACCAGCGAGATCTGTCACCCTTCCAGGGACAGCTCTGTATATATATTATATATATATATATATATATATATATATATATATATATATATATATATATATATATATATATACACTTCTCCGGTAGTGGTTCGTGCTTGTTATTTCTGTGATTGATGGGTGTCACTGCTTCGCTTGCCAAATAGCTAGAGGATTGCCATCTAATCACACGAGCTTCCATGAGAAGAGAGAGAGATAAATAGAGAGGAAAGGCAGGGACGTTAACCAAGCTTAGCTCGGTTGGCTACCCTACACTTGGGGTGGGGGAAAAGGAGAATAATAGAACGGGAAGAGATAGAAATGAAGAGGAGTAAGAAAGAGAAGCATGAATAGTCAACTCGAGACTACACAGCACGGTCTCGCACAATTCTTTCTCAAGCGGTCGTGAAGTCTGGTGGTCCTTAAAAAGTACAAGAGGGCTTTCGTGGCTTTGCGCGTATGGGAGGCCGTCGGCCAAGGTCCCGGGATCTTCTCTTCTGTAAGCGGCAGTGAATCCAGCTGACAGAGCTTGGCTTCCATAATACGTCGTTCGGTCTGGTATGCTGGGCAATGGCATAGAATGTGCTCAAGCGTTTCCTCGCAGGCGCAGATGTTGCATGCCGAAGTGCTCGCCATTCCAAGGAGACGAAGTACGAATTCGTAAATGCCACGCCCAACCTCATGCGACACAGTAAAGTTTCAGCGCATCGTGGGAGCCCGGATGGCAAACGAAGTTGCAAGTTTGGGTCGATCGAATACAGGTGCGTGTTGGAGAAACCCTGCGTATTCCATTGTAGGAGAGACTGCTCCTGTAGAGCTGTTGGAATTAGTGGAGCCATCGGTGTAAACATGTATGCGGTCGACGTACCTTTCGTCAAACAGACGCAAAGTCAATTGCTTCAGGGCTAGCGTTGACATGCGTGCCTTCTTAAAGATTCCAGGAACTGATAAGCGCACGTCAGGTTGACGAAGACTCCATGGCGCAGTTGCTGGATGCATCGAAAGTTTGAAGCCAGGCGGTAGTATGTCCTGATGTTTTGTCACGATACCGCAGTACGAAGAATGGGGCCTCCGAGCTGTCAAACACGCTAAATGATGTGACGGTAGCCGTGATAAATGCCGAATGTGCGCTCTCAGCGTCTCGACAATGATATGCGTTGTGACCGGTTGTTCTTGTGCAATAACAATAGTTGACACTGTCGATGAGCATCTTGGGCTTGTACGCTTTGCAGTGCACGGATATTAGTCTTGCACGTGTTGGACAGGACAGGAAGGCTGTACCGGAGAGTTCCGAGAAAGAGGGCTGTGTAAAGCTGCAACATGGAGTGCACGGATGGGCCCCATGATTTTCCGGCGACGAACTTGAATACATTTTCAATGCCAATGAGCTTATTCTTCAGGTATGTGACATGCGGGCTCCAGGTTAGGTCACGATCTACGATGACACCTAAGAATCTATGAGTGCTCTTATATGGGATTGATCTGCCATCGATGCACAATGAGTAGAAAGACATCGGTTTGCGTGTGAACGCCACCGCTGCGCATTTTTCTGTGGCGATAGTCAAACCTTGCTGGCGAAGGTATGTCGATGTCATTGTTGCTGCTTTCTGTATTCTTGCGCGCACTTGAGGCCGTGTCTCGCCGGACGCCCAAATGCAGATATCGTCAGCGTAGAGAGATATATAAGCCGTCTGTGGCAGCATTTCGGTGAGCCCCACGAGAACCAGGTTGAAAAGAGTTGGACTCAAAACACCGCCTTGTGACACCCCACGACTTGTGAAATACTTATTCGTAGACCCATCTCCAGTTAAAAGGAACATGGATCTCTTTGTGAGGTAGCTTCTTACCCATCGAAAGACACGACCTCCAAGTTCAGCTGCTTCAAGAGCATTGAGAACAGCCTCGTGGGTCACGTTGTCATAGGCACCCTTCACGTCTAAGAACAGAGCTACCGACAGCCGCTTCTGAGCTTTCTGATGCAGAACAGAGGTCACTAAGTCAATAACGCTATCAACTGAGGACCGACTTCGTCGAAAACCAGCCATAGCATCAGGATAGATATTATAATGTTCCAGGTACCATTCTATGCGTGTAAGCAGCATCCTCTCCATGACCTTGCCAACGCAGCTTGCTAGTGCTATAGGCTGGTATGATGCCAAATCGAATTGAGACTTTCCGGGCTTCAGCAAAGGCACCAGGCGACTACACTTCCACTCATCAGGCACCATTCTATCATGCCAAGACTTATTGAAAATGTCCAGGAGACAGCGCTGTGCCTTCGGGCCTAGGTGACGTAGGGCAGTATAGGTCACTCCATCCGGACCTGGGGACGATGAGCGTCTGCATGTGTTCAATGCCGCATGAAGTTCTTCCATGGTGAATGCAACCTCCATTTGCTGATCTCGTGCGACTGGAACATCCTGTGGCAATAGATCGATCGGTATAGAGATGTCGCCGGCGATCTTTGCACAAAATTCCCCAGAAACATCAAGCTGTGAGCAACGGTGATGTAGCGCCAGAGCCGCGAAGGGATGACGCTGTTGGGGATGTGAGTGAATACCTCGAAGAGTCCTCCATACGGGAGACAAGGGCTTTCGAGGGTCTAGCGAGTCACAAAAATTCTTCCACCGTTGTTCATGAAGTTTGTGCATTCGACGCTGGATTTTTTTCTGAATGCGTCTGGATTCTCTGAGGTCAGATTTGGTGCGTCTGTATCGTCTTTCAGCACGTCGGCGGACCGCTCGAAGTTGTTCCAACTCTTGGTCGAGTGCCGTGCGTCTCGATTCTTTCGAACATATCTTCTTGGAAGTCTCCATTGCACAACTAATCACTTCTTCAATGGATTCCGGCGGTTCGCGCATGCACTTGCTCTCCACTGATATCTGAAACTCTTCCCAGTCAATAAGTCTTGAATGTCCAGGGGAAGGAGAATCGTCCAGACCTCTGATTGTCACGTACGTGGGGATATGGTCGCTGCCATGTGTTTCAATATCTGTGAACCATTGGACTTTCGTGACAATGCTATGCGACACTAATGTCAAGTCCAGGCAACTGCTGTAAGTTACTCCTCGGAGATAAGTAGTGCTGCCGTCGTTCAGCACCTGAAGCCCGTGCTCTGATGCGAGATCAACTAGGTTCGTGCCTTTTCGATTTGTCCTGATGCTTCCCCACAATGGATGATGGGCGTTGAAGTCACCCATTAATATCCAAGGTGCTGGAGTCGTTGCAAATATACCATTTAATATCTGTTGATCTAGTCGACGTGACGGCGCTATATATGCGCCTATCAGCGTAAACGACAACTTCTTCTTTTTAACATATAGACACACGTAGTGATTTCCATTGTGAGACTCTACTCTTTGGAGAACGTAAGTGAGTTCTTTACGGATGTACACAGCAACTTGACTTTGCTCAATGCACGATGAAGAAACGAATGATTCATAGCCCGACAGTCGAGGTATTTTTGAAAAATGCGGTTCACAAATGATGATGATGGGAAACTTATTTTCGAAAATGAGTTGTCTGAACTCAGGCCCTCTTGACTGTAGACCTCTTCCGTTCCACTGAATTATGGAAGCACGCTTTACTTTTTCTCGGAAAGGCTGATGTAGTCTATGGTGCGCCATCTTGTTACTGAAGTCCGGCAAGAACTGGCTCTAGTGTGTCCAAGATTTGCACCGCGCTATTAGCGGCAGGGATCTGTAGACTATCCAATAGAGTGCGAATAACACTCATGAACGACCTCAACACAGAAAAAACTTGTACCTCTTGGGCGGACAGACTGCCTGCTGGGGGCATATTCGTTGTTGACTGTCGATATTGTGGTTCCGTAGACACGTGTACCCGCGGTAAAGCGGGCCAGTCAGAGCCGGATGTTCTTTGTTGTGCCACAGTGTCTTGCGGTACCTCTGGACGTACCCCACCTGGTGGCGGGGGCGGGGGAGGTCTCTGTGGTCGTGGTGGCAGGGGTGGTGGCGGTGGTGGTGGCGGTGGCGGCGTAAGTGAAGGCACCTTCGGCACAGGACTGATTTTCCTTTTCTTCGAGCGCCGCCGTCGACGAGAACGCCGTCGTTGAACAACCGTTACCGCTTCCTTTCGTGAGGATCCGTCTTTAACCATTTGTCTCAGAATGCTCCTCTCTTTGTTCAGTACTGGGCAGTCTTTGGACGAGGTCTCATGGTTCCCGTGGCAGTTGCTGCATTTTAGGGCAGTTGATTGGCAAGCCTCTGCTTTGTGGGGTCTGGCACAACGTGGGCATGCTTGCTTGTTGTTGCACACAGCACTAACATGACCCAGTTTTAGACAGTTGTGGCACTGTAGTATTCTTGGGATGTATGGTCGGACAACGTGACGAAAATGACCAACCTTTACATGTGATGGGTTGCAATCACCTCTGAAGGTCACCTTGATGCAACGGGATTTGCCAAGCCGGCATACTTGCAATATGTCCTTTGCCCCAGTGGCTGGCTTTATCAGAACAGGAAGGTCTGCGTTTGGTATGGAAACATCAACGTCATAAATGACGCCCGTCGTGTCACTATCCTGAGGAATGTAAGTTCTGAGATAGATGCCTCCAAGCTCCGTGACAGTTCGCAGGGTATGTAGCGCAGCCGGGTGCTCAACGTCTATGGCCAAGATATTCTTCCGTGGGTTGAGTCTAATATCCTTTATCTCATTAGGCACGATAGCTTGGAGATGCGCTGATACCACTTGCCTGTTCATGTTCTTCAGGTTGATCGAAGAGTCGACAGGAACAAAAAGTATGGTATGGCGTTCAGAACTGCATGCCGCCTTCACGGTAGAGACGCTAGCTGGCGAAGACGCGCTGACCATTCTCCTTCTAGCTTTACGCTTCACTGCACGGATGAATTCGTCGTCGCTGTCTTCACTACTCGCCGTGTACAGTTCAGTGTTGTCACTGGTGCTGTCGTCCTCCCGGCTGTTGCGCTTCCTTGAGGTTGACGTCGAAGGTGACGCCAAGTACGGATTGCGTACGGTGAGTCTGGATCCATCGCTGCCCGCAGGAGAGCGATGATCCTCGGATAAATCGTAAATTCACACAAAAAACACCAAACGAAATAGGCAGCGTTCGGCAGAAATACACTTCGTCGTCATCCTTCCATGAGAAGCATTCACATGATTCAAATACCGGTGCGCAGTTTCGGCTTGTCGGTAAAAGACCGTTTTGCAATACCGAATCACCGGTGCACAGCAGCAGGAACGCTGGTAGCGAAATTTTTGTAGAACATTGTGTATATAGGCAGGCGTACATTGAGCGCATAAAGCTGTTACTACTTTTCTTATTCTTCTGATCTGCCGGCGCAAAACCGTTAATTACCCCTATACTAACTAACGTGCAATCAATTTTTTAGACGAGAGGACGTGAGCACCTCAGAAACGCCTCAGATCTACTGTATCGTCACGTGGTGGTGACCGTGAAGAAAGTGGCAGTCACTCTGGCAGAAATGAAACTAAATAATGAGCTAGCTTGTGCCCGGAAAATTAAGTAATTCAAAGGACATAGTGCGCTGTTCTCTGATGGCGGCAATTAGTTACGTTGGCCTTTGGGAGTCTGATCATCGGTAGAACGCGTCTCGTATTCATACAGGATGCGGTGATCACACCTCTCAGCGCTATCGCTGGTGCACGCATAAGTCCTCGAATTGGCAAGAGTACACCTACTGCACGTAATCGCAAAAATATTTGCTCAGTTTTTACGTCCAAAAAGTACGATGCGATTATGAGGACCGTAGAAGTGTAGGGCTCCGAAAATTTTCACCATGTGGCGTTCTTTAACGTGAAATGAAATCTAAATAGATGCGTCTCTATAACATTTCACCTCAATCGGCATGCGGCCACTGCAGCATGATCAGCACGTGATCTTGACAGCACAATATGAGGCAACGTCGAAGTTTACGAAATATATCGGGCGGCTTGAGGCGAGCGTTCATGTGTTCTTGTGACTGAGACCCGATAGGACGAAATTAAAAAAATAAATAAAAAGAGTGCGTGGCAGCATATTTGCACAAACCGCCGCGGGACAATGCAGCTATTTACGCTATTGCAGCCTATAACTGTGATTACCTGGCAATTAGTAAGGGTAAAAAAATAAAAATAGGGGATACCAAGAAAGGATAACGTATACAACTAAACTAGAAAAGTCTTTTTGATTCAAGCATTCGTGGTGAATAAGTTTAGATGCACGATACAGGTGGCACTACTAATAGCTATGGCAACTAAGCATGAAGTATCGTGAAGATACATGTTAAAGTGAGACAAATAAAAATTAGCGTGTATGGTACATTGCCTGAATTGGCTCGTTAGGACGTTCATGGGAAACGGACCATTTGGCATGACATTTTTTGTTGAAGCCTTGTTCTAAGATATTTAAGATAGCTCCTAATTATTTCCATTAACATTCCCTATCGGAAAAATTGCCATGGTGGATACTGGAAAACGTGGTGGGCGTAGTGGAAATAATAGTGGGCATGGTGGAAATTATGATGGCTATGGTGGGACGTAGTGGAAAATATGGTGGTTATGCCGGGACATACTGGGTGGTATGGTGTACAGATGATGGGTAAAGTGGAAATGATGGTGGAAAGCAGAGGCTAGATAGTGGGCAATAATGGGACACTCTGCCCACCATTGCGATAATGCTGGGAAGCCCTAAGCATATGGTGGGTGGTGCTTATTATGGTGGGCTACTTGGTGTACCATGCTGAAAAACTCTTCCCACCATTGCGATAATGCTGGTAAGCACTAAGCAGATGATGGGTGCTGCTTGTTATGGTGGGCCACATGGTGTACCAAGCTGAGAAGCTCTGCCCACCATCGCGATAATGCTGGGAAGCAGTAAGCAGATGATGGGTGGGCTTATAATGGCGGGCCATTTATATAGTGTACCAAGCTGGGATCTGTACACTACATGTTCTACCACCATGATTTCCACCAAAGGTTAGGCCTACTGACCGAGCCCATACAATTGTGTTATCCGTGCTTCCAGGTTTCAGAATACAGGATTACGACGATTAAGTATGACAATACAGCGCAGCCATATGGCATCAATTAACCTAAATGAAGCATTTTTCATTGTGTATGGTGTCCGCTCAAGAAGCAACAAACATCGATGCGACACGATTAAAGCACTCCCAGAGAACGTAATTAAGTGTCTTCTCACCGACAGCCGCCGGTCGCACTCGCCGGCACTTCTCTAGCTCTTGTACGAGAACTCAGACGTGGCAATTCGTGTGCTTGGTGAACCAATATGATAGCGTAATGTTTCCGGCACACTGCATTCGTTTTGGCCAAGCCGTTTTGTAGTTGTTGCTTTAGCGAAAGAGCTACAGCATTGCGCTGGCGCGACCGCCCTCTACATTGCGCGAAAAGCATCCCAATACTCAATCAAATAAATTAGGCGGGCGTATCTGTGGAATGAGCCTAGAAGCGTCATAAAGCGTGAGCAGATGTCGCCCTTTAGAACGAGGGCGAAACGGATATTAAACTTGGCAGACCCCGCCGGTAAACTGTTGCTGCTCCCCAGTCCACTTGGTTTTTTTTTCTTGAAGTTATGAATTGTAAAAAAAAATAGCACTAGTGCCATTAACATAGTGGCAATCGTTACAGGCCACAGTTGCTTGTGTTTAATAAATGTGCAATTTTTAGTAGCAGGTGTAGATCTTGTCTATGTTGTGTACACGGCAAACATAACTTAAGTTGAACCTTAAGTTTGTATGCGAACTAAGTATTTAGCACACAAACACCGTCATGTTGGTGTGGCGCAGTGGTTAGCGTCTTCGAATGGGAATCCGCAGGCTGCACGTTCGATCCCCCGTGGCGCCTTGTTTTTTTTTTTTTTACGGGACGGGTGTTTTTTATACCGTTTTTATAGAATTCTTTTTTATTTTTTGTGGCAGCTCATCACGGTGATTCTGACGTCATTTCGCGCTCAAGTGTTGCCGGCACTGCAGCACCCACCATACCCACCATGCGCCATGGTGGGCGTTTCCCACCATTCACCCACTACATTAATCCACTATAATGGTGGGTGGTGGTTTCCACCATGCCCACCATTCGTTTTTTTCCGATAGGGTTATTATCCTAATTCAGTCATTTTACAAAGCGGTATACGCAGATTGAATGTTTGGTGATGTATACTCATCTCACGCCCACATAATGACAAATTTGTTTCCCAAATCACCTTGGTAGAAGTGCAGAGTAATGAGGGTGTCGATTCAATTGTGCGTAATCGGGTATGGTTTGAGAATTCATAATTGTTATTTCGTCTTTATTATGCTCACTGATTGAATGAAGGAGGAGCGAATGCAAGGAATGTACAGTTAAAGTGTGTCTTATTGCTTGGTGCCATGGTTGTATTGGACGGAGGGGAGACGCCCTTAATTCCGCAAAACGAGCCGAGGCACGAGACGAGCCAAGCGTGCGCGGTGGGGGTGTAGATGATGCCGACGCCGAAGCGCGACATCGTGCGACTAAGAAATGCTCCGCATTAAAAAAAAAAAAAAAAACGTGAGCTGGGACTACACACCGAGCCACATTTGGCGGCGGAATTTGAAATATTCTCGAATTCAGGTAATGGTTACGGCGGGAAAAAAGAGATATATAGAAATTTTATTATGGACCTCATAGACAAATATTAACAGGACTCACCACATCCTGTATCTCGCATTGGGATACTTCTTGCAAGGAGAGGTCACATACAGACAGTCAGGCCCGTAGCAATGGAAAGGGTCTACGATCTCTCCCCCCCTTTTCGCCACGAAATTCGGATGAAGGGGGTGTTTTACCAGAGGACAAATAATAAAAATATGTAATTTTCTGGGTCTTCTACAAATGCCCCCCCCCCCCCCAAAAAAAAAAAAAAAAATCACCCGGCTTCGGGCCTGCAGACTACATGTATACCTGAAACGTGGTGCTGCCGCCAAGAAAAACGAGCCGTGAAGCTGCGTCAGCCACAGCGCATGCCATTTTAACAGATCTAGAAACGCTGGAGTGTTACCCTCCCATGCAGTTGTCGTTGTGCAGGCTCATCACTGAAGAGATAGCAGCATCTGGGCGACGTATAGGTCACAATGTAGCTGATTCCTGGTCGCCTTCACCTCGAAAGCTTCGCATCATGCGATTCTGCAGATTTTTCAAAGCACTTTTCATAATACTCGTGTTCCCGCAAACACGTTTTTGTTAATGAGGGGATATCGATACGACAGGGCTCACAGTAGTAGGTCGACAAAACAGTGTCATTATACTGACAATTCAACATGTGACCTCTGTTCAAAAATCAAGCCACACATGATTGATCAAAGGTTAGCGAATAAGAAAGCCCTATTGAATATAATGGTGTGACTAATTTTATGCGGGGCTCGCATTCTTCCCAATGATCTGTATAATGATCGATATGTGGGGTTTAACGTCCCAGAACCACCATATGATTATGGGAGACGCCGTAGTGGAGGGCTCCTAAAATTTCGACCACCTGGGGTTCCTTAACGTGCACCCAAATCTGAGCACACGGGCCTACAGCATTTTCGCCTTTATCGAAAATGCAGCCACCGCAGCCGGGGTTCAATCCCGTGACCTACGGGTCAGCAGCCGAGTACCTTAGTCACTAGACCATGCACTGCGACGGGGCCACGTCGGAAAAGAGTTCGTCTACGCTTACACCAGAATGATATATTGTATTTACATCATGAAGCAATGAAGAAAGATGATTCATTATGCATACATCATTATCAGCTTTTAAACTCGGTATCTCTTTTCTCGAGCACCTCTCAAGCTTAAAGCATGTGATAACCTTATAGTGATCCGATATTCCACTCTCAACCAAGCAGCTTCAAAGATAGGCACTCATTTTCTCAGAGATGAATACGAGATCTAACATTGATGAAGTATCTTCAGACACTCTAGTAGGTCCCGAAACCATCTGGGATATATTAAAGGAAATGGTTAAACGAAGTAGCTCATCTCAGGAGAGACGTCCAGACGAGGATGGGGGGAGTGATTCTTAATTGAAATGAAGAGAAAAGCGAGCCCCGTAACTGTCTGCATCAGAGTGCGACACCTCAACAGTAGCTCACGAGGGATGGGGGTAAAGAGGGATTAAAAGGATAGGATTAAAAGGTATAGAGATAGAGAGGGGGGGAGGAGAAAGCGTGGCGCAGGGGCAGCGACATTCGGAAGTAAGGAGAAGATAGCAAAGATGGACACGGTCGCAGGAGTCCGAGGACGGGGCACCACTCGGCGAGAGCTCTTGTCGGCGTCAGGAGATGGCGTTGGGCACGCCCAGTCGGCCAGAGCTGTGCAGTCGTCGGAGATCGCGGGGGCAGAACCGGTAGGCACGAAATCCAGAGAGCGAGTCCTTCAGATGAACCTCGATTTAAGCGTTGCCCAATTGATTCCAGGTAAATTGAAGCCGCCAATCAGAAATATATTATCTTTGTGGGAAAAATTGCCTTCCATAAAAAAAATTAAGCTTTTCCATGAGGTTGTCGTTAAAGCTCTATAAAATACACCAATGGAATGAGAACGGTTCGCAAGTTTGAGTTTAATCCACAAAGCTTCGATTTCACTTGGTTCGGGGATAATGGTAAACGGAATATTGTGTCTTACAAGAAAAGCCGCACCCCCTCTTCTACTGCATCGATCCTTTCTCAGAAGAGTATAACCACAGGAAGTAACGTCAGCGTCGGGTGTTGTTTGGCGGAGCCAAGTTTCCCGGATACAAACAATATCGGGTTCACGCTCGAGGACAATGCTTTCCACCATCTCCAATTTGTTCAGTATGCTGCGAGCAATAATGTTTATAATCCTAAAACAGGCATGTAAATGTACTTTATGTCACACGAACTCATTCGTTGTATAAGACCCGAGCACACGTACTTCTTATGATTTACGTCAGCCCAAGCGTAGATAATTATGTTGATTTTTATTTTGTCAAAGATAAGCTTGACTCTAGCGCCTTTCTTTTTATCATCCGCAGCTGAACTCCACAGTTTTTTTTTATGAAATATGAACTCTCTTGAAGAAATCTTCTTGGAAGCTGAAATGCCTTTAAGCTTCGAGCAATTATTCAATACCTTCATTTTTTCGCAGAAATCAGCAAAGCGCAATATAACCGGCCTGTTTTTTCCGTTTCTCTTTTTTTCCAATCTTGTGTATACGCTCTATAGAGATGAATGGAACTTTCAGTATTTTATCAAAAATGTCGTAGTTTACTTTGCCCATACTTTCCTCTATTTCTTTATCTTCTTCAGTTGTTCCTCTAATTAAAAGGTTATTGCGCCTAAAGTGGTTTTCTATGTCATAAATTCTTTTAGACAAACGAGGTAGCTCATTAACAACTTTACCCACAGCACCATCTAGTAATGAAAGGCAACTAGGAACATCATCTACCAAATCAAGTTTTTTTGCTTATTTTTTTGTCAATTGCCTTAAGTCTACTGTCAACCTGCGAGAGGAAAACCACTGAAGATGTCCGTATTTTACCCTCTATGACTGAATCAGATCTAAAAGATCGAGGAGGGCTACAGGTAATCGCGTCAGGTAGACGAAACCTGTTGCCGAATCGAGTGAACGGAACACAGCTTCCCAAGGGAAGGCGGGCACGCATCGGAAGCCGTCGGCCGTTTCTGCGCCCATTTCGCCACACCATGGCAGCCACCAGGACCGCGTCGTTCCGGCGGCATTTCCGGCCGGCTGTCATCATCCATCAGGATCGCGCGGCGAGAAAGCCGTGCTTCGCGTCCGCGTGGCCCACAATTTAACTCTACGCGTAGAGTTAATACTCCACCTACGCGCGGCTCGTGGCGCCCTCGCGCGGCCGTGCATTTACAGCGGCCTCACGCACCGCAATCACGCGGCGGCAAAGGCGAACAGGAGCGCGCACCCGGCGCCCTTTCAGGAGCGTCACGACTCAATCATCGCCGGCCCTTCCGATTTCTGCTGGAGGGAAATGCCCCCGGACGTTTATCGGCTTCTGGGAATGCCGCCGAGGTTTCAACTGCGGCGTACACGTAATCTCAGGCTGCGTTCCGTACGCGCCTGGCGCGAGATCGCTCTCGGAAAGCCACCGCGTAATTGCACGAACAAACTATTCGTACCGTCGTGACATTGTTAATGAACGCGTGCGTGCTAGCTAGAGCCAGGCCAACCCCTTTGTTTTCACGGGCGACGAATATGTAAGATACAACACGTTTCCGACTATAACTGGAGTTAACAACAGTAGCAACCTCGGCGGTGGAGGCCAGTTTGGATTACATGTATGAAAAAAATACAGAACCTGTGCCTATATATGTTCTTGCGGTCAGAATGAAGGAAAAGCCCTTAGGTGCTACAGCTATAGCCGATTTCTTTTACACGAAACTTTTGCATTATCTACATCAATATATATACCTTGTTGCCGGTCCGCAGCGAAATTGACTTTCCGTACTTATTGTCCTTGTCATTCGAGTTGCCAATTAATTTTATCGTCCCGGTACAGCACTGCACGTAACCTGCGAGCATCCTGCTTATTTCAGACAAAAAAAGAAAGAAAGGAAAAAGTTCTGGATAGCCTAAAGGCGTGGTGACGCTACCATGCCTGAGCGGGAATGGTCCCGTGTTCAAATACCAAATAAGGATGGTCTCCTTTTTTCTTTAGATGCAAATCGCTTTTTCCATAAACGTGCATTGGTGGCTTATGTAACTTTCTCAACGAGAACTACAGACATTATCATTGTCTCTGACAAAAAAAAAAAGTTGCTGAATTTCTAATTTCTTCCTTTATGTAGTTTGGTGCTAAACGAACGAGCAGGTAAAAATATGTTTTGCTTTCAACTGTCAGGTAACACAAAATGGAGTAAGGACCATTTATTTTCTGGCGCTCCCCCTTTTTTTGGACTCGGATTACAAAAAATTCCCAGAAAATAAGGTTTTATTTCCGAAATTACAAACTGATAGTCCTTGTAGCTCCTGCAAGCTCCTCACAAGACCGCGAAGTTCTATTACTGCGATATGAGTGTTTGTCACTGTACATATTGTTTGTGTGCGATCACTGTATGTGTCGTAATCATTCCTTGACACCTGGAGTAGCAAGCGAGGCAATAAACCAAACTATAAAATCTCCTACCGCTTCATTAAATATTATTATATACCACTCACCAGTCATGATTTGAGCGTGCTTGACAAATGTGCTCCACTCCATTCTTATTCTTCTAGTTCATGGTTCCTGTCATGGTTCGGCTCCGCGATTATTACCTGTTCTAAGTAGACGTAGTCTTTTACAACTTCAAGAGCACTATTGCCTATCACCAAGCGCTGTTTTATCCCTCAAGAAGAATGTATATAACAGCCGCATCTTGCCGGTACTTACCTACAGCGCAGAAACCTGGAGCCTTACAAAGAGGTTTCAGCATAAACTGAAGACGACGCAGCGAGCGATGGAAAGGAAAATGATAGGGGTAACCTTTAAGAGACAAGAAGAGAAAGAGTGGACCAGAAAACGAACCAGGATAAAGGATATCATAGTTGAAATCAAGAACAGGAAATGGACATGGGCCGGGCATGTAGCACGTAGGCAGGATAACCACTGGGCATTAAGGGTAAATGACTAGACTCCCAGAGAAGACAAGCGGGTTAGGGGGAGATAGAAAGTTAGGTGTGCAAATGAGATAAAGAAGTTGGCGGGTATAAATTGGCAGCAGCAAGCACAAGACCAAGTTGACTGGCGGAACATGGGAGAGGCCTTTGTCCTGCAGTGGACGTAGTCAGGCCGATGATGATGATGATGATGATAATCCCACACACACACACACACACAACACACACACACACACACACACCACACAACACACACACCACACACACACACACACACACACACACACACACACACACACACACACACACACACACACACACACACACACACACACACACACACACACACACACACACACACCACACACACACACACACACACACACACACACCACACACACACCACACACACACACACACACACACCACACACACACACACACACACACACACACACACACACCACACACACACACACACACACCACACACACCACACACACACACACACCACACACACACACACACACGCGCGCGCACACACAATCTCTCTTTCTAAATTGCTGCGCAGAAATGAGAATCTATTTGCAACGACCCTGACATCAAGCAGCTGTGTGGGCGGAGCTCAGCGAGATAATGCCATTTCAGAAATACAAGACGCGTCTCGTCCAAAGCGGCTGGCTCTTCCCTACATATTTGTATTTCCCAACGCTTGATGCCGCGAGCATCAGTATGCGTGCTGGATGTTATATAGGACATATTTTCTCGTGTTTCTGAAACCAGCATGAAACCCATTATGCACATTGCATTAAATATCATTAAAGATACGAGAGCACTACAACTGGGAGAGGGGAAGATGTGGTTGAAGGGTTGCCACTCCAGTGTCATTGGCTGTTTTCGCTTCTCCCCTCAACGCTGCGCGCCAGTGCACACGAGTCTCCTTCATACGACACTGTCTTCGTCTGGGGGTTGGAGAAACGACACTCGACGAGATGTGAGCGGGGTAGACGAATTCGAGAATAATATGAACGTTTCCGCGACACGCACCAGACAAGGACTCTCGAGCGCCACCGCGTTTACCACGCAACCCGTGCGAGTAAATTGGACGGTTGACACCCAGGTCGCCTCGCGTACGGGCATGTAGATATATCTGGGGCCGGGGTGCCCACCAAGCGCGACTTCATCTGCAAATCTGCAATGCTGATCACTGCGAAACGTCTCTCGCGGGGACGGACGGCACGGGGTACGCGTTCGCGCTCTCTTATCGTGTCCCCTCCCGCTGAGGGGGTCGGCCTTGCTCGAGACTGCACAACAGCCGTAAATCTTTGCCCCTAAGTTGCGCGGGGACAGCCACGCGCCCGCAGTGTTGCGTGTCACTGCAGTGCACGAGAAAACAACTTGCAGTGTAAAGCACTATAGACGTGGTTCGAAATGTGCCACGTTTTCGAACTCAGCAAATCGGTCAGCATTTAGACGATTACAAACAATGCAGCTGCTTCCATTCAGATGATTTTCTTCTTCTTCTTCTTCTTTTTTCTCTTCTTCTTCTTCTTCTTCTTCTTCTTCTTCTTTTCTTCGTTTCTTCTTCTCTTCTTCTTCTTCTTCTCTTCTTCTTCTTCTTTCTTCTTCTTCTGTTCTTCTTCTTCTTCTTCTTCTTTTCTTCTTCTTCTTCTCTTCTCTTCTTCTTCTTCGTCTTCTTCTTTCTTCTTCTTCTTCTTTTCTCTTCTTCTTCTTCTTTTCTTCTTCTTCTTCTTTTCTTCTTCTTTTCTTTTCTTCTTCTTCTTCTTCTTTTTCTTTCTTTTCTTCTTCTTCTTCTTCTTTTCTCTTTTTCTTTCTTCTTTTCTTCTTCTTCTTCTTCTTCTCTCTTCTTCTTCGTCTTCTTCTTTTTTCTTCTTCTTCTTCTTCTTCTTCTTCTTCTTCTTCTTCTCTTTCTTCTCTCTTCTTCTTTCTTCTTCTTCTTCTTCTTCCTTCTTCTTCTCGTCTTCTTCTTCTTCTTCTTCTTCTTCTTCTCTTCTTCTTCTTTCTTCTTTCTTCTTCTTCTTCTTCTTCTTCTCTTCTTCTTCTTCTCTTCTTCTTCTTCTTCTTCTTCTTCTTCTCTTCTCTTCTTCTTCTTTTCTCTTCTTCTTCTTCTTCTTCTTTTCCTTCTTCTTCTTTTCTCTTCTTCTTCTTCTTCTTCTTCTTCTTCTTCTTCTTTTCTTCTTCTTCTTCTTATTATTATTATTATATTATTATTATTATTATTATTATATTATTATTATTATTATTATTATTATTATTATTAAGGAAAAAAAAAGGAGGAAGAAACGTTAGCCAGCTCAAAATATTTGGTATGCTATACACTGCACTGGAGAAATGGACGGAGGAGTTCGAAAGTTGAAGGCGTAAAAAGACAGAGCACACACACAAAGTCATCGTCAGACACTGTTGTGCGGTACGTGACATCAGAGTTTTCGAAAAGGGACCCCAAACACTTTGGTGCCCCACGAGAAATAGCGTCGAAACCAGGGGGCATGCGCGAGACGCGAACAGCGTTTGGGCTTTGCGCCGGGCATGTTAACTCTGAAATTTAGCGGGATCCTCAAGGTATCCCTGAAAAGCTTTGTGCGAAATTAACACGGTGGCTCCAATTTAAAGGGTCATCTCTAAGCCAAGACCAAACTTACTTCATTTCTGATGGCGCCATGAATAAATTATTGTTGGTATACAGGCTGTTGGTATATCGCGTTCTCCCATCTCACGCACACAAGGAATGGCCAAAAAGTGGCCCAGATTTTGATTGATTGATTTGTGGGGTTTAACGTCCCAAAATTACGATATGATTATGAAAGACGCCGTAGTGGAGGGCTCCGGAAATTTTGACCACCTGGGGTTCTTTAACGTGCACCCAAATCTGAGCACACGGGCCTACAACATTTCCGCCTCCATCGGAAATGCAGCCGCCGCAGCCGGGATTCGAACCCGCGCCCTGCGGGTCAGCAGCCGAGTGCCTTAGCCACTAGACCACCGCGGCGGGGCTGGCCCAGATTTTAAAGATCGGTTTTCTATTAGATAGCGCGTAGCCTAGGCACGTGGGGAAAATTTCCTTGCTTCGTAGTTTTTAGGGGCGAAGCTCCTTAAGCCGTGGATCGTGCGTCCTCGATGTATGTAGTAGTAGTAGTAGTAGTAGTAGTAGTAGTAGTAGTAGTAGTAGTAGTAGTAGTAGTAGTAGTAGCAGTAGCTAACCGCCTCTCGTTTAGTCCTTGGAATTTCCGCTGGGCGTCGGTACTTGTATATGATGAAAAGATGCGAGATGGTGCATGGTACTTGGAGCGTTCACTAGATAAACAGACAGACAGACAGACAGACAGACAGACAGACAGACAGACAGACAGACAGACAGACAGACAGACAGACAGACAGACAGACAGACAGACAGACAGACAGAGAGACAGACAGACAGACAGACAGACAGAGAGAGAGACAGACAGACAGACAGACAGACAGACAGACAGACAGACAGACAGACAGACAGACAGACAGACAGACAGACAGACAGACGGACGACAGACAGACAGACAGACAGACAGATGGACAAACGCGGCCAGCGGAAGGACGATTCATGGTTTACCGAAGCTTCATCCAACTTATCATTGCTCACTCTGTGGACATGCTATAATTTTTTGTTCTTTAATACTTTGTCGTTCGTGCGCATAAGTGTGTGTCTTTTGTATACACCCCCTCCCCCCCCCCCCCTTTCCGGTTACCAGTTTTCCGTACCAGGGTATGATTCTTCGTCTGAATCACACCTATACGTGATGCTCTTCACAACTCTTTTTGGGCTAGTTCCACTCCCTTTCAACATAGTACCGTTTCCCCCTGCGATCTGTTACTGCGTCAGAACTTCTACCTTCACACTTTTTCAGTACACAATTAACCCAGCACGCAAGATCCAAAGGAATGCAGGGGCCAATTTATGACATACAGCATGTTTGTCAAACCAGACACATTAACGGGTATTTTTTTATTTGGTGTTTGTTCTTGGTTCAACGGTGTACATTATCATTGACCCGCAAGGTCTCTGACGCGCTCGCGTAAGATGACTAGAAGGCCAAAGCCATCTTCATTTTCGTTTTCTTATCAGTCGATTGTGTTGATCCGTGCTTTGAAAGCTACCTGTACCTACAGTGTGACCATGCATCGCATTCGGAATTAGATGCATCCGAAGTTTTCTGCCCCTCACGTGCCTCCGAGATCGGTCCACCTATAAATAAGTGGTGATGTCATATGATGACATTATCACATGACGTCACTATGGCGCCAATGCGACAACTGAGCGACATGCAACACCGTGGCCGTGTGGCTGTCCCCGCGCAACTTATTAGCATGGCTTCAATGTGATTTTATTATAACATCATTGCGATGTCCCCAACTTGGCTGATCTGTGACGTCCCCGACTAACGTCATCCAACGATGGCGACTTCTAGCGTAACTCATGTTGGCACTGACGCTCACTTTTCCTGTTTCATTAGGCATCTAAATGTTAAATAGTTAGCCTTAATAGTAATCAAATTTTAACACCATGAAAACAACAGCCGTTTTCAGTTGTGTTTGCGAACTTACAGATGTAGGACTGAATTTATGTGTATATATTTCGTTTCTTAATTTTGTATATTGCAACAGCAATGTGGAAAGGGGTAGCCGTCACCAAGCAATGATGACAACAACGCCTTCATTTATTTTTCTACTTCCGTAATAACAAAAAGCGTTGTTCTTTTTCTTTTCATTCATTCTATGGTGCAATTAACGTTGTAGTTGATTCGAGGCGGTATAAAACAATGATCAGCGGGAGGAAAATGGTACATTTTGGCGAAAGTGTGTATAAAAAATCCATACGCAAAAAGATTACGATGTTCGCATCTCACGCTTCTTATATACGAAAGGCTGCTGACCATGACGTAAGATCAATACCGTGTCCCTGACATCAGCGCACGTCGGAAGCTGTCTTTCCGCAAACAACGAAGTGCACACATTAAACAGGACATACGACGACCGTTCAAGCTTCCTCCAAGTTTCCTAATCCTCAAACAGAGATGCTCTCCCATTCTCGGGTTGCGCTTGCAGAACAGCGTTCGAGTAGCGCCGCTACGGTATACGGGCTATGGCGCAGCTGCCCGGGTTTCAGCCCAAGCGAACCCAAGGGGTGGGGGCGTGTTACAGTGGCGCCAGTAACGACGAGTGTGCCGGGGGAAGTCCTGTTGGCACTGAGCGCGGCGTCTCATAAAAGGCGGCGACGATCGGCCCTGCTCAGCGGGGTGTCGTCGCCCACAGCGGGAGCGCTGCAGTATACGTCGAAGAGAGAGCCGGTGGCGGCCCACTGTTTCGCAGGATGCCGTCGCTTCCTGCCTCCGATGAGTAGTATCCCGTGGACGGCTAACGCTGTACGGATCTTGAGCACACCCTTCCATAGCGGTGCAGCAGCAAAAAAACAGCCGTTTGGAGCTTCCGCCGCGAAGCCACGCCGTTCGAGACCCTGCGGCGGATGTAGTTGCTGGGCGATCGCACGGTCACACACTTTCATTTTGGATGAGATCCCATAACGGCGCGGCTGTATATGAAAACAGCGCGGTCTTCGTCAACTTCGTTAATGCTCGCCTTTGTTATCTACTCGGGTGTAGTGGCAAGTTACGTATTCTAGTCACGTCCGAATGTGTGCATATAGGTGCGTTTAGACCATCTTCTCCATATACATGTATATATGCATGCACAATAAAGCGTGGAAAGGGAGAAAAAAAACAAATAATGAAGGAAAGGAGGGAGATTAGACAGAAAGGTACGTCTGGTTGCTACCCTATATTATAACGTACAGTTAGAACTTGGAACTGTCATATAAACTTCGCGACCGGTAAACTTTCGCTTGATTTTTCATTAAAGAAAAATGTTTCAGTCCTGTTCTTTTCCCCACATTCATGAAAGAATAGAGTAAACTGCCTCAGGTTGTCGTGTAGATAGATGAATACCTGTGAGTGTGCTAAGATGCTATATTTGCGATAGCGCGTAGCGATTATTTTGGCTTGCAGTGTTTATACCATGCCTCTTTCTCCTAGTGTGTTCGCCTTAGAACTTTTACTTGCGGTTTTTCCCTTTGCGACATTGCCCCTATACAGCAACTTGTGTGGGTAACTTTTAGGATAACAATATATGAATAAGTAGGCAAGCTGACAGACAAACAAGTACGTGAACGAACAAACAAACAAACGAAACAATAAATAAATAAAGAAGATTGGATACATAACGCAGGCCTTGAGGAATGACAAAATTGGTGTCTCTCTATGAATCGCTGGCACGTAAATAATTATTTTGGTAGCTCTAACCCCATTGTTCATAGACGGCTGCATTGCCGAGTAATGTGCACCGATAAGAAGTGGATAGATGTGCCGATCTTGATTGATATGTGAGGTTTAACGTTCCAAAACCACCATATGATTATGAGAGACACCGTAGTCGAGGACTCCCGAAATTTCGTCCACCTGGGGTTCTTTAACGTGCACCCAAATCTGAGCGTATAGGCCTACAGCATGTTCGCCTCCATCGAAAATGCAGCCGCCGAAGCCAGGATTCGATACCGCGATCTACGTGTCAGCAGCCGAGTACCTTAGCCACTAGACCACCGTGATGTGTGCGTGCCAATATTCATTAGAGCTCAGGATATATATTATCGTGCAGATCCCAATGTGCTACATGTAATAAAGGCCGATCTTGGAGTCGGGTAGTAACGCCCTCACCTTTGCGTCTCACAGAGGTATCCAATAGCCGAGCAAAAAGCGTTCCCCATGAATCAGCTTACCTCAACTGCTACACCAGGAAGATACCACTTGACTTTCGGCATCACTTACTGGTGGTTTTTGTCCTATTATGAGCTCATATCACCCATCGTCTCAGGTCTCTGATCTGTAAGGCTCTCTCCAACTAAAAAAAGTCACAGTTTCGCCATTAGGGTGAAGAAATAAATGCGATAGCAGGAACCGTCTTTTAGTTTGAATGAAAATGTAAAGGCGTTGGAAATAGAAATACGCTCAAGCTGTTCCGAGATCTGCGCACTGCGAGTGGTATATAGTGCATATGAATAGCTCGCCATTATATGCCCGGTGCTATAGCGTGGTGTGTGGCTGTGTTAACTATAGCGCCGCGGGCTGCCGAGCGAAGGGCGGCTGGTTGAAATCCCCGGTGTATTGCTTTGAAATCCTTTTCTATTGATTTATTTTTCTTGGTGCAGTTTTTACATATATAAGCACATGGACGTATTCGGGACACGACGGCGACGGCAAAGATCAGGCGAGATTGTCCATATAATTGCTATCGTAATAATTACTCGGCGGACATTGTAGGATGCATAGTTATTGATCACTGTGTGTATTTTATACAATAGGAAAATAATTCTAGCACATGAAAACGCGAGATACGCCAGTCAAAGTGATGATTCGTCACACACTTGAAGAATTTACGATTCACAAGGAGAAAAAAAATCACGCCTTAACTTAGCAGGAGGGCGATTTTCTGCTGTGGAGTGAGCACATCGTCCTTCACTTCTAAGTTTGTTATTTCCGCCAGCTGGATACGTAAGAAACGAAAGAAGAAAAAAAAAAGAAGGACCAACCTGACAAGCCTTGTTAGGGAAACCGTGGTTATACAACAAAAAAACCCGTGTTTCGAAACCTAGAACATATACGGAAGTCCACGAGCCGCGCCGAATAACAAGCGCGTATATCGCTGTATACGCAGTCTTGACGCGCAGTGGCAGCCACGGCGTGCTGAACGCAGACAACTTCCGAAAACTGTCACCGCTCTTTGATCCGCTTCTGCGGAAATCAACTGCAGCAGCCTCCACTCGTCTTCCAGTGCGTGCAACTTTCACTCTCTCTCTTTCTTTTGTTGGGGGCCAAGGCGAAGGCTTATACCTACGCAAGGCCCGGTGCTTGCTGCATTAGTTCTCTGCAGCGGTGATATACCTCTCCGCAAGAAGGCTCGAGGAAAATGAAAACTGAAATTTGCTTTGCAAAAATTTCTGGTGAAGCTATAGACCTTGAGTGCCCTAAGAAAATTGCTATTAAAACCTACCAGCAATCAAAAACTGCCTTCATACTTGTTTGCCAACTTCCCATCATTAGCGATTGGCCACAAATCGAACTTCGAACAGAATGGCGTTCCCATGCTGTTGTCACCTCTTGTCGATGCCATATCGGAGTTGTTTATGTGATGTCTTCGTAACATTGATTCAAAAAAAAAAAAGAAATGATGCCCGGTAAGCCTTTAGTCATTCATCTATAGTTGCAAGTTTTCAATTGTACTTGCGTTTATATACACGCACACATACAAACGTCCCGAACGAGCACACATAAAGTTTGATTTAAACCCCCCTCGAAAAAAAAAAAATTCTGGGTATACGCCCCTGGCGTGGTCATGTGTTCACAAAACCGGTGTAAAATGAATCGTGTTGTCGATGAAATTTCTGCATCTTGCCGATAATACATACTTCCATATCCTGGGTCAACGCTCTCAAGATATGAACGAACTGTATATAACATAGTACTACATTATCATGAAGAGAAAGGGGCTGTCGATATAGATCAAAGCATGTACGTCAGTGGCAGGGAGAGAGAGAGAGAGATAGGGAAAATAATTTCACTGAAGTTTTTCATTTCACTGGATCATTTCACTGAAGTCGCAGCTTCACGCAGAGAGCCTTTTTTCTACCTTTCCTACATCTTGAACATTTTCAACTTTATTGCTGTTGTAAACAAGCGTCGACTCCCACACCTAACTTTACCACGACAAGCTACGCATAGACAAGCACGCGTACATAAAAACGGTTCACTGCCGATCAACTTGTTCCGAGCATCCAAAAAAACAGAAGGAATATTCCTGTAAAACAAAAGCCTTTAAAAACTCATTTTTTTTTTCCGCGCACTGCCACTAATTGGAATGCTCTTTCTGCCGATCTGGTGAACTGCGAATTCGTTCAGTCGTTCATGGGAAAACTTAAACACCAGCAACCAACTTGACTTTGATCTTTCTTTGCGCTTCGCCCTCTATTATTCCACCGCGCATCTTGAACCGGCTTCCATTTATGTTCCACTTTCTATCACTTTTTCATATCAATGCGTTCTATTTTGAAATGTTGCTGATTTTTGAAGCATTATATGATGTTTGTTTTTTGTTGTGTATGAACAGATATTTGTTGTCATAGTTTTTTATGTTTTCTTCTTTTCTTTTTTCTGTACGTGTACGCGTAAACCACTACAATTGTGTAAGTACTGGCGTTTTACTTTGATGCACTAGTTCTTCATGGTGCAAGCTCTACGTGACGTGTTTCCTTTCCTGTTGTATCTTCATATTTGTTTCCTTTTTTGTATCACCCACCCCTGCCTAAGGCCTCATGTGTGAGGCTGGCAGTACTTCTGAAATAAATATACGCCACACAAAGAAGTGCGCATCGAAAGGCGCAGCTCGTTGGGGCTGATGGGCGCGGTGAAAGCTCACTGATATGGAGGTAACGATGAGTGATATCCGCTGAAGCAGCGCACCTTTGCCGTTTGCACACACCCGCGTGCGTCCAACTTCATTTCACCTAATGACAATGAATTACAGGAGTTCAATAAGAACTGAACAACATTTTCAGAGCCGTAACTTTCAATTTGGATTTAATTAGCTGAAATCAGTGTTCAGCTTGGACAAATATTACAGGTTAACGACTGGCTGTTGTAAATTCTTTTTATTTTGTTATTATTGTTATCAGTATTTTTGGCCTCTGAAGTGCTTCCCGCCGAGATTCTATCTGTCAATATCACTACTCCTTTCCCTTCGTGTGGCGCGCCTCGTGTGAAGTTCGAAGTAAATGGGCGGTTACGAAGTTTTCTGCTTGAGAGCGTTCTTGAATCTCACACCATGCTTTGACAGCGATCAATGGGAGTTCTTCGCTTGATAGGGATGTTGATAAGAACTTTATTACTCTGCCCGACAAGGACGCCCCTTACTCCTCGTTTCCAGCACATATATGTGTAGATGACGGGGGCCGACACATATACGATTAAAAGCAAGCAAAGATGTCCTAACTCTTCGCAACATCTGTTGCCAGGAGTCACCTCCTCAAGTTGGCGCTTTTACTGACACATAGAATTTACTTTTAGTTATACTCTTGGTGCCCAGGATGCAAAGAAAATTCGAAAATCATCACGATTATCCGCAATGAAAAATAAGTGTCTAAGCATAGGGGCATAGCCCGGAGGGAGGGGGAGGTTTGGTTTTCCTACGCCCTCCACCCTGCAAAAATTTTTGAGCCAGCTCACCTCCTCTCCTATTTCTTGGGCTTGTATTTTGTGCAGATACTGCAATGAACAAAACAGCTAACCATTCATGTTTGTTAAAGCAAAAGAATGACTATGATATTAATTGAGAGTGGGCTACCTTTCCTTTTGCTGTCATTAGTTATTATTATTATCATTACTCCTTTTTTTTACCAGAATCATCCAGACGACTTTAGTTTCGTTACATGGACGCTACCATGTCGAACTGTTAAGTGTATGCTCAATTTTTGAATATCCTAACGTTAAGTAAAGTGAAGGTAATGAAATTTCGAATGCAACAACCGAGCGTTCTTGCGCGTATGCGTGTATGGTAGTATTGTTAAATTAGTTGTAAAATATACAAAACAGCAGAGTTGACAGCCCGGTATGGTGACACCAAAGCCCATTAGTTTGTGACACCCCTGCAAAAGTATTTCTGGCTTTGCCGCAGTCGACGTCGTCCGAAAAGTAAAATTCGAGGTCAATGATAATGCTCTGACATAGAATAACCAGGCCGTAGTTGTGCTGTGATCGTAATATCAGGGACGTCTAAAAACCAGTGGAGCCAATGGTGAATTAATATTTTTGTTGTGTGTACAGTGCATGCATTCATTCAGCTATAATGTCAGGGCGCACACAGGCTACTTCATCTCTTTCTGCAGGTGACACCGACTGTAAACGACCTATTGCTTTTGGTATTGTGAACTGCTCAAGGTAAACCTCATCTTCATGCCACCAAGTGTCCGAGTTCCTGCTGCGGGTAGGTTGTTGCTGTTGCTCGGAGCTAGGCGCCTTGCCATTTGTCACCTATCACATCAAGGCTTTTCTCACATATGACCATTGTATCTGTATTATTACGCCCATCCAGTGAATAATTTATGTGAAACCCAGCCAAGGTTAAACTTAAATTGAAGTCCAACTGAATTATAGTAAATGACCCTTGAAGCAGTGTGAACATTATCGTAATCACCATCACCCCTCGTGCGTTTGCCTTGTCTTGAAATATAGTCAGTTACTCTTAATGACCTGTGGTGGTCCTGCCTACGCGCTATGTGCCCAGCCCATGTCCATTTCTTCTTCTTCATTTCAAATATATAAACTTTTTTTATCGCAACGGGCACGCTGCCACGATATATGTTCGACTGGCCTGGGTGAACCACATTGTGTCAATGGTGATGGGGTGTCCCCCTTGCTCCCACCCACCCCTCCTTAACCCCCATTTGTTCCCTGACCTACTATGTTCTCTTCTTGTCTCATAAGGTCACATCTATCATTTTTATTTCCATCACCCACTGCTTCGTCCTCAATTTAAGATGAAACCTCTTTGTAAGCCTCCAGGTTTCTGCTCTGTAGAAGTATCGGTATGATGCAGTTGTTACATACCTTCTTCCTCTTGAGGGATAGTGGTAGACTACTAACCATGATTTGAGAATGGTCGCCTTCCCCACATTTTTATTGAACGTGTGCCTATGAATTTAGGTCATTGTGTTCCGAAGGTGGTGCTAATAATAATTATGATCGTTATCATGACAAGAGCACGCAAATCGTACGCAGTATGCACATCGTAACGAAGAATGATGTATGAACGGCGCGTATGGCTGGTTACTTTCCCGGCGCAAAGAACAGAAGAAGCGCTGGAAAGAGCACCATCGCAAGTGCAACTGTCTGCTAAGTATACTGGAACAATAATTAGATAGTTATCATACCCTCAATGAAGCCTGCCCACTCCCTAGTCATAGACAGAGCTAACGAACGCCCCTCTTTTGGAGAGGAAGGACTCACGGAAGAATGGACAAGCTCTCAAAGTGAACTTAAATGTGTAAAACAACAAATTGGTTCAGCGAAAAGAAATTTTAGGCAGTAATTTTTTTTCTGGCGTTTATACAGACACTCTGACGCGTTACGACGATTGTAAAATCGATCACTCCCCAAGCGTGGTTCAGATGTATCATTTGCACAGCCGAAGGAAGGGAGGAATGGGCTATACCTTAACTAATGCGTGTGACAGCCGTGTCCATAAAACAAGCTCGGCCTCTTTTCAACGGCTCCCCAGCATCCTTTCACGCTCAGGTATGAATTGTTGTGTTCGGGTTAAAATGTTCGCGATATAGTGTCCTATTCCGAGTACTTCATGCAAGCGCAGGTATACTATATACGTTGACGTCGGAGGATGATGCAGAAGAGCAGCTGGCTGGCCGGCAGTAACCGCACATGCAGCAGCAGCATCGGAGCATGATCCCTTTGTGCGTCGCGCTCTTGAAGAAGAGCCGCTAAGAGACGCCGTCTAGACAAGCCTGATTAATGCTCCACTTCCTGCGAAGTCTGTCACCGCGCGCATCTGCATTCGAGTCTATGCATTCTGCGGACGCGCCCTCTGAACTGCTGGACCAGAAACGTAACTGGTTGTACAATAAAGAGGTAGCCCAGAAGATAGAGAGGAGGGAAGGGCGAATACCAGGTTACGTTAAGGCGTGATTATCGCCAGGTCAATGCATTAAAAAAATTGGCCATGAAAGGCAGTGGATAGCTTCTGCTGGATGCACACAGCAGTGTACTAACGAAGCCGTTTATCTGTAATCGTTTTTTCTTCATCGGATTATTACGTCGACTAAAAAGAAAATGATTTTCGCCTTCTATGTTTCTTAGGAGAATGCATAAGGGACCCTGTGATGTTTTTTAATTAAAAATTTATGACCAGACTCTGCGCCACGACGCCGTTATTGACCATTGCTCCTCTTCGAGAACATAAATGAAGCTAGACGCTTGAGAAATTAGCGGCGTGCGGCACAAATTGCGTGAGTAATGTACAGCGGTGAGTAACGTCTCCGGTGGCGGAGGGCGAAATGCGTGCATCGAATACCGCGTAAACACACATAACGAGATTTCTTACTGCGTGATACCTAAGGCGTGTGTCAGCGCCGTCAGTGGTACAGCCGGCCGCTACGTCATATAGGCTGGACACCCGCTTGCATTTGAGAATGCAACTTTTTCCGAAATTGACTGCCTTATAGGTTTTAGGGCGCTATTTTTGACAAGGAATAATGAAACCGAGTTTGAAACTCTGCTATAGCGGTGACGAACATAATGACATATATTCATCCGAAAGCTCTGAGATAAAATACTGCTTATAATATTTCATTTTATAAGTGAAAAAAAAAGTAGGCGTTGCCAAACAATGGCGACAGACCCGCCACGATGGTGGGGTGGTCGTGATTCTGGACTGCTGGCCCGACAGTCGAGGGAGCGAACCCTATGGCCATGGCGGCCGCATTTCCGACGGAGGCGAAAATGTTTGATGCTCATGTACTTATATTTAGGTGCACGTCAAAGGGCCCCGAGTAGTTTAAGATGCCGGAGCGCTTTACAACGTCGTCCCTCATAATCGTATACGGTTGCTTCGTAACGTTGAACTCCAACAACGGCTGTTATTAGAAGTGGTGACAACAAATCCTTCGTTAATTCTTGACTACGGTGTCCGGTAACGGTGTTCCCACTTCGGCGTGCGTGTGAACTGGTGTAGTCCTCGGATTAACATTGCATTCCGTCCCACTGCCAGAGCAGATCTCGAAGGCCACGTGAAAAATAAGCGTGTGGTTGAAATCTGCTCCACCAGGTGCTGCGACAGCTGCTCTCGCACGCAAAAAAACCAAAACAAAGTCACCAGCTTTTTTCATTGCATTAGATAAATTAGTTTCCATTATCCTGACAGTTACTTGACCCTTACCTAAAGTAAACTTATGATCTTACATCATAATGTCTAACATAGTTCTCGGCCAGACCCATCGATATCATACAAGCTTCTTTTTTTTTCGATATGTTTTTCTTAATATTCAGAAAACTGGAAGTGCTCGAACAGAAGGGCTTTGGAGAGAAACAAGACTGTCACTGTTTCGGCGCTAAAGCGTTGTTTAAAGCGATGTCCCAGACAGGAGCGACACAAAAAGACAAACAAAATCAGTTGTATACACCCATGACTTTGTTCGCGCATGATGTTGAAAGCATGAGTAAAGACAGAAACCTGCTATAAGTTGGGAATACTGCGTAGGTTACCTACACTGTCTGCTTACAGCGAGTATTATACACCGGACAAATTATAAGGGGACGATCTATTGTTGACGTCACCCTAAATAATGCTGTAGTTGATGATGGGAAGGCGAGAAAATGTATCATCCGATACTCTGAAAGAAAAAAACAAAGGCCAGCTGAGGGGAACCAGTTACTAGTTTCGTATTTAACTGGTTTTTCCACAGCAACTCTACAGGGCTCCATAAGGTTGGAGCACTGTAGCATCGTAGCAAAAAAAAAAATAATGTTGAATAGCAAGTTATCAAGGAACTATCATGATGAAATTGTGAGCATGAACCACATAAAATTATTTTCCCCCCACACGACGAAGCAGAGCACTACATGAACGCTGCTAAAACTTTTCGAGATAGCCGCCACCAGTAACGAAAGTTTCGGACAGTTTTTACACAAAAATAAAACAAACAAAACAGTGACCTACTTTACTGGATGCTATGCGAGTGTGGACCTATATATAAATTAACAATGTGCATAGGTATGAGCGTGCAAACTACTGGAAATTTCGCGCATAATAACTACATCATGATAACGCTTCAGCTGATCTAACATAACGGGCAGCACGCTTTAACAGCGGAGGCATCAGTGGACACACGTCACTGCACGGCGTTGTCGTACACGGGTCAGAGCCAGGCTGCTTCAAGTGGCACAAGACAGCGGTAAATTACGCAGCACATGCGGCCTTTCGCGGTAGTGTCTCGTAATTCAGCGGGACGTAAGCATCGTTTGTAGCATCTCATAAATTTCACTAGCGCGACCGTTTCGTTCCTTTGTTTGCCACGGCCGATTCTCTCCAGGGTGATGCAGGTGATCGCTTATGGCCTCGATTGCAACAGGTCTTTCTTTGCCGGTCAGCCATGAAATTTACCGATTTCTCCTTCATCGTTCTCCGATGGAGGCGGAAATGTTGTAGGCCCGTGTGCTCAGATTTGGGTGCACGTTAAAGAACCTTCGGATGGTCGAAATTTCCGAAGCCCTCCACTGCGGCGTGTCTCATAATCATATGGTGGTTTTGGGACGTTAAACCCCACATAACTCCTTCATTGTTTCTCTACTACTTTTTTTTTTCTTCGGCAGTTTTGCTATGATTCACGTCTTTGTCCGCACTGAACTGATAGTATGCGGGCTGTCGTGGATTAGCGTGTAATCCCAACTCTCTGCATAAAGTCGGTTACAATAGAACAAAACAGTGACATGGTGAGGCACTCACATTTGCAGTCTATTGAGTACCAGGATGAATAACAGTGCATATAAGTGTGAATTGCTGATTTAATCTCAGAATAAAGGAGCACGTCTGCCTTCGCCATTAGCTGCATTTCATTTTCACATCATCATCGTTGGCCGGAGTATACCCACTGCAGGTCAAAAGCCTCAACCATGTTCCACCAATCAACGTGGTCCTGTGCTTGCTGCTGCCACGTTATACCCGAAAACTCGCCTCCTAACCTTCGGTCTCCCCATTACGCGTTTGCCTTCTTTTCGAATCCTGTCAGTTACCCTCGATGATCAGCGGTTATCCTGCCTACTGTGCGTTATACGCGCCCTATCCATGCTCACTTCGTTATAAACACACACACACACACACACACACACACACACACACACACACACACACACACACACACACACCACACACACACACGCACGCATATATATATATATATATAATTAGATGGAAAACAAAACACTAATAATCAACTGATATAACGTTCAAGACTATTTATTTGGACGTGTTTCAAACCGATGTACGACTTTCTCATTGAAATTTTTTTTCCATCATCGTTCCGTCAACAGTTACTTAATTAAACAGATTTAATTAAACAATGTTTGAGAACACAAAAAATAGTCTGACTAACTCCAGGTAATGGTGAGCAACATGCACTTGGGCGCGTCGTAACTACGTGTTCCGGAATATCTTGAAACTCTGGCTGCACTGTGGAGTTGTTTCGTTCACCGTACGTTGCCTGATGTTTTGTTTGCACCGTAGTTAGAGCTCCTAATTGTAGTCAGTGTATGCTTATTATTATCCATCCTCCCTCGATTCTCGACTGGTTACGTGGTAAAAGGAGTTGACGTTGAGTAGCGGCGCTGTCGTTGCAGCAGCTACCATGGAACATGCTTGTCCAAATTTCCGGAGCCTCCACTGTGGTGTCTTTCATAATGATATGGTTGTTTTGGGAAGCTAAACTTCACATATCAATCACGAATGTCAAGCCATGGCACGCGCGCTTGGTGTGTATGCACGCGCACCAAACCACAGCGCAAATACGCGAACCACTGTCGCGAAAGATTGATGCGACCAGCTGAGGAAGGACCTGAGCCGCCCGGTTTTTGGCCGATCCCCCTTTGTGGGCGAGGGCCAGCAAAGCTGAAGGTTCGTCGTCGTCATCGTCGTCGTCATCATCATCATCATCATCATCATCATCGTCGTCATCATCATCATCATCATCATCACTGTCGCGCTCACATCCTACTGATTGCAGCGTGCGTTGTGTGTACGAATTTATAGTCGGCACCGATAAAAAAAATTGGCAGATCCCACGTACAGTGGGAATCGATGCGATGCACGGATGAGGAAGGTTGATATGTCACTTTAAAATCAGCACAACGTTATGAGGCGGAGGTAAATTATGTCGTACATGATTTCTATGTCATGATTATCATCTTTGGATGTTACATTAACCTTCATCATTTATTCACGTCACATGATACCAAATTTGGTACATGTTGAGCTAGCAAAATGCCCGCGAGCTCGCTATGAGCGTAGAATGTAGTCATGTTTTACACGACAAGCATATCTTGATTATCATGTTTGGACGTATCATTTACATTAGTCGTCCATTAACATCACGTAATAGCAAATTTGGTACAAGTGGAATCAGTGAAACGGCCGCGATCACGATATGAGCATGACATGTAGTCATGTTGTTACATGACACGCATCTCATTATTATCATGTTTGCACCAGTCACACACCTCCGTCATCCATTCCCGTTCGCCCCGCCGCGGTGGTCTAGTGGCTAAGGTACTCGGCTGCTGACCCGCAGGTCGCGGGATCGAATCCCAGCTGCGGCGGCTGCATTTCCGATGGAGGCGGAAATGTTGATAGGCCCGTGTACTAAGATTTTGGCGAACGTTAAAGAACCCCAGGTGGTCGAAATTTCCGGAGCCCTCCACTACGGCGTCTTTCATAATCAATCATATGGTGGTTTCGGGACACTAAACCCCACAAATGAATCAATCAAATCCATTCATGTCCCGTAATACCAAACTTGGTATATGCGAAACTAGTGAAACGGCCGCGAGCGCATTATGAGTGTGACATGTAGTCATGTTGTTACGCGACACGCGTGTCATGATTTTCATGCTAAGATCGGTCGCTTGTGTTCGCCATGCAGTCATATCATACCGTACCGGTTTTGCAACATGTCATGTGAACGAAACCACCGCAAGAGCAGCTAGACCATGAAATGTAAATAATGACATTCATGACACACATGTCATGATTTCCTGTTATGACTAGTCACTTATGCTCGTTATACAGTCATGTTATGCCATACAAATCTTGGTATCGATCCATTTATTGAAATGACCAGGGGAGCTGAAAGTCGTAGGCAGCTAACTAGATAGAGAGATAGCTACGCTCAAAGTCGTCGGACTTCGCTTAGAAAACGCTTAGCATTTAAAAATTCTTATTATAAATGTTTCACGGCATTTCCTCATTACCGTTTCATGATTAGACACTTTGAACATAGCTTTCCATTCCACTGAAGAAAAACAGGTACCATAGTAATTACTATCCAGATGCTTTGAAAGAGAGAGAGAGAGAGATGAAAACGTTGGGAGGTCAACCTGGTAAAACTAACCTAACTACTACCCTACGTAGTGGTGGGAAAATAGAGTTGTACAGGAGAAAGAGATGAATATAATCGAAAAAATAACACATACACACACATGAGCACACACGCAGGGTGTTAAGATCAAAGTCCTTCTGAGAGGCCACTGTATTCATCAGGGTCAACATTCTAAAAAATCGAAACGCGCGAACGTGAGCAGGCACACAGTGTAAGGGATACAAGGACACTCACAGGTGACGTCGATGGACTCGGTTTTGGCCCAGCATCGCACAAATCGGGGCCGTGCCCAAGAATTTTTTTCGGGGGGTGTTTATGTATAGAACAACTTACTTTGGGAAGTGGTGTTCAGTTGGAAGGCATGCAAATACTTCAATATCACCCGAATAGCTAAAACTAAACAATTTGGGGGAGTGTCGAAACCCTCTGAACTACCCCATAGTTGGGGACCGGCACGTAAAACAATAAATGTTAGCATTTGTTATTGAGTATGCAACGGGAAGAAAGACTTGTGTTACGCTTACCTTCGTAGTCGAACTCCGATGTCGCTCATAACACTTCTTAGAAAAAGCCAGTAGAGATGGGCGAAGCTTCACTGCACAACACTCAAGAAAGCCCAGTGGCTCTTCGAGCGTCCCAAGCCGCAAAACGAGTCGCCGGCAATGAAAGAAACGAGGTTGTAGCTAGTCGTTCCCGGAAGGGTATACTTCGGCGCAATGTCACACTTCCCTGTGAGTTGACAAGTCTGGCCGGTAGTTGCTGCTGGTCGCACGCGACGCCGAGCAAACGCAGGCGGCGAGTGTTCGAGGCAAGCGCCCGTCGCTCTGCCTCGCTTCAAGCGTGACGGAATGTTCGTCGATTATGACGGCAACAAACGCGCACCGCCACTGCCCGGAGCAACGAGAGGGAAGTCACCGAGAGGGAGAAGGAGAGCTAGTCACGTGAGAAAGAGCGAGCGCGAACCCTGAGAGGGAGAAAATTCAAACCCTGGGCTGGATTCACGCTAGTGTGCGCACGCGAGCGCTGTCAGCGTGTGGAGAAGCCGGTCCAGCAAGCAGCGGATCTACACTGTCTACACGTTCGACAGGCGAGGAGGAATGCCTCCCTTCACTCACTCCTACGGAAATGACTTTCCTCCTCTCTTTTTCTCCTCACTCTTCCTTTCGTCCTTTGGGAAACCCGCGCCGTTCGACCAGTACTAAATGAGTCGCATACAAAGCGGTCTGCAGACCGCGACGCAAACCGTTTGACCTCGAGAAGGACGTTGTACAGCGTCTGCGCACGACCTCTCACAGACCGGTAACGCTACGGGTGTTGCGAAGGGCACGCGTGTTCGAATTACGTGAGCCGTGACGTAGTTGAGGGCTTGAGGCAGTGGAGCCAGTATGTCTGAACGGGCCAGACAGGTTTATAGCGACGAATGAAGCGATCAATCGGTTGAGCGCGAATGCATCCTTTATTCGTTATGAGCAGTGCACTATAAGGGTACAGGCTAAATTGCTTTCTTTAGGGGGGGAGGGGGGCACCCTTTTGAAACAGCCATTTTTCTCTCTGTATGCTATGGCTAAGGAAACTTTCCGGAAGAGGGGAGGGAGGGCACGGGCCCTGTGGGCCACCCCTGGCTATATATATATATATATATATATATATATATATATATATATATATATATATATATATATATATATTATATATATATATATATATATATATATATATATATATATATATATATATATATATATATATATATTGTACAGGTGCACATCGGCGCTTGCTCTGTGCCCGTGAGAGAAAAGACGACGAAGCTCGTGTGTCGCGCTCTCGGCCTCCTGTTTTCTGCGCTGCAGCTGTCTTGCTTGCCCTGGCGAGTTTCTTGCTGAAACCGCAAAAAAAAAAAATGCCACATTGTACACCGCACCGCTTCCGCATACCATCCTCAGACTAACTGCATGACGGAACGCTTCAATCATACCCTTGCCGGCATGCTGGCGATGTACATGTCAGAAGACCTCACAAACTGGGACCGCGTTCTTCCTTTGGTGGTGGTGGGAGTGGTTAGAAGATGAGAAAAGGCACCTAATTTCCGCAACCCGATCGGGAGCACGGCGCAGTGCCTTCCTTTGGTCACCTACGCTTACAACTCTGCGTCTCAAACTACCACTGGCTTCTCTCCCTTCTTTCTTCTATATGGAGAAAGAACATGACGTGAACCTTCATGTTCTATGGACACCATTCTGCCGTACCAACCGGACGTTTCTGAGGGCAAACCCATCTCTCAAACTGCTGCTTACGCTGAAGAATGCCGTAAACTGGCTCGTTCGTACACCACGCAAGACCAGTCGCGCCAAAAATTCCGTCATGACACACCTGCGTCTGATGCCCATTACTCCCCGGGAAAGCTGGTTTGGCTTTGGGTCCCGTCCACAACTCCCGGACTTTCCAGTAAGCTTTTGTCACGGTACCACGGTCCTTACCGCACACTGGAGCAAACATCTCCCGTAAACTACGTCGTCGAGCCGGTCAACCCATCGCCCGATCATCGCTGCCGAGGTCGCGAAACAGTTCACGTCACGTGACTTAAGCCCTGCTACGACCCACCTATAGCGTCTTTTCCTTAAGTCGCCGTCGCCAGGATGGCTCCTCTTTGTGCGGGGAGGAAATTGTACCGGCGCAAATCGGCGCTAGCTCTGTGCCAGGGAGAGAAAAGATGACGAAGTTCGTGTGGCGCGCTCTCGGCCTCCTGTTTTCTGTGCTGCAGCTGTCTTGCTTGCACTGGCGAGTTTCTTGCTGAAACTCCTCCGAAGAACACGCTTGTTACTATATATATATATATTCAGGATGTCACTACTTGTCACAGACGAGAGCAGTTTTGTCGAAATTCCGCCCATTACGAATGTTATGTGAGCTTGGGCATGTTCTTTGTTTCGTTCGGCTGATCGTAGCCTTTACCGGGGAAATTAAGCATGTAGAAGTTCAGGGAAGTCGGAAGCATGGAGAGATGGAAACGTTTGCGAGTCCGGAGTGTTAAGCCAACGTTTCAACGAGCGGACGTGGCTTCTTCAAATGTGCAATTGCGTCTTCAGAGGTGCAGGGCTGCAAAAGCAGTTGCCGCTTTAAAGAAAAGTCTATTTATGGAAACGTCGTCTGCGCAACACGTACGCATGTTCACAAATTTTTCATCTTCTGCGAGGAAAGAAATAATTTATAGCAGTAGTTAGAAAGCAGAGGCCTTTGCAGTATTGAATATACTAGAATTCAAGATTATATAATATACAAAATTACGTTACTCGACACGTTTGAAAAAGGCTGTAAGTGGTTTCTTGCCGATGACCTTGCTTCAACCTGCATGCTGTTCTATTTTATCGAAAGAAGAAACATTAATTTCGTATTATGCTTGTTAGTCGAACACCTATGCGGTGTAGTAAGTTATGCAGCACATATCTTCGACAAATCAAGCTGCGTTGGATATGACTAAAAGGACAAATTACAGAGGGAGCAGGAAAAAAAGAACAATCTGTTGCAGCTTGTGACACACATAGCGGTATCTTGCCTTAACACCTACGTGGATAAATATGCCAAGTAAACAAAGCTTGTGGCTCATGGCCAGGGCATTATACAGTGCGCCTGCTGCAACCGTATCAGGCATTCATATCTGATTTTGTTGCGTACGCGCGCGGAGGCGCCGTTGGAGTGAAATATGATTTTCCGAGGTGACCGGCAAACGGAAACGCCAATGTTAATGTTCTTTGCCAAGGGCATACTTCTTCAAAGAGACGGTATATATTTACTTTCTGGCTTTCCGTTCGAGTGCTGTCGCATTGGGCGTTATTGCGACCCGTACAATCGCGTTGTCACACCGAGGTGTCGAGTTGTCAGCGAAATTACTCGCAACCCTCCGCTACTGCACGCCGAAACCACGGTAAGATATTTTTAAATCCATAGTCGTCAAGAGAACATTGAGAGAACATTGGGGAAGAGGATTGGAGGATTTCTACACCTTTCCTCACCCCATCCCACAATTTCTCATTTCGCACGTTTATATAAACACGCCCACATACAAACGCTCTTACCAATGTTTCAGTCTTTAATTTCACGGCCTACAAAGCTATTCGCGGTTGGTCTATGGCCCCGATTTTGTGTCCTTGGAAGTATACCTAATGTTTCGACAGTGTTTACGTGTCCTATACACCAAAGAAAAAGTTTTTTTGTGTAGCGGCCGTGGTGTCTCTAGTTAAACACACACACACACACACACACACACACACACACACACACACACACACACACACACACACACACACACACACACACACACACACACACACACACACACACACACACACCCATCGATACCATGAAACACGGAGATACAAATTTACAAAATAAATTCATTCTAGAAGCATCTACAGGTCATCCGCTCTATGCTCGAGACAATGTATAGACTACGAAAGAAAAGAGAAGGGATGTCATGAAATGGATATAAAGAAGATGGAAGAGGTGTTAAATGAGATAACATACCTGACATGGTGTTTACTTTTCACGCATACGTTAGCTCTTAATCTCTTTCTCTCACATAACACATTCACGCTCCATGACTCCAGCTTTTTTTTTCTTTAGACCAACGCACAAGTGCTTTAAAAAAAGTAGGATATTGAAGCCGCACAGAAACATGTAAACACGCTTAAGCGAACGCATCTGCGCAACGTAAATGCGACAGTCCATACTCTTTCTACGCGCTGAGATGAACCGGGATGGGGAGAGAGAGCGAGAATGGTGTTTCGGCATCGACCACGCCAAAGCAACGGCTACAAAATAACCAAATCTGAAGATACGGCAGCTTGTGCGTCTCCGCTGCGGTGGCACATCATCGGTGGGCGAGCACGCGATTCCTGGAAATCGCGGGAACACCGCGAGTGCTTCTGCGAAAGAGCCTCCCCGACGCCGGAACAAAAGCCAGTGACTGAGCTGTGCTCTTCCTCCCAGCACCGCCTTGTTCCCTTTCCTTTATAATCTCGCATTTCCTTCACCCTCCACAAATCTCTCCTTGACCCTCACTTCTCTTTCCTTTTTAGATTATAGCGTAGAGATGAAACGCATACTCACTCTATATACGAAATATAACTGCTAAAGTTGCAATAAGCTCCATGTATGAGGAGGAGGCAATTGCGAAGAGGATAGAGCTCGCGATTCTTCTAACACTGTAGTACTCTAATGGGGGAGTGGATGGGGGAGGAGGAGGGTGACTCGTCTTTGTGCTACGTAGCTCCTCGTCATCGCTTCACCCAGTCCTCACTCAACGTTTTCCCCTCCAAAAAAAAAAAAAAAAAAACGTACACCACAGCACGCGCATCCATTGCCGCTCCCTGTTAAAGCGACGACCGATTCCGAGAAACGCTCCAGGTCGAACCGCGTCTCCCGGGGCGGGCGCGTTTGTGTGACTCTCCCGCCACCCCCCTCCTCCCCCTCATCCTCCTGATTAATGAGAGCGAAACGACCACGCTCCCTTACTCCGAGCAACGGGACGTCATTTTCTTGAGAGAGAGAGGCTCGTGGCTTAGCCTTGCCACGATGGCTGTCGCGTTAAAAGGGCTCGTTCCCTCACCCTACGTTCTACTCTCCCATAGGCACTCTCTCCTTCGCGGGCTGTTTTGAAACACGATGATGACGTAACTTCCGTATTGCCCCAAGAGGTACACCCGGCGACGTGGTCTCTCTGCTCGCTTTATGCGTTTATTTCTTTTCTAGGGGATTCATATCGAGGATTGTTGCGACTTTCGTCGGTCGGCGGGAAATTATTCTTTCGGTCGTTTAAAATGGACGTGTGCATGGGGCTAAGCTGCGGTCGCCACAAGGAGGATGGGGAGAAGTTTGTGGGTTGGGTTCAGCTGCTGGCCGTTTTTCACGGGATGTGGGCGATTGAATATTCCAATTGAAATTTAGAAAAACAAAACAAACAAAAAAGGCTCCCGTAGAAGGTTGTAAACTTGCCATTTTGGGATGGGGAAAAATAATAAAGACAGCACTACTCAGCAAAAGAAAAAAAAAAGGAGAAAAAATAAGCGTCACCATTAATGAAGGCATCTAAGAAAAATGTTTCAAGTCCCCTACTACGACGGCACAACGTATGCTGCCGCTCGTTTCAATATTCAGCACTTGGTAGTTGAGTTTGAGTTTGAGTTGTTTTGTTTATTTAACCACGTGATAAAACACATTGTATGCGTGGTTTGGTGTGAAGGGAAAGAAACTGCATGTGACGGCTTGACTAGCCCCTGCACCCAGAAAAAAAAAACTAAGCTTCGAAATTACAAAAATATTACAGACAGTGAAAAGCGACAATATAGAAAGAAACGCACACGTGGTCCATGACAGCGAATAATAAAAAAGCAGCTTTGAGATGCATACAAGACTGTTCATAACAAAACAATGTATGAAACCAAGTAACCATAACAGCAATCACCCAGAATTCAAGAGAAAGACAATCAGCACATCCAATTTAATATATCAATTTTAGACAATATACGTATATTATCAATAGTTTATTTCCATTTATTCATCACACATGGTAGACGGTAATTCAGTGTTTTAAATCTATAATTAGTGCGAGGGCGTGGTACATGCTATGTTTTCACATGCCGAGTCACTCGATTGGTAGGATTAGGTTGCAAGGCGGCCAATGTACGTAAGAGTGTACTTCCTCGGCGTATTTCCGATTTAAAAGTTGACATGCAGATACTGGTATTCATAGTGCCTAGCAATTCTTAATATTCTTTGTTTTGCAAATATTGGAGCATAGAATACACCTTCAATACATTACAAAGCTTCTTTTTTTTGTAATATGACAAGGTCATTTATATATGCTTTAGGGCCTGTGGACGAGACAAGATTACAATAATGTAAATGAGATGAAAAAAGAGAATTGTATACCACCACATTTAGCTTCGCAGGTAGTATATTCTGGCATCGACGCATCACACCTAAAGCTTCACAAAGTTTGTGACTAATGTGCTTGGTATAGTGATTCCATGCCATGTGTTCCTGAAAATGGACGCCGAGAGTTTTAACTGTTTGAGAAATATTAATTTCGACGTTATCAGTAATAGTTTCTGAAAAGTTTAAAATGATTTTGATTTCGCACGGAACAGTACAGACTTACTTTTAGAGCGATTGACCTGTAGAGAATGGGCCACAGTCCAGGAATATATCTTTTTTGGTACTTTATTAACAGAAATATTGAGATCATCAGCTGTTTTTCCCCCCAAAAATGTACTTGTATCATCCGAATAGACTACATTTTCTACTAAGCTGTCAACACGTACAATATCATTCATAGAAATATTAAATAATAGAGGCCCCAAAATGGTAGTATCGATTGGTAGTACAGGCTCCCGACAACACGGGAGTCAACTATTATAGCGAAGCACGTGACCTGGAATCCACAATATAATATCAAAGTTTCGTCTTGTTAATCGTATCAACCCGATTAGCAAGACGAAGCACAGCATAAAGCGAAGAGACAAACAAACAAAAAGACAAGCAACAAACAAAGAAACAAGAATCCTCCAATCGGAACACACTGTCGGCAAGCCATTTACTGGACATTAACTCCTTTCTTTTACTCTTCGTAAGCGTGGTGATCAATCGATTTTCGCTTCTGAGAAAGCGCACACATTAACGTTACTCGTCCCAGAATCGCTCTCTAGTATCTAAACTAGGCATGGTTTAGGCGTCCTTTGAACAAAGTGCCGTAACCCTGGCACAAAGTACTGATTCTACAAATCTAATTTTTAAGAGATTGTTAGGAAACTGAGGCTCATGAATTGACGTACACGACGCGGATAAAAGATGTATGCTTTTATTTCGTACCAACTTTTTTTCTTCTCAGGAACCGGATACTTTGAGACCAATCGCTCTAGGCAAATATCAAGCTCGACGTCCGGATTGAGTGTTTCCCCAAACATGTCCCGTGGGACTAATTGGCACACTTCCCGACAGTATCGTATCATCCAAGAGCAATAATTTTTCCTCATCCATTCGTTCCCTCGTGTTCGCACATTGCTATACCTCGCGCCGAAGTCCTCTGTATAGGCGCTCAAACAAGCAAGACTATAACGCTGTTCTTGGCCGCCTCAATCAGCTTCTCATACATCCGATGATGGGTTTTCAAGAGCATGTCCCTCATCGTTACGCACTGCTAACAGGGATCGCGAAGTGGTTTTCCTCGAACATCCTGACACTGTTCCCGAGGAAGACTTGTTAGCGCCGTCTATCAAGCCAGCGAGGAGGTTGGGATCGGGGACTCACGATAGCTAGGGGGGGGGGGGGGGTTGTGAAGGCTGTCTCGCCATGCTATGTCACCCCTTGTTTGTCGACCACTTGTCTCCGTGACCCCATGGAGAGGGTCTCACTCGCAGCGCAAGCACGTATGCAGCTAACGAAGCACAGACCACCACCGTGAAAAACAATCTGTGCTTGTATAACGCGGTCTTTCACGCTCCTTCACTTAACCGAGGTCCATGAGTACTCCACCACTTGTTTAGCCCATTCAAGCTCCTCCTCGCTCCGCCTCGGAAGCACCTTGTCAGCGAGCTGTCTCGGTGATGTTGCGGCCGTTAAACCCGCGCTTGTTGCAGCGATCGCTATGCTATTCTTGGAAATGGGCCTATAAGACGACGCCTTTGCTCGGTACGTATACACATATACCTTGACACTAATTGCACCGAGGCGGTGAGATCTCGCGTGAGAGTGGGAAAGGGGGAAATGACTGCCGTCGATGACGGATCCCGTTCGCGAGAGGTTTTCGCCACTTGATGGCACCCTGCGGAATATGCCTCGCCAACCATCCTCGACGGCGAACGTGCAGTGTTACAGAACATAACAAACTTTTTTCGGGATAGTATACACTTTTACTTAGAATCTTAACGTATAGGGAAGTCTGGGTAGCAGTCAAGTCCAAAAACACGATTATGAGATAAATCCAATGAACTCATACGCAATAGTTATGAGAGGCACTATGCTTGCGACATGCGTGCAAGCTCGGATAAGCGTCTAGTGTGCACAAGTATCCTACAATGTTAACACCTTCAGTTATCTCCCACACGCTTATATCGATAAAATCAGCGCATAATATTTTCAGATATAGCACTCTAGGTTTTACTTCGTATGTGCAATATGTTGTATAATACGGTGCTTATGCGGCACAGTTTGTTCAAGGCGCCGTTCTCGTTTCACGTCGACTCGGGCATTCAGGCTCTCACTCTTTGCGAACTATAGAAATGGCTTCCGTGTACAAAATACAGCTGACCCACAAACGACGCGCTTGCAACCCGAAATGAGAGTCTGTCATATATATAGTATAGACCTACTAGTACGCATTACAGAATGTTGTGAAGGCCCGTGCTATATACACGCCTACGATTGTGGTGACCCGTATTGCGCCTATAGCATGTATATAGATGAAATGATCAAGCCCTCGAAGCCATGCATGCACGAAACATTTAAAAAAATGTGCGCCGTGGTGGTATAGTCGGTATACGGTGCTCAGCTGCTGACCCGAAGGTATGGGGAGTCGATCACGCCACTCGCAAACGCTAGAGACTCGTGTACGGTGTGATGCCAGTGCACGCCGGATTGTGTGCACGCCGGATTGGGAACGCCGGATTGTCTAACTTCCCGGAGCCATTTACAATCGGACGTGCCTCATGATCGTTTACCGTGGTTTTGGCACGTAAAACCCCAGGTAGTATAATATGCATGAAACAAACGCTCCGATCATATCCCACAAATACTTTCTGTACATTCCAGCACCGGTTCCGTCGGTTGCGGCATTCGCGAAATCCGCACAGCCAAGAAAGAAGGAAGACAGTGGAGATACAAAAAAACAAAACACATTTTCGAAGAGCATCATCGTACGTTATGGGGTATCAAAAAATATATGATGTCAAGTGATAGCGACATAAAATTCGGTTACAGCATCAGCGCGGCAGGGCCTTCAACCGCCCTATACTGCGGTTTCTCGGAGGTGTCCCGAGCCTGGGCCAATGCGCGCTCGCGTACATTCGGGAGAAATGTCAGTTTAGCGAGCGCGTTCGTCATATCAGTCAATTAAGTTGTCACGCGCGCAACGCCTGCGAAGGCACGCACGAACGCGCGTGTGTTTCAAAGCGGGGCCCGTGCTCCTAATTAGCAGCCACCACCGCCGCTGCGGCTGCCCGCACGCGATGGCAGGGACACTTTGTTACGTGCCGCTGCACAGCTTTCGGCAGCGGCCGCCGACCACTGCAGGAGAGACATAGTAACGTGCTAGTGGTTGAGCCGTGCATTCGTAAGTTTTATACGTCCCGAAACCACGATATAATTAGGACAGGCGCCGTATATATAGAGTATACGGTACCGGGAATGTAGACACCTCAGGATTCTTTAATATGCACTTAAACCTTAAGTATTGTTACGGAGGCCATCACCCTGCCAAGCTGCTGATTTCAACAGCTTTTTGCGAGTGTTCCTTTGCTTTTTTGAAGGGTATTGAAAAGAACTGAAATAAGCACATGGGTAAATAACGTCACACCTTCATCAATGTGTGGCCGCCGCGGCCGGGATTCGATCCCGCGACCTTCAAATTCTCTCTCGAGCCCAATAACGATGGTTAGTCCCCGTGTTTTCTAAAGGGCTGCAAACAATAGCATATTTTTGATTCCACACTTTATTACTCTACGAATATACGCTCATTTGTTTGCTCAGTGTGTTGATTTGTAAGTGGTAAAGCGTGATCTACATTCGCGATGTCGTTAAAGGAAGTCGGTGCCTCCCCTATAGGAAGACGGGGTCCGAGGGATCGGTGCGTCAGTATACCATCGCCTGATGAAGACCTACGAGAGCGCAGGCCACAATACTCCGCCGCATTCAAACTTACTCTTTCTATTGTATAGTCCTCACCGGATGACGCTTATTACATGCGGATGGGTGAACCCCATCTGCCAAAACTGTTGTGCGCAAGAATCGGCCACACAAAATCACGTATTGTGGGGCTGTCATGGCTCCCCCCCCCCCCCCCCCCCAAAATGCTTCTGCCAGCTCGCTCACGGTCAGTGGGGGAGGAGCTCATTAAAACTCCCAAGAATAAGCAGCTAGCTATTGCTGCCTGGGCCAAAAGGGTCGCTGCCCGCGTGGAGCCACCTTGAGGACCGCGCCTTCACTGTCCATAAAGTTGATTGTTATTGGGGTTAAATTTAACGTCCCAAAACCACCATATGATTATGAGAGATGCCGCTCTGGAAATTTCGACCACCTGGGGTTCTTTAACGTGCACCCAAATATGAGCACACGAGCCTACAGCATTTTCGCCCCCATCGAAAATGCAGCCGGCGCAGCCGGGATTCCATCCCGCGACTTGCGGGTCAGCAGTCGAGTACCTTAGCCATAGACCACCACGGCGGGGCTCTGTCAATACAGTTGGTTCGTCCTCCTGTATTCGCGACAAGAACACCTGACAACCGCTAATTCACGATTAGGCACAATAACTAAATGACTGAGTACATTAAAATATTATAAACGTTTAGGTGCCTCAAGACAACTGCATGCATGCAGGCAAAGACAAACTCTCCAAATTTCTCGCGGTCTATTCATCTTCACGATAATATACATGTATATTTTCATGGGTTGCTAGTGCGGGCCCACGCGCTGGACTCAGTCAAAGAGCAGAGATCAAAACAACCCTTTTATGAATGAATAAAAATAATATATTATTCAATAAAAAGGGAAATGCTGCTGACATCACGCATAGCTTTTTCACGCATAGTAACGCTCAAGCAGGGATGTCGTCAGCGGGTCTTTATATATAGGAGCGCTGGCGTAAGGTTGCTATTTCGGCCTGTTGACTTGCTAGCCGTTAGTGGGTATAATGCGGTTCATAAAGGACACAAACACAAGAAGAGATGACGTCACACACAGGACGGAGCACTTGGCGGGGGGGGGGGGGGGGGCATTCACCTGCCCGCCTTCCCCGTCACGATGCAACACGGTATGGACCCCCTGCCCCGCCGCGGGGGTCTAGTGGCTAAGGTACTCGGCTGCTGACCTGCAGGTCGTGGGATCGAATTCCAACTGCGGTGGTAGCATTTTCGATGGAGCCGTAAATGTTGCAGGCCTGTGTGCTCAGATTTGCATGCAAGGTAAGGAACCCCAGGTGGTGAAAATTTCCGGAACCCTCCACTATAGTGGAGGGTTCCGGAAATTATGAGAGACGGCGTATACGCCGTCTCTCATAATCATATGCTGGTTTTGGGACTTTAACCCCCACATATAAATCAACTGCGTGTCCCGCTATGAGAGAGAGCGAGGAGTACATGAAGGGTGGGGTGGTCATCAAATCTACGTCCAGTATACGACACATCATTATCATCATCAACATCATCATCTATATATATGCCTGACTACAACATAAGGAGGGCAAGAAGGGGGTAAAAGAGGAAAAACTCCTGCCGACGACAATGGGCCCAACCAAAACTTTACAGCTGGAACTCGTAAAAAAAAAGGGGGGGGGGGAGCTTTCCATAAACTGCGCGCACCCAATCTACTTTAGGTGTCGTGCTCAGCTGAGAAAATTAGAAAATAGGTGACATGAAAATACTGTTTCCTATATACGCGCCGACGTCTTCAAAATCGCGTGCACCATTTAAAATAGCCTTCACCAAAGGGCGCAACTTCAGCAGATGAGACGCGTAAATGGGAGCGCTTTCACGAGTGTGTATTCGTGCAACGGAAGACTAGTGTTTTACCACCTAGGAGCGAGGCGTGCAAGAGACTCATCACTCGCTTTTCGTTGGCTGTACAGGAAAGTCCATTACCCGAGATCACGCTCACGCAAGACGCCGGCGCAAGGCTTAGAAGATTGTAAGCTTCCGATTTTCTGCATGTTATTCTCCACATCCACCTGCGTGTGAGTGAATGTGAGGGTCTTTGGCGACGACAGGCAGGAGCGAATGAAGCTCCTCTACAGCGTCAGCAACACGGCGTTAACTTAGGTTTGGCAAAGAACAAAACCTTGTGTCGAAAATTGCAGCTAGAAAAAGTATATTGCGTTAAACACAGCGGCGTAATTTTAACCATGGCTATCATCATAATCGTAATTGTTATTATGGCTTTTTTTATTCACACCTCAAGACGAAGACATTTTCCAATGATCTCCAATATAGCCTGCCTCACACTAAAAAATTATATGCTTGCAAAATTTCTCGAGTTATTCATCCCATAAATTTCTTGCCGAGAAATATAATAAATATAGCCCTATAGGATTCGTAATGTTACCACTACGTATTACAATAAAGGCTTCTTGATATCCCATTTGCTAGGCGGGGGTAAGATTTAACAATAGATACCATACTCGCCTTAGGTGCTTCGGCTCTGGGCTCCAGCAACAGGTCGTTTTTGAAGCTGTTTGTGCTTTTCTACACAAAACAGAAGAAATACAATTTTATATTTCTAGTTTTACACGTATGCTTGTAGCAGTAATGAGACATTAACTAAACAAAAACATGCTGGGACACACTTTATTCATTACCCTAATTTATACTCGGAATTAGCTGTGTGGTCTGAATTTACTAATAAATATTGTACTCTTTCCTTTAGACGTTTGCGTTTCCTTTCTGTTTGATCGTTAGTTTATGCTGCCCATATTTAAAGTTGCATATCATTGATTCTTGGCCGATCTCCTAGTGTGGGTACGGGCTATGTGTGAGGGCAAACAACAACAGCCCATGACTACGTAGCGTGTGATGAAGTGGAAAATGACAGAGAGAGACAGGTTAATTTAAAGAAAGGTTGAGAGGTCGGCCTGAGCTATACAGCATGCTCTAGCATGCTACCATACACGAGGGTGTAAAGGGGAGGAAAAATGACAAGCGCATCATTGAAACAAAAGGGGGACAGCCGAGCCGATCGGGCATATCCCATATTCTAGTTCGGAAAGACAAAACAAAAGTTGCTCACGCCATGTAATGCGCGAGGCACCTAACAGGTGTTAGGTTAGAGCCTAACAGTACTTTTATTGAGCTTCGCGAAATATAGGTTCCTTTATACTGTAGCCATCGCATCATCCCGAGGCCCTTCGAGTCATTTTACACCAAAAGCTATTATGAGATTACAACAGCCGATTTTGGAGGTGTAGTTGCCTGCTGCCTCCACCACCGGTGATCGCAACGGGCATCATTGTGATCACTAAAAAAAAAAAAAGCAACACCGATTATGAACCCAAGCCCGCTGCACAGCAGTCGAGTATTCTACCGCAGAACCACACATAGTGCCTGCAACTTTTTGGTTAATAGACTCAATCCAGACATCATGTCGAGCAAGGAATGACGTTAACAGATTGCGATACAGCCTGGACGAAGAGTAAAATCACAACCAGGCTTCACGCAATGCGAAATGCTTAATGAGTGGATGGTCTAAATCTTCCCATTTACTTATTGCACACTCAGCCATATATCTTCATCGTCATCAGCCACACCATTAAGAAAGCCCGCACAATGCCTTGCAGATGTGTAGCTGGTACCTCCCTTTTATGCTGAAAAATGTTCATGGCACAGAGAATACTTTCCTACTTCGCGAAAATATTGTGACCTATGGCGTACTGGCTACCTTGCGACTGCACTTGTAGTCGCCCCGAGAGTGTCTACTCTGTGCTCCAGAAACGCCGCTCCTCCGACTTTCGATGTGATGCATGCTGCGTGTTCCGGACATGCCTGGCATTTTTATTGTTTGTTCGTTTTTCTTTTCCCGCGACATACACGTTTAATGTGCCTTCGCTTTAGAGGCATAATTGCCACACCGAGAATTCCTTTCGGAAACTCCTTGGTACACACATATTTACCAATGCAGCAATAAAGATTGTGCGATCTTCAATATACGATGCCAACCCAATGAACGAGTTGTCGTACCATTCATGCCTCCTGCACAGTACGTCGACTAAGCACTCATGCTGTGTATCTCGCCGCATTTAGTTGGCCATGTTTCCTTGCACTCTAGCCGCTAAATTATTCCCGCTTAATGTGTCGGGAATGCAGAACTATAATGTGACTATACCCTATTACGCAAAGTAAATCGCTGGTTTTGTGCTCGTGACGTATCTCCCGCTGAGCGCGAGTCCAGACAGAAACGGTATTCAAGAAACAATCATGCACCTTCCCGTGCTTAGAAGCCCTTTCAGAAGCGCCAAGCAGACGAAATCGACGCGGTAAGTGCTTGGTTTGGACACGACAACCTCACGTCAAACCAGAATGATACCCGCTGTGAAACGCAGCCAAGGGAGGATTACATAGAATACGTAGGTATTACGGACGATCATGATACTCCATAGTGGAAGACGAGAGCGCTGCTGTACACGTGTTTGCATTTGACTAAATACTGCGGCAGAGAAACAGAGAGGCATGCACGTATTTGCAGACCACTGAAATATCTTTCGTCTATTATTTAAAGATGTGTTTTAATTTTATATAACTTTTATTTTAGCTCTGCCATTATTATTATTATTATATTATTATTAATATTATTATTGTTATCATCATCATCATCATCATTTCATCTTTAGTTCGTGCTTCGTCGGAGTGAGTTGCACTTACATACACCGCTGTAGTATCTATTTCCTTCCTCCCACTTTTCAAACTTTTTTATACTTTCGATGTTTATTTTTATTTATTTTACTTTCACTTTCGAAGCTGAAGGTTCCAGGGTAATCCAGCCGACGTCGGCAAAAGCAGAACGATGTCCCGTGGCTTGAGGCATGCTGGACAGGCCTCTACGGCGTGCACCAACGAGGGACACAAGAGCTACGCTCCAAAACAAAAGGCGAGTATAGTACTACCTCGCCCTCATACATCGGCTCGATGTGTGTAACCAATTTCTCTCGTTCTGTCCGTGTTTTCCCCGGCGTTCGTGATGTCCCATTGTAAGGCGAGAAGCGGCGAATAAACGAGGCCTGTCTCGTCGTTCGCTCGCATTTCGTGTTGTCTGACGCCGCTTCCCCAGCGCACGTGCGCGCACGCGAGTTCTCGACAGTTCTCCGGTCGCTAAGCGCCTACTGCGAATTCTTCTTTGTTGAAAGCAAATGGCCGGCGTAAATCACACGCGCCTATCTCGAACAGTTCTCTCCGCCTTGTCCTCTCTCCCGCCGCCGTGTATGCCATTCCCCACTGGCTGTATTATCCGCAGTAGAGGCGTGTTTCCAGGCGTCGCATTTGGGTTACGTACAGTACATCATATGTACTACCTGGGGCAGGCTTTAGGCCAACGCGAGAAAGGTATATGTGTATGCACGCGTGTGCTTGTCGCGTGTTCGTGCAGTACGACGAGAGGCGGGAGCTCGGAGCGCTTCGGTGTGTGAGGGCGAGAAGGTTCAGAAAGAGAGAGAGAGGGAGAGAGAGGAGGAGGGTGGAAGGAAAGGAGAGAAGGTGTTGTACCTGTGCTTCGGTTGTCGTCGTGACTACATCGGTGATGGAAAACGGGTTCGCGGAAGTCAACGCGTCGGAGACATGTCTTCCCTTCCCTCCTGACGTGTAACCCTTTCTTGCGCCTTTGTCGATGTTGTCGTTCAACGACGAGCGTCTAACGAGAAGCAGTAGAAAGAAAAACTGGAAGAAAAAAAATATAAAGGAAACGAGACGACAAACAAAGCGAAAGATTAAGACTGTTTTCGCGAGAATCGTGATAATTCTCCGTCCGTCAATTTTTTTTTCTTTAAACCCGCAGTTTCTCGAACGCGGACTAAAGAGCGCACACTGTATTCACTCGAAGGATGTTACATAACTGTTTAGTTCATTTTTTTTGTTCGCTTGTCTCATGCATATCGTGTCTTTCACACTTGTATTTCCGCTTATCTTGAGTGGAATGGCAAGAAGGACATTTCATTGGTGGGACGGCACGTACTGTCGTGTGCAACGGGACCATTGTTGCTTCCTGTAGCGCTTTGCGTTTAGCTTTGCCACAGCTGCTTCACTTGTAACCTTGAGAGTCGCGTTGTTTTGAAACGGCAACCACTAGGATGTCGTAGCATAAGCTCTGTCCTTACACGTACTTACAGTAACACGACCTAAATGAAAAAAAAAAGAAAGCATCTGCGTGATCGCCAGTGAAGGTGCAAACGTTTTCTTTTTTTTTTTGTTCATATCCGTATCATTAGCCTATTGTACGTGCTCTAAACGACACACGTATTGGTATCGCGTCACCAGTTATCAGTTTGAAAGTAATATGGGTGGGTTATCGGGTGTATAGCAGCTGCGTAAAAGAAATGGAACGCGTTAGAGTATTCAATATCCCGATAGCAACCAGCCAGAAGTTGTTGATTGACGACTGCATTGTGGTGTTTTATTACGCCCCTCTCCCCCTCCACACTCCTCTTACACCATCTGCTGTAATATATAGACTTTCACCATAACTAAAGAACAGAACTTTGAAGTCAATGCAATATGATGCCTATCGTCGTGGACTCTGAAACGCAGCTGTGTGCTCTCCCTCTACTTCAATGGTTTTAAGTGCGGAGCACTTCAGGAGGCCATTCTGACGTATGCTGTAATGTGCCGTCACTTGTCGCTTGTCGTAACGCAGACACAGCCTTATATAGCATTGCCAGCTGTAGCATACTGAGCGCATGCTTGCGCCAAATCGATGTCTTCGTCCTATCGTTCGTCGAGAGCTTGGATCATGATAGTAAGTGTGGACTTTACAGCCTATGACTGAGGAAACGTGGCAGCATAAACAGTTTATTGAAAGAGAAGGCAATCGAGAGAAAGAGGGAGAGAGAAAGAAAGGAAGAGGAAAATAGAAACAAATAGAAATGAAGAGAAACACACACAGACACACACACACAAAAAAAAACTGGGAACGAGAACAAGAAAGGAATTGTGGAGAAAAAAAAAACAAAACAAAACCGACAAGAAACGAAAAAGGCTGCTTAGCTTTGCACTTCCGTCAGGCTTGGCAACACGGGGGCGAAGCTTCCTTATTTTTTTCTTCCCCATGCTGCAGGAATAACAACTAGTACAAAACAATTTAGTCTCACAAAAAAAAAAAAAAGACGACGTGGTTATGATTTACTTTTGTTGTGTGTTACATTTCATGGGCGTGCGTAAGGATGATCAGACAGCCCAACATCTCGAATTCACTCTGAAAAGTTGTTTCGTTTCAACAAGACCATGAAACGAGAATGGCTGCCCTTTGTTACCATTATTCCCTTCTCGCGGTGTGATTAGGGCTGTTCTTGGGGAGATTCATTGTCGCACTCGTACTGCTGGGAATACTGGTCCAACGAAATTAAGGAAATCGCGGGCAGGTTGTTTCGGACGGCAATACCAACTTGCGCGGTTCTGCGTGCCGAAACCACGATATTATCATGAGGCACGTCAAAGTGGAGGGCTTCCGGAAATTTTGACCATCTTGTGTTCGTTATCGTGCATTGACATCGCGTAGCACATGGACCTCTAGCACACCGCTAACATCGAAATACGACCGCCACCACCGGGATCAAAGCCGCGGTCTTCGGGTCAAAAGCCGATGACCGTGATCCTTGCAGGAACCACTGTACCACGATTGTTGGATGGATGGAATAACTTTATTTGTAGTCCTGAAAAACGCGACTAGCGCGTACTGTGTCATGATGGGCCACATTTTAAAAGCCAGGCACAGATGACATGGTAGAACATCAGTCACGAAAAGGTGCCGACTGTTGTCTTCGGGCGCCGTTGAAGACACGAGGCGTTGTAAAAAAGCAAGTTAATTTACCTAAACAAAATAAACATGTCACACAGGCTACACAAACGCCACACAGGCGAATGGCACGTGACCCGCTTATGGATTCGCGTTGTTCGCATTTTGGGTTCTGAATTGACGTTCACATCCCTCTTCGTTTGCAGAGATGGTAGAATAAAGTGCTGCATCTTCAATCTGCATGACCTTCTTTGCATAGTTTTCAGCTGCCTGATAATACACGAACACATGAAACGGGGAATTCATAGCATGGGGAATGACTTTGACCTAAGTCGAACAGTACAAACAACAAACAACCACGCCTTACATTCGTGCGGTCAAGGCCTCTCTGCGGGCCGTGATAGATAAGGCTGGGGAGTGAAAGAGTTCGCGCGTGCGCATCAGCATTCATGCGCAGTTCGCGTGACACGGCTGCCGAGCGTCGCGGAGTCCCGCTCCGGTTCGTTGCGTTCTCGTTGTGTGGCTTCGCCGCACGTTCTTGGCCGCCAAAATGACGGAGAGCCTCGCCGCTTTTACGCGAAATGGAGCGACCGCGCCCTGATAAGACGGCCGGAGGCTGAAAGGGTATGTATCTGTACAGTACGACGGAACGCTCCGGCCGAAGCCAATCCAACCGCTTGCGCGTGCTTGCTTCTTTCGTCCGTTTCAGTTTTGCTTACTTTCTCTCTGCTTGACACTGGTGCCGGCTTGAAGATACTGCATTATGCCACCGCGCTGTCGTCTTGATGGATTTCGTGGGACTGCGAAGGGAGGGGATGCCCTTTCGTGGCAATGGCACGTGTTCACCATGCCAATATGACGCATTAGAAAGGTGGTGCTGATGGAAAAGTGCGACCATAAGTCCCGCAAACTAACACGGAAGTTATTAACGTCGTATGAAGTATAACTAAAAAAATAAATATTTATTTGGCGGAAGTGCGTATGCGCGCTTATCTTAGCGTATATGGGGATTCCCAGAAATCTAGATATGAAGCCTGAGCATCGGTAAGGTTAAATGAAATTTGAAAACTTGTTTGCGTTGCGGGAAAACCCCCCATATTGTTGCACATATGTATGGACTTATGATACTTATACCCAGGACGTGGCTCAGATTAACAGGAGGGCAAAGACTCCATTATCGACAGACTGAATGCAATGTTTCGACGACTTGCCTTCATCAAGGCTTCTTGAAATAGCAGCTACAAAGTAGTACTGTTGCAAAGACAACGTTTGTATTTAGCTTGGAAATTGTTTATAAGTGTTAACCAGTGCAGTGAAGGTGCTCTGAGTCATGTTGCTTCTTTAAAGAACCTTATGCACGTACTTAAAAGCTTTACGCAGTGGGGAGGAAATATAGCGCATGATGTGTCGGACAACGCCAACTCGGTGCCTGACAAACAGTGTGCGTGATAAAGATAAATAATCTTTAAGAGCAACACTTCTGAATGTAGTCGCTTTCGGTGGTCTTCTGAGCACTCTTTTATTTTATTGAACAGAAAATAAAATGAAAAGCTCTCTCTAATGTCCACCACTTCCCCGAAGACGAAGACATCAAAAGCACCGCACGCATCTGAGATTCGCCGTAGGCGGTGTCTAGTCACGATGCGAGTCTGCATATAGGCTTCTTCCAGGCATATTTGAATAATGGCGGTCCTTCTGAAGCATCCCTAGAGAGGGGGTAACAGAAAATGAAAAAAAAAAAAGTCTACTTCTTTCGTTTTTCCTAGTGAATGCATTTATTTATTTTGTATTTGCTGTTATACTGAGGCGTGGGTTTCAGGGGCGTTTTGGACGTTGCTCCAACAAGCCAGTCTCCTGTGGAGGTGCTGACTTTTCCAGCTCGTTTGTTGCCGCTGAACAACTTGGAGGTACGCTTCACACTGGTAAACTTAAGTGGGCGCCCCGCCACGGTGGTCTAGTAGCTAAGGTACTCGGCTGCTGGCCCGCTGGTCACGGTATTGAATCACGGCTGTGCTGGCCGCATTTTCGATGGAGGCGAAAATGCTGTAGGCCCGTGTGCTCAGATTTTGGTACATGTTAAAAAACCCCAGGTGATCGAAATTTCCGGAGCCCTCCACTGCGGCGTCTCTTATAATCATATGGTGGTTTTGGAACGTTAAACACCACATATGAATCAATCAAACTTAAGTGCACATCATTAATTAGTAAACAACTTCTCTGCTATGGTACTTAATAACAAAATAGAAATGATACTGGTGAAGAGGTGGGTCCTTTTCCGATAATCGGGAAGCGGCACTCGCGGTAACATTAATCGAGCAATTAAGGTACGCCCAACGCTAACCGAGGGCAGACATTTTTAATGTTGCTCCTTTCTCTGTTTGCTAAACTATCGATGCCGCGATATGCCACCATGTAAGCTACCAGTGGCTTGATTCCAAGTTATGGCACGGAGTGTCATGAGTAACAAGTACGCCGATAACGTCACTCGCCCTGCCTTTCGAGGCAACAAAGAGACTGATACCAACATCAAGGTCTGATGTTGCTAGAAAACTTAGAGGCGTTAAGTCTAGGGCATAACCACCATCCGAGAGTGTTTAGTTCCTCATAATTAAATATGCATATACGAACATAGCCGCAACTTTCCTGCTCCGCTAAAGCAGTCTTACGCTCCTGGAGTTTAGGGTTCTGAAATTACAGACAGGTCATGCTGTGCTCTGGCACAAGTCAGCCTCAGGGTGAACAAAGTGAAGGAATCCCTGGAATGCCTCTTCAACTTTCAAAGTTAAAGCCCTGCAAGTGCGTAGCACGCGCGTTATGATATACAGAGGGGGGATGAAAAGGGAGAGAGAGCGAAACCATAGGAGGACAAAAGGTTCGCGCCGCAATGCCAGACGATGATTCATTCAAGTTGCGGTGCTCAGTGGTTCGATTTTGCCATGACGACAGATGGCGCGCTGATTGCCTGCCCTACTCCCCCACAGTGCATGCTGCGTGAGGGCGTGAAGAGGGGAAGAGAGGGACCACGTGGCATCGATCCGCGCATTCCTGAGCGAGAATCAGGCGGGCAAATGGCAGTCACCTTGGATGAGCGTCGAGGGATCTTCCCTATATTGCTGAGCACGCGGGGAGACGGATGACTGCAGTAACGTCGCTAATGCCACAGATTCGACCCGGATGCGGCATTTCTAAGAAAAAAAAGCATGCCTTGAGAACAAGGCTTGCTACACAGCGCCCGATATCGCGCTGTTCTAACAACTTACGACAAGCCGTATGTTTCGTATATGACAGATGTTTCAAACATGCGGCGTAGCCCACACATGCCCATTTTCCTCCCAGATTTTTGTCCTTTTGTCTTAATGAGTATGTTTATGCGCTACAAAGACGGGACACGTCTTCGAGAGGCACCGCTGTGTGGTGAACATGTGTTAAAACATAACTGTAAAACAAAAATCTCTATTTCAGAATCGCCCCCGTTCTATAAATTAATATCAGTATGTTTATCGAAACCTCATGTCAAGTTCCATGGTAAATGACCAATATATGGGATATAGGAAGGCCTTATTTTAAGTGACGATGTTAGCTGACATATTTATTTATTTATTTATTTTCAATACTGCCAGTCTCATTCCGAGACCATAGCAGGTGGGCGTACAGATTGTACATGCAGGTGGTACATTAACAGAAATGTAGTGAAATGACAGTCATCACAAAGTACAAGCGCGAAAAATATACAAATTGTTTACATCTGCAAAGGCAAAGAAACCATCACCAAAAAGAACACAAATTTTGCATGAAGTGCAGTGGTACACAGGCAAACAAATAGCTAACTTCCAAACACTCCAGTTGACACTTGTACACTCCACTAATACGCTTTCACTGGTGGCGCAATGCTTCTGGTAATGCGAGTATTGCCGCATTAAGAGAACATATTTTCTAATTTTAGTGCAAAGTCGGATACCGATTTCGCACTAGTTATGGAGGAATCCAAACAGTTCCATTCCCTTATGGCAAGTGGAAAAAAGGAGTGTTTGAACGTGTCATTGCGGTAAGAGTACTCTTTCAGTGTGTATGAATGTTTGTGCCTAATAACGCGGGAGTCTGACGGACGAATGTACAATGATGGGTCAATTTTATAATGGTTGTGAAGTAGCTGAAAAAGAAATTTAAGGCGCGCTTGTTTCACTCGAATCGCAAATGTTTGGAGGCCAGAGCTTGCTAACATATTTGTAGGAGAATCAGTGCGCTTATATTTGTTGCAGATGAATCTTGCTGCCTTCCTCTGTACGTTTTCTAGCTTTTGAATGTTAGTGACTGTATAAGGAAACCATACTGTGTTAGCATATTCTAATACCGGTCTTACGTAAGTAGTATAGGCTAAAAGCTTGGTTGAGTGAGGGGCCAACCGAAGGCATCTGCGAAGATAAAAGAGCTTGCGCAGAGCAACCGAAGTAATGTTAGAAATGTGCGTATCCCATCTGAGGCTTGACGTTATCGTGACGCCTAAATATTTGTGCGCATTCACTTTTCAAGCCTGGTGCCTTTAATCCTGTAGTCATACTGGATAGCTTCTTTTTTTCGGGTTATCGTCATGCACACTGTTTTTTGGGGGTTAATCGACATTTGCCACATGTCGCACCAGTTGGAAAGATGGTGTAAGAATCGCTTAGTGCAAGGTGATCTGAATGACTGTTAATTTCTTTGTAAATAATGCAGTCGTCGGCGAAAAGCCTAATGGTGCAAGAGATACTGTCTGTGATATCGTTAATAAAAACAAGAAATAACAAAGGCCCCAAAACGGAGCCTTGTGGTACTCCGGACGTAACAGGCAAGTTTTCTGATGGTACTTGGTCATACAGGACATATTAAGAACGATTAGTTAAGAAGTCCTTAACCCAATTTGTTAATATTCCATCTCCAATAATACTTCGAAGTTTTGCAATTAATTTGTTGTGGCATACGGAATCAAACGCTTTTGCAAAGTCTAATAGTATAATATCCGTTTGCGTGCAGTTGTTAATAGATAATGCTAAATCGTGAACAACTTCTGTTAGTTGCGTGGTAGTCGATAATCCACTGCGAAACCCGTGCTGGCAAGATGACAAAACGCCATTACTTTCTAAAAGAACGGTTAAGTGTTTCAAAATTATATGTTCTAATATTTTGCATGACGTGCTGGTTAAAGATATTGGCCTAAAGTTTGAAGGATTATCGCTATTTCCTGCTTTGGGAATTGGTACTATTTTAGCTTTTTTCCAGTCGTCTGGAAGTTTTGCTACGGCGAGAGATTTGCGGAAAACCATACCAAGGTATTTGCTGCACCATTCGGCATATCGCTTAAGAAAGGGATTGGGGATGTCATCTGGTCCCGAAGATTTTTTGGGGTCTAGGTCGAGCAAAAGAGAAAATATTCCTTCATCAACTACATCTATAGGGCTGATTCCAATATTATTCATGTGTGCAAGCTGTGGAATTTCCCCGTCATCTTTTGTAAAAACAGAGTGGAAATAGTTGTTGTACATATTAGATTTCGCCGTTTTCTGTTGCAACGAAAGTTCAGGACTGCTGTTTTTTGTACGGCTGAAATGCTTCCAGAACCTTTGTGGGTTACCAGTAATGAATGACGGTAGCGTTACTTCAAAATAATGTTGTTTTGCTTGCTTTGTTTTGGCCTTAAAGTGTGAAATAGCTGTTTTTAATTTTGATGTATTCGCACTGCAGCACTGTTTTTTTACTGCTTTCCGAAGTCGTTTGACTTTCCGCTTTGCGTGTAGAATTTCTCTTGTGATCCAGGGGTTATGTCTTTGCGGCCGTGTACGCCGCAGTGGTATAAATTCATTCATGCAGTGCAGAACAATGTGCTTGAACCTTAGCCAAAGGTCATTTACAGTTGTGGCGGGATCACAGTTCAATTCCACAAACTCGTAAAACTCATGGGCTAAATAAGTTAGTACGCTGGCGTCGTCTGCTTTACTGAAGTCTGGGACATGGTTTACTGTTGATTGCAGGTGTAATCTGTGATCAAATATTAACCGGCAAACAGGCACTCTGTGGTCTGAAATGCCCTCTACAACATCAACTTGAGTGTCCACATGGCTAAGGTGACTACTAATAAGTATTAAATCTAGTACACTTGAGGCTGTTCCTTGAACACGAGTTGGGCATGAAACAATTTGATGGAGGTTGAAATTTAACATTAAATCAAATAAATCCTCTGATCCCTGTGAGGTGTGGTGCATGGTACTCCAGTTTATGTCAGCAAGGTTAAAATCACCCATTATCACGACTGCAGAGCTATGGACATGCTGCTGAAGAAAATTGTGGATGGAAACTATGCATTTCGAACCAGAGGATGGGCTACGATAAACGCAACCCGCCACTATGCTTGTGCTATTGCACAAAATTTTGCAGAAAACCGCTTCTGTGTCCGGAACGTCTGGCAGTAGTGTGTATGAAATGGAACATATTGTTCAATCTCCACTGCCTCTCCCCCACGCTATCATTTTTTTCCTGTACCGGCACTCGCGGCGGCCTTAATTTCATGGCCGCGACTCACTAGGTGAGGTGACTTTGAGACCACTGGCATCTGGTGTATGGAGGTTGTTTTATTAGATTTGAACTAAGCGTTCGGTGTCGCTTGTATGGCACAATATTGTAAGTATCGCTTGTGTTTGCGCACTGCTATGTTCGTGGTGTATCTTTTGTTCGGTTGCGCTGTAAACTGTTACAGATCAGCAACAACCTGGGAGATGTTGCATAAGCTTCTGAAAACGTGAATTAAACTACATCATGAAAGGAGAGCGTACAACAAGACCAACTTCAGGGTTAGATAACTTGCATGCTTTTATAAAACGTGCAAGTGTTTCTGAAACAACCAATATATTGCTCGTACACTAACGTACACTAACTTCCATACATTTGTTATAGGAAAACACGAAGTGGCTATCATTTGTCATTTATTTTGAAATCATTACTGCAGGACTTCACCTCGGCGGTGGCTATCACTTTGGTAAACTAAAATTCTGTTTGAAATTTATGCGAGGTAATGTTTGAGATCAACAGAGATGTCAGAAAGGACTGGAGCTTCATGACAGTGCGCACTGACCGACAACCCTAACACCAGAATTAGTCATCGTCTACATAATCGACCGAGTTGTAAATGTGTCGATTGCAGATTTCGCTGGCTGTCGATTTATTTTGCAGCTTCAACCTTCGATAGCGCGTCGTTTGGCCAAGCATCGACATGTGAACGAGCACGCTCCTTGCGGGCGTGTACTTCGTTATCGGGCAACTTTCCAAGGAATCGATAGGTTGCGTGGACAGCAGAAACGCTGTGACGACAGGAGGCGACCATCGCTAAAGTGAGCAGGTAGCAGCCACTAGAGGGCGTTACGTCATGCGATGTTGAAAGTGATGGAGAAAGTAAGACGTTTGAGGTTGTTTTGCGGCTTCTTCAGCACATGCAGTTCCTTTGCGCTAAATGTTTAGTGCAGTGAGCGGGAAACATCTCGCAAGAGATTTGTCTTGTTGTTTGGGCGAAGCTTTGTTTCACTGGTTTCGCTATTAACTACACACTACTTCCTCCGTAATATTCATTGGTTTGTTATAACTCGGTGATAGAGCTCAATTGCGTCTTGAGTGTGCCACTCAGGGACGTGATTGAGTGATAACATTATCTTGAATTAAATGCAGGGCTGTTTTGTTTGTGCCCCCCTTTTTCTAGTGCTCCGTTTTTTGGATTGATTGATTGATTGATTGATTGATCAATCGATATGAGGGGTTTAACGTCCCAAAACCGCCATATAATTATGAGAGAGGCCGTGTAGTGGATTGCTCCGAAAATTTCGACCACCTGGGTTTCTTTACTGTGCACCCAAATCTGAGCAAACGGGCCTACAGCATTTTCGCCTCCATAAAAAATGCAGCCGCCAAAGCGGAGATTCGATCCCGCGACCTGCGAGTCAGCAGTCGAGTACCTTAGCTACTAGGACACCGTGGCAGGGCGCCTAATTTTGTTTGTTTTCAATGTGCCGTATCTATTTTAACTTGGATGGGTTACAAAAATTGTATTTTGTTGGCATTTTAGAACCATGCACAAATTACACTCACTAAAAATTCAGGAAGTTACCACCACCTCGGTAATTATTATTTGGTTCGTTCCTAACCAATTCGCAAAATTATTGCAAAACATCGAGAGCCCTAATACGGCACTGCTGCAGAGTTTGCACATACACAGTCGATATATTTTCATCCGATAGCAATAGAACAAAATACGAAAACAAAATAACGATATACAACAATCATAGCATACCACTTCACAATTTGAGCGCCATCGCTTCACGCAAGCTACGACATATTAGTGCTAATACTTTGTTGGAGGAACATATACTCTCGCACTTCTTTCTTCAGGTCGCCAGGATGACGCCTTTGTTCACACGATTGAGTCGTGTGATTGTGGGTGTGTTTGTGCATATGCTTGTACGTTTGTGTGTGCTCGCGTGTGCGTGCGTGTGTGCCTGCGAGTGTGTGTGCGTGTGCGTGTTTTGTGTCTGATCATGTGCGTGTGTGTGCTCTTGTGTGTTCTCCACTGCATCTACGCAAGTTGGAAGCTTGATATGCACTAGTGAACAGTCAAAGCGGTTGCCGTAAAGCCTGCAGTGACTTTCAGTTGCACCATGTTTACCGATAATCAATACGCGCACCTACGTCAAAACAACTCGCAGAACTACCCCGCCCTTTTTTCATTATTACGTAACAAAACAGCCAAACTAAACACGCCTACTCCACCACTACAATGCTCATTCAACCGGGCCTAAAAAGGCACACGCGTACTTAACGTTTCCAAGTTCCCAGTGGCGTTTCTTTCTGCCGCCGCTCGCCTCCTCTCTACCGAATATGGATAGGCGGGTTTTCGTGTTCCAAGTGTGTGCGCGCGGACCAAGTAGCAAAATAAACGATCCCTGTCGTCTTTTGTATAGCTTGCGCAACAGGAAGTTACAACGCGCCCACCCCTCGAACGGCAAAAAAGGGATCCCCGACATCTCTCGCTGGGAGCTTTCTTCGGTCCCTTTCATTACAACTGTGCTTCGGCTTGGGTCTGCGTATGCTTGGCCACCGCTGCTACTCCTCCGTCCACAAGTTTACGCCTACCCTCTGCCTCCCGTCGCCAACTTTGAACCTTCCTCCCCCCTTTTTGCCCATGGTGCACTTTTCGATGATTTGCTTTCTTTGTCTCCCTCCCCCTCCCCCCCCCCCCAAAGTGGTCAACTGCGTCGGGAAAGAGAGTCCGTACCCTGTTCCGATCTAAAGCTTAAGTGATTGCCCATTCGTTTGACTTTGTGCCGCATCTGGTGCGTGTACCGCTTTTTAAGAGTCGAGCATCGCGACATTCGGTACGGGCTTTTCAGGATCGAATCTACAGTACGGCTTCACAAGGCGCGAAGACCAAAGCACTCGTATTCCTTTTGCGACTTCCATAGTCCCCCGAACCAAATCCCTTGCTTTGGGCAAGCTAAAAATAAAATTGAAATGTGCAGCGAGAGGCAAACGGTAGTCTGTTCCTTGCAGAAAAGAAAAAAAAAAAACCTTGCAGGTGATTTGTGACGCCTCGCGACGCCCCCTCCTGGCGGGGTACTACTTCTTTAGTTTTTAGTTACGTTTTCTATATTGTAGCGAGCGTATCAACACTCGAAGCATTTCACCAAGGTTTAGAGAAAGCCGCGTACACATGCCCTTGAAGGCTGCACAACTAGAAAAAAAAAAACATTAAGAAGAAGAGAAATCGTTTGAAATGTACGGACTTCATGGATGACTGGAGGTTGCCTGCTGCAAGGGGGAGGAGAGGTGGATAATGCCCGCTCGGCGCTGAGCGCGTTGCTTCTGCGGGTCCTCTCTGCGAGTACCGATGGACTGCTTCCGAGAATCAGGCCCGTTTCGGCGGCGGGAAGCGGAAGAGCGGAAGAAAAACGGGCCCGCCCGCCGCTACAAGCCATGCCACGCAGGAACCGAGCGCCTCGCTATGGGAGGCACCAGGGCGTAACGTTACGCAACTCAGGACGGGAAAAAACAAGCACTCCACCCCTCCTTCTACCGGTCGCCCTTGAGAGACGGCGAAAGCGTACACGATAGCTGACAGAGCGTACAGCACGGTATGCCCTGTGTTCAACGACCCTGGGGCTGCGCTGCGGACTCGTCCGTGTACGTCTTGCGTTGTACAACCCGGAACATCAGCCCTTAAGAGCTGCATGAAAGAATTCGGGAAGTACGGTGTTTTTGTTCCAAAAGCTTTCGAAAGTTTAGTGTCGGGCGAGTTGGTGTTTTAATGTTAATATCATCGCAAGCAGCGCCATGAAACAACAGGACGAAAAGATGAACACTGACGCCTGTGTTCGTCATATTTCTTTTCTATAGTGTCCCTTTGTTCCGCTACGTACGATGGCATTAAGTGAAGCATGTATTATAGCGAGAGAGAGAGAAAGGGAAAGAGGGATGGAAGGTCGATCAGAGCAAAAGTCACTAAACTCCCAAAAATATTTAGGTTGGCTAGCCGTTGCACATTCGTTCGCAAAATTGCCTGCCAGAAACACACACACACACACACACACACACACACACACACACACACACACACACACACACACACACACACACACACACACACACACACACACACACACACACACACACACACCACACACACACACACACACACACACACACACACACACACACACACACACACACATGCGCGCGCGCGCACACACAGGCTCAGTTTGAGTCGCAGTCCAGAGAACCATTCAAACGAAATCACGCCAGTCCTTTGCTAATTTAGTTGAGAAGAAATGGTGCTTTGTTAATATGTTAATAATGTGCAAATGTTTTCTTTACGATGACGATAGTTATAGCGTGAGAACAGAACGATGACAAAGAGAGGAGAAGGTCGTTCTGTTCTAGCGCTATAACTATCGTCATGTCATACCAACTAGTCCAAGCTGCCGCACTTTTAAGTTTTCTTTACCTTTGCCAGTTAAAAAATATGTGCGAAGGAAGCGTTCTTATTAACAAAATAAAAAAAAACAGATGATTTTTCACAGTTTATTTAAGAGCGTAGCGTGAATTGACACCATGCGTACGCGTGGGTCTATAGGAGCTTCTGTCAGAAACCTGGCGGCTGTGGCTTCATAGGATAGTTACTTACATGTGTCATAACAGTGTGCAAGGAGCGCTCATCAATTTCGAGTGGAGGTTGTCAAAAGAACTCGCAACCAGGTTCCACACAGATCAAATGACGTCACCAATAAATCACTCCACGCAGTCTTTGAACAGTATTCATTTGGCGAGCTTAATTACAGTGATCATTGTATCGTTGCATCTGTGGAGGACGAGTCACCTCTTAAAAGAGCGGAAGAGATTTCGTCCAACATTAGCGTTTTCGGTGATGCTAACTGGATCATGCAATGAGATGACGGACCGCGTGTTCGAATGGCGCTGGGAGCGGGAACGGGACTTATACATGCTCTGAGCGCGGACAGGGCAGTAGCAAATGTAATTAAGCTTCCAGTGAATGCTCGTACTTCGCATACTATTCATAGTAGACTTTACCTAGTGAAAATTAACATAAAGAAATCAAGCTCATAGAAATGGTGGCAGAGTAATGCGATTGGCACTTTCACGCCACAACCACCACCTTGCCAATAGACACATGAAATAATCAGTAACACATTCATGCAATCACGGGGCTCGTAGATTGAAAGTTTGCTAAATGGAGGTATAGCTTTCCTATGTATTTGGTACCCTGCCCTTACACAATACTATAACTGCTACAGTAATTACTTCCAAATGGCGTTTAGTAGGCTATGGGAAAATCAGCTAGCTGCAGAAAGAAAAACCAGACAGGGGTGATACGACCATGAAAATTTCCCACCAACTCATCGTGACGCCATGCTTTCTTTCAAGCGCTTATACCATAGGGCCCACTTAATTATTTATTGGTAAAAATTATCGACAGCCTGCAACAAACTGCATTATAATAATTATTGGTATACTTACTTGGTTAACGTAAGCCAAATGCGAAGAAATTTTATGAAATATGCTGCGTCATGAGTATGTAACATCGTTAAATGACTATTGCGCTAATCTCTCCGGTTATTGTCATTGCAAAATGAGTGAACAATCAATTTTTTGAAACATTTTATTTTAGTGCAAAGTGTGAGCTTATGTTTCTTCTAGAGTGCATACAAAAATCGATTTGACGATGTCAAAATGGATATACATTTTCAGCACATAACTCATCCCAATTCAACGATTAACTAGATTGAAAATATTTGAGAACACTATTTTGCGGAAATTTTCTCATAACTCCGATGACTGCTCGAAGAGCTCGGCTGCTTCCATGCTGCCTAGCGAAATAGTTAGGCTTCGTTGCTGAGCTTGCCTTTCAATAGGCTGTTTACGTAATGCTTCACCTCTCAACAATTGAGGCGCGTATGATAGTGCTTCACTGCAATAAAGTGCGCTTGCAAAGTGGTTCTGGACAGATTTTTTTGTTGTCTTTTTTTTTGCAGCACGCATTTATGTTGAAGTACATACGCTAATGTGTTTTCCCCACTGTGGAACGCATATAAAGCCTGACAGATTACCACGTAGGCAGCGAGCCTGCGTGAGTGAGAATTCGCATGGAAGGACAGAAGAGCACGTTCGTTCACGAGCTTGTATAACTTCACTAAATAACGGACTAAATGAACTATCGATTGGATAGAGCAAAGCTCGCGATTGGCCAACCGGAGTGGTTGATCAACGTCGTGGCGTCCATCAACCCTGTAAAGCCATACAAAAGTTAACCCCACCGAACAATAATATTTGGAGTTTCAAGTCCCAAAGGCCCGATAAGATTATGTGGGCTGCCGAATATTGTCATGTTGTGCACCAGAAAAGAGCAACATGGAGACGTAACGACAGCACAGGTCTTTGATTTGTCTTCCAACGCTCCAGGTGTTTGCCATATCATGACAATAATTGATGACGTTTCAAGTCACAAAACCACGATGTGATTATGGGGGCTACGAGGGAAGTAAGGAATGAATGAAGGAAGAAAGAGGAGGGAAGGGAAAGGCGAGATTGCTGACCAGTCTGGAGGGCCCTGTATGCTACCTTACCCTACACCGAGGAAAGGGACAGGGGAGCTTTAAAGATGGAGAAAGAGAGAGAGAGAGAGAGAGAGAGAGCTGCGGGAATTTGAATGACATGGGTTTTTCATAACATTGAACCTGAAAAAAAGCAAGTACGTGAGCCTCTATCCCCTCGCCAACATAGAAATGCGGCCTCCGCGGCCAGGATTCGATGCCGCTGACATTAGGGTAAGCCTTCATCGTCAAGGAAAGTCAAAATGTGTCGTTCACACCAGTTTCCCTGAAAAACTGCAGTAGCGCCCTCACAGCGGCTCGCGTTAATAATGTGTGCGTGCACTTCTAAAATAATGCTCTGGCGTTCTTATGTCTACTTTCCGTGCTTGCATGTTTTTTTTTTTTCCTATTCCACATCGGCGCTGGGTTTTTGTCAGAATTCATTACTCGAACTATCCCAGCCAGCTGCTATTATCACCTACTGCTAAAGTCTGGAATTTTCAGTGTGATCAGTGGCTGTCAATTTTCATTATTTTGCCCCAATTCCCCTTTTCCAGTACAGGATAGCCAACGGGCGATTTTCTCCATTTAATATCTCCGATAATCTATCTATCTATCTATCTATCTATCTATCTATCTATCTATCTATCTATCTATCTATCTATCTATCTATCTATCTATCTATCTATCTATCTATCTATCTATCTATCTATCTATCTATCTATCTATCTATCTATCTATCTATCTATCTATCTATCTATCTATCTATCTATCTATCTATCTATCTATCTATCTATTACTATGACTATTATTAAGTGACGTTAAGCTAGGAAATCATGAGATTGGACAAAGTACGCATTATGCAGAAAAATTGTTCAGTAGCCGTTGTAAACAAAAATGACTGGCGGCAAGTTGGCGACTAATAAACCAAGAAAGGAAACCCAACACGAAAGCCCTTATGTGAAGGCATACGTGGCGCCATCGTTCGCCAGCTATGCGCACTTGAGGTGGGAAGCGCGCAAATTGAGCTCAAGGTAAACTGAAGAAATTTGATGGACATGTGGCGCTCACAAATGGGGCACTTTGGGAAAATACAGATTATGCGCATGAATCTCGTAATTAAATAATTTTCACGTTATACATTTTTATTAAGTAAATTAGGGAAATGCGAATATGAGCAATGCGACATCGATCTTGATCACTAACATCTGCGAACTGAATGTTAAGTGTGACGTTGATACGTATGTTTTCGTCATGCCATTGTCTACTTAGCATTACCATTTTCCCTTGTAATAAAGAATTATGATAATCTTAGCATCATAGTATTATCTCGTTGCATAACTAATAGAAATAGAGCAGCCGATGCCACCATAGCTGATATAGTCTTACATCAATATGTGCATGAGACTTCATGTTGCCTACTAAATTCTTCGTGCTGCCATGACCTTCAATGTCTGTGAATTTGTTTATTTTTTGCTCTCATACGGTTTCTCGCTTTTCTTTTAATTTTTTTTCATTGATGCACGGAATCATTGCCTAAGTGTATTGTCGAATGGTTTTAGACTTGTGTGCGAGTGTTTTGAAACCTGACTGACCTTTCTAGTTTTTATTTATTTTTTTTTGACGAAAGTAAGAGGTTTGGTACTCTTTCGGCACTCAAATATTGTCATATTTCTCTTGTGATGCCAAGTACATACTGCGAAAAAGTGATTTCGTTTGCTGGCTTTTCGTGTACGTGTGCGAGGAAATGGACGCCTTTAGCAATAGCTGTCGATTGGCCCATTTATATCAGATAGCATTAAATGAAACATTTCCGGTGATACGAAAAAAATCACAGCATGTCCACGGACCGAATAATGATTAGTGGGCGAAGCGTCCATCAGTCCGTCCGTGCTTCCGCCCGTTCATTCGTTCTTGCTTCCATCCATCCATGCATCCGTCCATGCGTCCGCCCATGCGACCGCCCTTGTGTCCGTTCGTGCGTCAGTCCATGCATCCGTCCGTCTGTGCGTCCATCCATCCGTCCGTGCGTCCATCCCTGCGTCCATTCCTGTGTTCGTCCATGCATCCGTTCGCAGCATCCGTTCCTGCGTCTGTGCACCCGTTCATGCGTGCGTCTGTGCGTCCATCCATCCGTCCGTGCATTTTCCCGTCCAGTGCATCGGTCCATCTCTCCGTCCGTCCGTCTGTCAGCACGTTCATCTATCTGTCCATCTGCTGGTCTGTCTGTCCGTCCATGCGTTCGTCCATCCGTCGACCTGTTCATCACTCCAAATGCCACCCTCTCGCATCTTTTCATCATATATTCATCGTATAGAAATACCGCCATCCAGGGGTGATTCCAAGAACTAAACGAGAGGTGGCTACCTACTAGCGACGTTCCCGTCCCGAACGATCCCACGTTAATTGAGGCTGGAATTGCCAACACGGCTGCAGACATTGAATACAAACCACTAAGACATGAGCTTTGCTCTCTTGCATCCAACGACCAACGACCATGCACCCAACGACCATTGCGGCAGACACCCTGACATTCCTTGACACACCGCAAGCAGCGCAGACGTCACCAGTCAGTGTAACAGGTAGCGGTACAACGTGCATGATTTCCAGCGCTGTCTATACAACTGCGACGGTATAACGAGACCGAAGAGATGCAACTAATGCGGCCACATTGTATGAGTTCGCATCTGCCGCTCACTTCTTCTTGCCTAAGTCACCAGCGTCGACACCACAGTGGACGAGGCCTGCACCGACCATCCTGTCACAGCCAGTGTCGTCCTCCAGAATGCACCGCTCTTAACGTCGACAAGGTGAGGCGCACACAACACCAGCTGCAGTGGCATAGCCCGGACGTCCCTGACCTGTGACCGCTACGACACTGCTAGTGTCGTTCACCATAGACGCTTCTCCCAGACCGTCACCCAATGTTGCATTGTGGTCCGGGCTGACCACCACGATGCAGCCAAGCCTGCCCACAAGAAACTTTGCCGCCAGCTCCGCGTGCGCGCTGTCATGGCCGAGTGTCATGACCAAGAAACGCTGGGGCTTGTTGCGACGCGCGCCTCCGACGACGTTACGAAGGGCGCCTCGAAATCTCACCGCTGCAACCACTGTTTCGAAAGACGGCGACGCCAACACGGTCCCGAAGGCGCCAATGCTTCGAATTCCACCGGGAAGGTCACCAGCCGTTTGGTAGCGTAGGTTTCTCAGCTCGCGACTGCTTCTGCGCAGAGCTGATAGACGAGCGGACGAGACGACGGTGAGTTAAACAAGGTTTATGTACATTGATTGATATGTGGGGTTTAACGTCCCAAAACCACTATATGATTATGAGAGACGCCGTAGTGGAGGGCTCCGGAAATTTAGACCACCTGGGGTTCTTTAACGTGCACCCAAATCTGAGCACACGGGCCTACAACATTTCCGCCTCCATTGGAAATGCAGCCGCCGCAGCCGGGATTCGAACCCGCGCCCTGCGGGTCAGCAGCCGAGTACCTTAGCCACTAGACCACCGCGGCGAGGCAAGGTTTATGTACAGCATATATACAGAGGCGTTGCAAATTCGGCACTGGGGCCGACAGAGACGCGAAGAGCCGAGCTCTTCTCTCTAACACATAGGTCTGCTCTCACATGGGTCTGCTAAGACATAGCTCAACTCTCTATCACATAGCTCTCTTCTCTGACACACAGCTCAACTCTCTATCAAATAGCTCTCTTCTCTGACACGCAGCTCAACTGCGACACACATGTCTGCTCTCCAACACGTCTGCTGTCAAAGGGGCCTGCTCTCGACGCGCCGCAGGGCTTCTTTTATATGCCCCGGGTCCAACCCAAATGTCCAACCAGAAGCACCACTGGTCGCGAGGTCAGAATCCTCCAATGAGGTCGCCGCTGGGCCGCGTCCTTCTTTCTCATCGAATCTGGAGAGGCTGCGCTGCAGGTGGCTGCACCCAAGGACGAGTGACGTCGCCGCGCATTGCGTCAGCCGCCAGACAGGAAGACGCCGGTTGTTTACTCGACGGGCTTGCGGCTGAGATGACTCACTGCACGTGCGCGCCAGAAAGGCGCCATGGCGTGATGACGCCGTTGAGTTGTTGATCGCGTCAGGCGGCTCGCGGGCTGGCCTTGACACAGATTGCCTTTTTCAGAGGCATGGACGTTCGCTGTGGACTCGCAGGCATAACAGGCTAGGGCGCATGGGGGCAGCTAAGCAAAGTAGAGGAAGACGAAGTATACAGGATACAACAGCTGGCCCAGGATGGGGTGGTGTCTCTGTCGTTTATTCCTACTACTACTACTACAACTGCTACTACTACTACTACTACATACATACATACATCGCGGAGGCACGACCCACGGCATAAGGAGCTAAATAATGTTTATGTTCTTGTTCGCACTAAAGGTGTCATGCTTGAGCGTAGTCAGGGGCTGGGTAAGCCTCTTTGTTTCTCTTCTGTTTTTTTCTTACTTTCTTTCTTTCTTTCTTTCTTTCTTTCTTTCTTTCTACCTTTATTTTTTCCTTCCTTTATTTCTTTCTCTCTTTCTCTCTTTCCTTCTTTTTCCCCCTTACTTTCTTCTTTCCTTCCTTCCTTCCTCCCTTCCTTCCTTCCTTCCTTCCTTCCTTCCTTCCTTCCTTCCTTCCTTCCTTCCTTCCTTCCTTCCTTCCTCCCTTCCTTCCTTCCTTCCTTCCTTCCTTTCTGTCTTTCATTTTGCCCTTTATGTTTATCTTTTCGATGGCATAGTGGTTCGAACATCAACCTCTCATGCAAGAGGTCCGTGGTTCGAATCTCGGTGCTGCGCAGTTCCCAACCGGATTTTAAAAAAAATTCCGCGTGGCGATGGAACTGCATCAAAGGCCTGGGGGGCGGCCTCACCGGTCACCACCACCGGTAACGCACTCCCTCACCAGAGAAGGATTGGCCACCTTGGTGCAGTATCTGGCCACTACCTCCCACATGCATACGTCAATTAACTCACGGCCCTTAGTCCCCAGCGGCTGCGAAGCAACTGACCATGGTGGCGGTAAGATCTGCAACGCAGCAGAGGTTGCTAAGAATCTCGGGATCCAGACCGGCCGCCATCGGAACCTGAATTTGGCAACGTTTAACGCTAGAACCTTGTCCGAGTGAGGCAAGTCTAGCTGTACTGTTCGAGGAGCTAGAGGGCTATAAATGGGATGTAATAGGACTCAGTGAGGTTAGGAGGACAGATGAGGCTTATACAGTGCCATCATTTGCTATCGGGGAACGGGCACGTCATTTGCTATCGGGGATTGGCTGACAGAAGAGAACTCCAAGTGGGACTCCTTATCCACAGAAACATAGCTAGCAACATAGAGGAATACTATAGCATTGTTGAAAGGGTGGTAGGTATCGTAATTAAACTCAATAAAAGATACAAGATGAAGGTGGTACAGGCTTGTGTGCCTACGTCAAGCCATGATGACGCGTCAGTTGAAAGCTTCTATGAAGACGTGAAATTGGCAATGAGCAAGGTAAAACACAGTATCTTATACTAATGGGAGACTTCAAAGCAAACGTAGGGAAGAAACAGGCTGAAGACCAGGCAGTAGGAGATTATGGCAACGGTACTAGAAATGCCAGAGGTGAGCTACTAGTAGAACTCGCAGAACGTAATAATTTACGGATTTTGAATACCTTCTACCGAAAGGGAGGGAACCGCATGTGGACATGGAGGAGCCCTAATGGCGAAAATAAGAACGAAATAGACCTTATACTGAGTGCACACCCAGGCATCGTGCAGAATGTCGAAGTGCTTGGCAAGGTAAGATGCAGTGAACACATAATAGTACGGTACCAACTTCGCCTAGACTTGAAGAAGGAACGACAGAAACCGATACGCAAGAAGCCAAACAATCAGCTATCACTGAGAGGGAAAGTACAGGAATTCAGAGTCTCGCTTCAGAACGGGTACTCGACTTTTATATAGGAAAACAGCCTTAGCCTTGACGCAATGAATGATAGCCTGACGAGTATCATAACGGAGTGTGCAGTGGAAGTTGGAGGTACTGTAGTTAGGACGCTGGCAAGCTGTCCCAGGAAACGAAGAATCCCATTAAGAACTGTCAAAGCATGAAAGCCTCAAGTACAACAGACAAAATAGAGGTGGTAGAGCTTCTGAAGTTAATTATTAAGCGTAAGGTATCTGATGTAAAAAGGAGAGAATTGAACACGCTCTGAAGAACGGAGGAAACGTCAAATCAGTGAAGGGAAAACTTGGGATAGGCAAAAACCTAATGTATGCACTAAGGGACAAAGAAGGCAAAATAACTACCAATATGGATAGCATAGTTAAAATAGCGGAGGAGTTTTACAGAGATCTGTACAGTAGCCGGGACAACCACGACTTTATTACTATAAGAACTAGCCGTAACCCAGATGACACCCCACCAGTAATGATAGAAGTAGTCAGAAGAGCTTTGGAGAGCATGCAAAGAGGCAAAGCTGCTGGTGAGGATCAGGTAACATCAGATCTGCTGAAAGATGGAGAACAGATTCTGTGAGAAAAACTAGCCACCCTGTTTACGAGGTTTCTCCTGACGGGAAGAGTACCAGAGTCTTGGAAGAACGCTAACATCATCTTAATACATAAGAAAGGAGATGACAAGGACTTGAAGAATTACAGTCCGATTAGCTTGCTCTTTGTAGTATACAAGCTATTTACAAAGGTAATTGCTAACAGAGTAAAGAAAACATTAAAATTCAATCAACCAAAGGAACAAGCAGGATTTCGAACAGGCTACTCAACAATCGACCACATTCATACTATCAATCAGGTAATAGAGAAATGTTCAGAGTATAACCAACCACTATACATAGCCTTCATAGATTACGAGAAGGCGTTTGATTCAGTAGAAATATCAGCCGTCATGCAGACACTGCGGAATCAGGGCGTCGATAAAGCATATATAAACATCCTGCAAGAATTCTACAGGGGATCAACTGCTACCATAGTGCTTCATAAAGAAAGCAACAGAATACTAATCAAGAAGGGTGTAAGGCAGGGGGACACAATCTACCCAATGCTATTTTCCGCGTGCCTACAGGAGGTTTTCAAAAGCCTAGAATGGGAGGAGTTAGGGATAAGAGTTAATGGAGAGTACCTTAGTAACCTGCGCTTCACCGATGACATTGCATTGCTGAGTAACTCAGGGGACGAATTGCAACTCATGATTACGGAGTTAGACAAGGAAAGCAGAAAGGCGGGTCTTAAAATTAATCTGCAGAAAACGAAAGTAATGTACAACAACCTCGGAAGAGAGCAGCGCTTCGAGATAGGTAATAGTGCACTTCAAGATGTAAAATACTATGTCTACTTAGGGCAGGTAATAACCGCGGAGCCGAACCACGAGGCTGAAGTAACTGAAGAATAAGAATACTGTGGAGCAAATTTCGCAAGCACTCTCAAATCATGACAGGTAGATCACCACTATTCCTCAAGAGGAAGGTATATAACAGCTGCATCTTGCCGGTACCTATAGCTACGGAGCAGAAACCTGGAGACTTACAAAGAGGGTTCGGCCTAAATTGAGGATGACGCAGCGAGCAACGGAAAGAAAATGGTAGCTGTAACCTTAAGAAACAAGAAGAGAGCTGAGTAAATTAAATAACAAACCGGGGTTAATGATATCATAGTTGAAATCAAGAAGAGCAAATGGACACGTGCCTGGCATGTAGCACGTAGACAGGATAACCGCTGGTCGTTAAGGGTAACTAACTGGATTCCCAGAGAAGGCAAGTGGGTTAGGGGGAGACAGAAGGTTAGGTGGGCAGATGAGATTAAGAAGTTTGCGGGTATAAATTGGCAGCAGCAAGCACAAGACCAAGTTGACTGGCGGAACATGGGAGAGGCCTTTGTCCTACAGTAGACGTAGTCTGGCTGATGATGATGATAATAATAATGATGATGTTGATAATGATGATGATAATTATTAGGATTACTCTGTATTTATTGCTTTCTTTCTCTTGCTATTTCTCTCTCTATTTCACATTTGGTTCCTTCTTCATATTTTATACTTGTTTTCGCCAGCATTACGCCAAGCGCACTAGTCGTTTTTTCCGGTGATGATAAGCATATATCCTATGATAAGCATATGTCGCCCGGACTCAGATGGAGCAGTAAGAGTCTGAGCGAGTCCGTAGGTGTAATGTTTTGGTGAGTCTAAGTCCGAGTGAGTCCGATTGAGAAAAGCTTTGACGAGTGTGAGTCCGAGTGAACCCCGAGGGCGAGGTATACTTCATGAGTGAGCATGAGTTAGCTGCAAATTTATTGACCACTTCTCGACCTATCTACCGAAGTTTAGTATCACAATCAGCCTTACATCAGTTCACGTTTTATTTCTCCCTTTCACACTCTATTTCACGCTTGCCTCCTCTCACCCCCACCCTTTTTTATACGTTGTTTTGCGTGGATTACACCAAGCACGCCAGTTGTTCTTTTGTTGGTTGATGATGATAAGTGACCACCATCAAGACGCTCAAAGAACAACAGAAAAAAGACTTCTCTTTGGTGTGAGCGCGTGCTCAATATGCTAACACATGAATCTTTACGACGAAGGCAGCATTCAACAGCACACGACAACCCAGCCCCTAAAGTGCAGCGCACTTAATGTATGTAGCGTAGACGTGGATGATCACTGTATTACAACCTTGACCAAATGAAAAACAAACAAACAAGCCAGGCCTGCACGGAACGTGCAGCACTGCAGTCACAGTGAAAGCTGGAGGGGCAGCCTTTCAGAGAGTCTTTTTTCTTAAAGAAGACTCTTGAGGTAACTGCTACAAGCACACTTGCAGGGTACCCAATACACTACAAATCTTCATAGATTTGGTTCGATAGTGAGGTATATTTGTTGTCGTTCACCTTTTCTTGTGGCTCATACACACTGTGGGGCGTTGGCCATGAATTGAGTGGTCTTATCAAATCCCACGAAATTTTGAAGTAATGGAGATTAGGCATTCATTATGCCATCCTTCGTCATTCTTCGGAGAAGCGTGGCACCCGCTACACACTAGCAAGATCTTTTGTGAAGTTTTTCGGTGCTGTGGCTGACGACGACGATGAAGAATTATGCTTTAAGCATTCGACGACCCACTCGTTACACAATTCGCATTGTGTGATGCCTCGTTGTTCTTTTGCTGTTCTAAAACGATTTATTACTCATATTAAGGCACATTATTCTCCGACATCAAGCCTTCCAGTTTGCAACGGAGCTTCAAGTGTCAAGTGTCGGCGTGGCCGTGTGGTATAGAATAAAGGGCTAATACGCAGGGGACCCGCGTTCGAATCTCATTGTGTCTTTGTTGTTTTTTAATTACTTAATTATTTTCTTATTTAGCGCGGTAGTGGTTACGGGCATACCGTAGGTGGCGGCGGCGGCAGACAGCTACGACGAACGCGACTCTTGTTGTGATCTCATAACGGTTTTCGCTGTAAAAAAAAAGAGGCAGGCACAGTGCAAACCTGGTTAAGCTCTCTATCAATGTTCTCTTGTTTTTTTTCTTCTCTCTGCTATCACCAAATTAACCACCCATGCAAGAGGTAGCTTATTAAACAGTAATCGACAACAAGGGCGCTATCGTTTTTAACGCCACCACCCGATAGCGCGAGTGTGCGGTACAATACCGCTCCGGTTGAACATCCACACATCTTTCTGACTGAGCAGCGTTCCTTCATTGACACGGTATCTAACTTCATCCACAGGAAATGCATGTGTGCTACCCCATTCTAAGCTGTCCGCCAGTTTCCGTACAGCCCCTGCTTCTTGAAATCGCATCGGCATCGATACATATAGCATATACATATGTATATATAACGTAACACATAACTCTGCTGCAAACAATAATAGCTGCGCGCACTAACGCTTGTACGCGTGTAAGCACAAATCGTATAGTACACGACGTGTGCTTCCGACCCGGGCTTCGTACGCATATGTAATGCCGACGTAATGCCGAGCGGCCAGGCAATCGAGACAATATCTCGCAGCACGCCACGCTCGCGAAGAGACCTCGCCGGCCGCACTCGTTCAGTTCGGTTCCCCCAAGCCTTGTATTAAAGATGTGGTCATTACGCCAAACGGCACGGCGCTCCTGGACGATGGACGGCAATGTTTTCGCAATGGCTCGGCGTGCATCCGGCCGTGCTGCGGTATAGGGCGAGTTCCTTTTGCCCCTGCAGAAATGCTTCGACGATCAAACGCCCATCAGGCGCAACCCGTTTTTACTTATCGATCTTGCCATTCCGGGACATGTGCAACGTGCACTCGTAACTCCCCTTTTGCCTTCGCGAGTCTAATGCGATGCGATTCATGCCCGCTATTTCTGTACCTCAAGCAGCTTACCTGTACCTTAAGCTTCTGTACCTTATCGTACCCGGAGGGAGGGGTTTAGGGGTGATGCGGTAGGTATGAATACCACCACCGAAACCTGTGTCAATCCCCCTACCTTTATTTCCTTCGATTTAGAAAGAAACAGCGCGAAAAACGAGAAACCAGACAAAGAAAGGAACATACAAAGTGCCGACTTGCAACAAAAATTTGTATTCTTAAAACCACGCATATATACCACGGATAATTAGCAGAACGGATAGGGCATGACAGCCCCGGGCTTTAAAACTACGACGGTGCGCATGGCCAGAAAGTGATAGCATTAATATATATATATATATATATATATATATATATATATATATATATATATATATATATATACACAGTATAGAGCATTCTTTTTTGTCCTTGCTTTTTCGCTTCCGTAGTTACGAAGTAACTACTTCTGGGTTGCGCTGTTCCTACATCATTCAGTTATGTCCTATCAACTTGCCCAGGTATCCACGCTTCATAACGGCTAGATAGGTCGATAAACAGATACGTAGATACACTCCAAAAGTGCCTGCAGTACGCAATGAAACACTTCGCATTGAAAACAAAATAGTCGAATCCAGATCATAAACTACGGCTTACAAAAATCGGCAACATTAATACCAGACATCTTAATTACGGGAATCCTCTGGTTAAAATAAACCTACTGTAAAGTATAATCTCAACCTATACAATTTGTGAAGCAAGTAAAAATAATTATTATTTCCCTAGTTCTAGGTTTATGTCTTAAATTATGTATAGAAATGTTTTAAATGTTGTGCAACATATATTCCACAATCTTTTTAAACTGATATTTCGACATGTGTACATCTGTTCATTGCTTTTCATTTTCCTGTCTTTTCTCATTACTCTCAAAGAGAAAAGAGAAGTTTTCCTTATTGTTCTTGTGTTGTACCATGCATCTGTTTTTAAATTTATGTGAAATGTGAGGGAGAGGTCATAATGCTGCAGCTGATGTCTAGGTGACGTAATCTATAGTCAAGAACCTTTCGGGCCTTTTGCTATGTCTCCTAAGACAATCGTAAATTTTCTCGAATAAAGTCTGCAATGAATGAATGAATGAACAACAAAGCTATCAAACAATGTGCTTCTCACACGCGCGACGGTCGGTGCAAATAAACGAAAGTTATAACGTACTACAACTGCCGGGCGGCAGGAAAACGCAATGTGCAGTGACTATTTACATTCAAGGTTTGGAAGCTTTTACATGACCGCAGGCGATAGCATCACGCCGGAGCAACTTACTCCGCAGGCAATATTAACACAGCTAATGACACGACGAATGACGTAACCGAAAATTGTAAAACATAGAAGAAAACGGAATCATAAAATATAACCCAGGCTGGCGGCATTCGCATGCAGCAAGAGCGCGATCGAAGTAACTGCGCGAGCGGCACATTTGGCTCGCTGTGCTGATCGAAATTTTTGTTTCACTTCAATGACGAGTCCTGGCAGAGGGAGTGATTTTCGTACACATGCCTGCGTGCCACTCCGAACTTGGATCAGTAACGGGAAACCTGCATCAGGATAAAATTGTTTTGATCGTGCCATGAGCGCCGCGGGCGTCACGCAATAAAAACATCACGCCTGGAGCACCACCACGTGGGCGCTTCAGGAGTAATCATTGGATCTCGGACGCGTTTCGATGAGCGTAAGCTGTGCCGACTAGCTCCTTACATCACGGATATCGGAAGAAGAACTCTTCGTGAACAAGCGGTCCTCTGAGAATCACGGCTGTTCGCGTTCACAGCTAAGTGTATCAGCCGCTGTGCTGAGATTGGTGAGATGGGTTTCACATTAATAGGTAATTCTAAGGAAATGTAAGAGTGTTTTTTTAAATCTTGCCTCGAGCTCACTGGAATATAAGCACAAGTGCAGCGTCAAAAACGGTGTGTTTTACACACCAACGCTGGTGGCAAACGGTCCTTGACTCGTCCACACTTGTTTGTTTACCTTTACTATATTTTCTCCGTCACACACACACACACACACACACACACACACACACACACACACACACACACACACACACACACACACACACACACACACACACACACACACACACACACACACACACACACACACACACACACACACACACACACACGCACACACACACACGACGCACACACACACGCGCACACACACACACACACACGCGCGCACACGCACACACACACACACACACACACACACACACACACACACACACACACACACACACACACACACACACACACACTGTTTTTTTTGTCAAAGTATACTTCCATAACGATTTATGCTGGGTGCGTGAACTGGTACTGTGCTTGAGCTAAACGAAATGCGAGAAAACAGCTATTCTATACAAGTAGGAGAAAATAAATCACAACAGAGGACGAAATGTTTGAAAATGAGGAATAATATTTGTAGATAATTTCCCTATCAAGCATTGAACACATGCCGAATTTTCAATGGAGGAGAGAGATTCAAATATGCACATGATGATTTAGGCACCGCGATAATCATAGCCTCCAAACGGTCATCTTTTTCGAAGAGAAAATAAAAAAAAACAGCTTGTCTAGCCCACTGCCTTGTGCAAGTCAAACGGGCTTGCCTTGCTGAGCAGTGAGCCATACAAAGCAAACACAACGCAGAGATCTCAATACCTGGCTGAAGTGAAGCTGGCGCATAGTCTTTCTGAAACTATACCCTAACGAAGCGCAGCCTTTGAGAAACGGGGCCAATTTGCAAGCTCACGGCGCCTCGCTTCTCGGACTTGCAAAACAGCTGCAAGCGGCGCCCCGTGCCTCGCCTTCATCCTCTTCACGTCTACTTATTCAGCTGCGCAAAACACCGTCGTCCGCGCTCCTTAACCGACGTTGCATGGTCATCCCATTCTCAGCGCCACGCAAGCCAGCGTTTAGGCCGGTGTGTACAGCTCCTTTGTTGCGATGTTTTCTGCGTGCATTAGTAACGCCCGGGATGCCATTGCGACGAATTCGTATCCCAAGACGGCTGCAGCTGGCAAGCGTCCTTGCAGCCCTCTATATAGCAGCGTACGCTCAGGGCACTGTCGCGCCTGCTGGCGAGAGAGGCGCAATCAGCTCGGTTTGCATGAATGAGAAACGTCCTATTTTCTCGAGTCTGCTGCGTATGCGTATTCAAACTAATTAATTTTACGCAGTGTTAATCATTGTCCATGTCTAGGGCAAAGCAGAGCTTATGCACCCCAGCTATCCAGAGTTGTGTTTTACCAACATTTTCAAGGCTCAAGCATAGTCGACGGATGTCACACTCCATGTTAAGTCCACGTGCGTGGCACAGTAGAGAAGATTGTCCGTACACCGTTACTTTGATATAAAGTGGCCTAAAGAAAGGCTAAGCCGCTTAAGTTTTCAAACAGCTAAACTGGATGATTATATAAAGACTAATGTAGTTGCTTCGAGATTGCTTGTAGCCCTTAGCAGGGTGATGCAAGTTCTAGGTTACTTCTAGGTTGCTGCTATAGGCTCCCAGTGCAAAACACATACGCGGGGACATTACAAAATAGCAAGAAATGTTTATGGATGCAAGTATCAACGGAAAAGACACCTGTTTGTCTTGGTAAGGTACTTGACTTTTATGAACGTTTATGTCCATGAATGTTATATATCTTTCAGGCGCATAACATTCACAATATCTGGACTTTACCATACCGTAACCACGGTACGATTGAGAGGCGCCCCGTTGTGGAGGGCTCCGAAAAATGAGGCAATGTGGGATTTCCTTAACGTGCATGGCATCGCATTGTACACGGGCCTCTTGCACTTCGACTCGATCGAACTGCGACCAACGTGGCTGGGGTAGAACATAGCAAACCTCGGATCAGTATATAGGCGAGCTGCGTAACTACTACGACACCACAGTGGAATTTCTAGCAGATGTGTAGGTAAACTTGTAAGCCAGAAGAGTTATGAATTCAGCGGCCGAATGGAAAAAAGTTAGAACATAAAAGCACCTGACTTTGAACGAAAAAAAAGAAAGAACTTTGAGCGTAGGAGAAGGAAGCAAACAGAAAGAAAGAAGATAGGGAGGTTAAGCAGAAATATTTCATGGGGGCTACACTACACTGGGGGATTATGAAAATATTTCCATAATACCCAGTGTAGTGTGAACTGGGGGATTATAGAAATACTTCGACAATAACTCAGTGTAGCATAGCGCCCCTGCATAGAAAGATAAGAAAGAGGGAGGAGAGAAGGAAAATAAAGAGAGTCAGAGAGAGAGACAGTGTAATCACTGCAGCGTGTAAGAAGTTCACTGCAAGTCACAAGAACAATAATCCGGAAAGGTCCGGATGATGCCGCCGTTAGACTCATTTTGTGCCCACTCGACTTCGTTCACATGAGTTTTCGATCAGATCACGATAACACGTTCCATAAAATCACTCGATTAAGCCAATGAGGTTTGCTCTCATCATTTCGCGCATATCGTACATAGTGGAAAGCAAGCGAGCGCAGTGTTACATCGATCCCCACAAAGTATCACTGTTTGATTGAACAAAGGCAAGTGACGTTGTTTACCACGACCGGGTTCGCTTCATAGACTACATGTAAGAATCAGCCATTTCTAGTGATTGATTGATATGTGGGGTTTAACTTCCCAAAACCACCATATGATTATGGGAGACACCGTAGTGAAGGACTCCGGAAACTTCGATCATCTGGGGTTCTTTAACGCGCACCCCAATCTGAACGTATAGGCCGCCTACAGTATTTTCGCTAGCATCGAAAATGCAGCCACCGCCGCCGGCATTCGATCCCGTGACCTGCGGGTCAGCGGCCGAGTACCTTAGCCGCTAGACCACCACGGCGCGGTGCCATTTCCAGTCCATTGATGCTTTTGAACATCAATGTTATGGTTTACCATACATAATATTTTGTTTACGGGTGTTTTATTTTTTAGGGTAGCCTATCAAGATCAATTGAATTTCGCAACGGTGGACAAATTACTTGAAGAGGCAGCTATCATGGTTTACTGCCATAGCGATGCTTCGAACTGATAGATGGTGATCGAAATATTGAGTGAAGTTCCTCCGTCAATTACGCTGCAGTAAAAGTATGGACACTGAATTCCAATTTCGCTCTGCGACAGACAGCATCGACAACGAAAGGCCTGTATAATGACTGGTTCGTCCGGCTTTTACATATGCACTGAGAGAATCGATTTTTGTGCACAATTTCTGCACAGAGGCACAAAAGAGCAGTACCACAACTTATTGTTCCCGTTTCCTGTTATTCGAGAAATAACAACCATATGTAAATGAGGGGCCATTCGAAGTCATCATTGGTATGCAGAAGACATGCAATTCCAAAAAGTATTACATTGATACCTATCTAAAATTATAGTGATCGAAAATTATAGCCTTGCTTCTCTGGCTTTAGTCTAAGACATTTCGAAACTTGCCTTCTTGACTTGGAGAGCATAGGCGACACATGAATTAATATTTAACACCTTTCTTATTCATAGGTTAGTATAATAATTCGATAGTAATAGAAAACTCGGTTTTCTTAGCGAGGCTACAGAAAAGAAGAAACAGTTAATTTTACTTCGTTTAATTTGATCGGTGAGCTGATACGTTTACTCGAACAGACTTGTAGGGGTTTTACATCCCAAAACCACAATTTTTAGGGGCGAAGCTCCTTAGGGCGTGGGTCTGTCCATCCTCCGTCGTTGTCGTACGTAGCCACAGGTATGCGAGATGGCGGTACTGGGAGTGTTCACTAGATGGACGCGTGGACGGACGGAAAGACAGACTAGAAGACGGACGGACAGATGGACGGACGGGTGGATGTACGGACGGATGGACGGGCACATGGATGGACGCACGGATGGTCACGCGGTAGGACGGAAGCAAGAACGAATGGACGGACGGAAGCACGGATGGGCTGACGGACGCTTCGCCCCACACATCATTATTCACCCCGTGGATATGCAGTGATTTTTTCTTATTATGAGGGACGCCGTATTGAAAGTGCTGCGCTAAGGCAGTGCCGCTCAAATGGAAGTCCACGAATCTGTCTTTTTGGGGTGGGGTAAGAGAGGGGGGGGGGGGGGAGTTGACATTACACTTTGACTCATGAAAACAACTCCCTTTCGCCTTTTGATCATGCATCACCAAAGCGCTGCATTGAGGCGGAGCTAAATTATCTTTTGCAATTATTCATATGATGGCACTAAAGCTTCTGTTGCAGTTCTCTACGACATACAAATAGCAGACTGACTCTGCACCCAGAAACAGGTTGAAGGTAGCCGCAGACTATACATTCAATCGACCAACTGTTGTGACCCAACTGGCGTTGCAGTCCGCCTCGGTGGAACTGGGGCTACGGCGTTCGTCCGCAGACCCGAAGGTCGTGGTTTCGATTCCGACCGCGGTGGTCACATTTAGACGGAGGCGAAATGGTTGAAGCCCATGTACAGTGCAATGTGAATGCACGTTAAAGAACCCCAGGTGGTCGAAATTTCCGGAGCCCTCCACTACGGCGTCTCTCATAACCATCTCGTGGTTTTGGGACGCAAAACCCCAGGTAGTGTTAATATAATGGACTTCTTTTTGCCACGTAAAAATAAAAGGAACCTGTTTCACGCAACATGTTGCCTTAATTTAATACCCCCCTTTTTTTTCTCCCTTTAAAAGGTCTCGCAATCCCTTTCACCGGTGCACAAGGGGCTCACAGAGATCGATGGCTGGAAACTGGAAAAAACTGTGCCAAGGCCTTGTTGACATTTCATGAAATACCTGCAGCTGAAATTCAACATCTGATTTATATGAATTTAAGAAACTGTGTGCCCTGCTGACGCTTTTTCTGTGCTTTTTCCTGCAGCAATCATTGGTGCTGCTTTCTTCAGTGCTGCGATACTTCACGTAACGATCTAATCGAATCGCCCAGTGTATTCGCGGCGAGATCAGGCTATAGGTGGCAGCACCGTCTCGCGAAAGTGTGGATGGGCGTTCAGCGGCACGTATACAAATACACGCAGCGGCGCTTCGTTGCGTGCCGTAGGAGCCGATTATCGGCGGATGAAATGCGTTGACTGCAGTTTACTGTTAATATCTACGATCTTCCCTATTGAATCGGCGAACGACGCCTATGCAACGTTAACAATACCCGCGAGGAAAGAGCATGTCTCCCATAGGGATGCTCGCCCTTGGTGACTGTCTTCACGCTTTCGCACTAAATCACGCCTTTGCTGTGTTGTTTGTACGTGGTTATCGTGTGTTCCACCCGTTGCGCGCTGCTATAACGTGACTGAACTAATTATTTACATATTTGTCATCTGGATACTACAAAAAAAAAGAGAAAGAAAGATCGTAGAAAGCCTACATATCTGTGCGACTAGTTAAGTACCACCGTTAGCAACTTATACGCATATAATTTTTTCTCTCTTTCTGTTCACCACGAAATGTGGGATAGTCGATAAGTCTAGTCAGTAAAGCTTAGTGGCTGACGGCACTTGCGTTACACTGCGTTTACCACGTGTACGCACATGTTCTTACTCCAGTAAAAAATATAAAAATAAAAATAAAAATAAGACTTCAGCAGAAAGCTTGCATCTATGAATTACGTGCATGAGAGTGCTACAATAAAGGCTTGGTTACTGGCACAAGCATGTTTTTTTAACAAAAAATTACCACTGACTTCCGTCGGTCACTAAAAATGCCACACAAATGCTGAAGACAATGAGAAAAAAAACACGAAATTTTCAGTAAAATCATACGACATTATATATAAGGCATGCCGTCTGAATTAATTCTCAACACTTGGGCTCTTTAAAGTGTTTTTAAATCTTAGCACACGGTTGCGCACTCTAACTTTGTTTTAAGTACAGTTTAAGTACCAAAGTGCCACAGTTTTTGTGATAGTAATATTGCTATGTAGTGGTGCCACGGCCAGATAAACACAACTAAGGTCCCTCGCATGATTAGTAAACTACAGTGCCGTTGTTGTACACCTACCAACAACGCGCAAGTGCATGGCCTGGTGCCTGTTTTTTTTGTTATTTTTACAACTGAGTCATAATAAAATGTTGCATTCACACACCATTTAATAGTCCCCATGTTTGGGAGGATTTGGGTTCGGGTGCACGTTAAAGAACCCCAGGTGGTCGAAATTTCCGAATCCCTCCACTACGGCGTATCTCATAATCATATCGTGGTTTTGGGATGTTAAACCCCACATATCAATCAATGTTTGGGAGGATGCAAAGAGCATTTTGCGATGTGCTTGATACAGACCGCGGCACTCACTCTGAAATTATTCTGCTGAATGAAAGGTATGGCGACAATAAACAACACTCTGAAAAGTTGCACTCGCCGATCTTATTACAATGCATTAGCAGCCGAGCAAGACTAAATGTTTTCATTAGTCGTTTCAGGAATACATAGAAACAGTTACACTTGCATTTACATTACCTGAGAAACCACACTTTGAGAACGTGAATGACGTACGCACACGTGGAAACACGACGTGGCTAGCAGACGACGCACGGAGCAATACACACTTCGCCACTTCGGCCAGTTGCCGCCAGGCGGCGACCCTGCTCGATCTCGCGGCCAATAGGGTAGCCAACCGGATGTCTCGCCGGTTAACATCCCTGCCTTCTTTCTTTCTTTCTCTCTCTCTCTCCTTGCTTTCTTCCTTTCTTTTTTCCTACTTCACGTGAAAATATCATATAATAATAATAATTTTCAAAGAAGCATACCAAATCCACAGTGACGGCTTGAACACATCTGAGAAATCACGGCGTCGCAGATCTCCATAGGTCGCTTTCAATTATTGGACGCACTTGAACGCTCGCAGTGGTGAGGTATAAGAAGAAATCACCATGTGAATTTTAGAGCCATGTTATAGTCAAATTGGGCCTGGGACCACCCTTCTAAAACGACTTGAAACAAGGTGTACTTTTTCAAACGCCACAGCAAATCACTCGTGTAGGCCCGAAGCACGCAAGAGCAAGGCGCGACGTCACAGAGGACCGCACTTTAGCACAGCTTAAGGCGCCCGTGATTTGGAGGGGAAAGAGATAAGTAACATCCAAGCCAGAGTTGCTCGATGGTACCGAGCTAAGAAGCAAATAAGCATAGCAAAGGAAGCTCTGAAAAAGCAGTGCGACTTTTGTATCGCGAAGAAGGCTGAACTAAGCGAAAATATGATAAATTTTCACAATTCTTCAGCATACCTTAGTTATGGAAAAATTGTCCCTCAATGTGAAAGGGACATAAGAAATGACTTTATTCAGCAAGCTGGCAAGTTGGGCCAGTTGGATTATAGATGCGGTGGCAAGGGGAATCAAATGGAAAGTGTGCATGCGTTCGATATTGTTAGCAATAACACAGCTCTGAAAAACGTATTGAAATTTGTTAGTGACTTGTACTATACATGACGTAGGTACCGTACGTTATGCTAACGTAAAGAGGAAGTGGTCTTGAACGAGGTTTTCTTCACGCCTTGAGTGGCTCTCCGCAGGTGATCGCTACTCAGTACGCAAAGCTGTTTGCACTCGGCGGAGTTGCAACTTCTCGTGAATTGCGCGACTAGGTTTTTCTACCGACAGCATGGCGCGGTATCTGAATACGAAAAAACGGCGGAAAGACGTCCGCTCAGAAGTATAGAACAACAGAAAATATGCGAACATTCCACGAGTTCGCTTCCCGTACATCACGTCTCCCCTAACCAAGACGCAGACTTCAGATTAGAATTGTAAATAGGGCATCAGTGGGGAAAGAATGGTGCCCCACTACCTGCCGTACTCGCTTCCAACCTCCGTCCAAGCTTCCCAATTGCAGCTTGCAGCTTCGACAACGTTGCAAGGTGGATATTTTCCATCTTGGGTAAGGCAACTTAGGTATGCGGGGAAAACACGCTTTCACGAAATTCGTCACTGACCGTGTCGTGAAGCTGAAACAAGCGATAACGCATGGCTGTGCTTCTCTTCCCTAATTCACTGCGTAGCCACGTTCTTTTCCCCACGCGTGTGACTGACACACGATGGTCTTGTAAATTACCTTCGTAGCACGGCTGTTTGGTGCCATGTGGGGTACGTTGTGCCGGTATGAAATGAAGGGATAGATAGATAGATAGATAGATAGATAGATAGATAGATAGATAGATAGATAGAAAGATAGATAGATAGATAGATAGGCATGAAGGCAGACAGGCAGACAGAGAAGTTAGCCAAAACCTTGTCTGGTTTGCTACTCTACACAGAGGAAAGGAATAAACGGAAGAACACAAAAATTTCACAGAAGCAACAGAGGATTTGGTATCATGGCAAAAACATAAGTACGTGTTATTTTGTGTAATTGAATTTCGCTCAATTGCGAAAGCTTTCGCTCTGTGTGGCCTAATAAAACAAAAGAGTTGAAGAACTGTTGATTAAATTTTTCATCATGCATGTTCGCGATGAGGTTGTGAAATGCGGCACGCGTGTGTTGTGAGTGAGCGGTTCAGCGTTTATTTAAGTGCTTCAAAAATAGCATTCATAATGAACGCGTTGATGATTGCATAAGTAGCTTATTAGCTATTGTAGCTCATTAACATATGCGCCACGGCCATGCCCGTGATGCGCACTGTGCAGGTTTCCAATTATCTTCATACGGATTCAATCCACCAGCAACTGGTAACACGTGTATTATCTGACCAAGGCTACACAACTTCGTGCAGTTCTAAAGCAAATGATGAAACGGACAATGGGTAAACAGATGTGATCGCTCGCTCGCTCTTAATCGCATACGAAGGTAGGTCGAAGCAGGCACTGTCCGCAAATTGAAAACAGATCCGTAGTAGGCCACTCTTGACGAACAATTCGCACCCTTTTGCACCACAAGCGTCAAGCGAGGGGTGACCCTGCCATCGGGTCCAATCCGTCGGGCATCGCGGTTGCTGTACAAGGCCGCCGCAAGCGTTTGCACTTGGGCGCGCGTGTCGACTGATCAATGGACGAACGTTTCTGTGTGGCTACGCAGCTGAGGCAGCTGAGGGGGGGGGGGGGGAATCCCGCGTCATCGATCGCTGTGTTGCGATACCATTTCGAATTCGCCCTTCTGCTTAGACGGACACCGCGGCTTAGCCTGTCAGGCGTGCCCGCGTGAGTGTCGGAATAGAGGACATTAACGGCCTTAGGCTTAAGGGGGCCCTGAAGCACTTTTCCAAGTAGGAATAATCGAATGACCTCACTATTGGGGTTCATTGCCTCACGAATTGATTGCCGCCAAACTTTGTGAAATCCGTCGAGAACTAGCGGACCTTCTCTCGTTCCCTACGAGAGGGATGGAATGGTATAGGTGGGAGTTTAACATGTGCACGCGTAAAGACCATGGAAGAAAGAAAGCTAAGGAGAGGCCCTCGCAATATAGAGCTGCAGAGCGAAAAGTGTGGCGGAATTCATTTGCTTTTTCAGAGTGGTTGTCGGGATAGTTGGGCACGCTGGCGTCTCGTGTCGTCAGCATCCCCACTCGTATGAACGGGTTGTTAATATATAGCCGGCTGGAAATCTGAATGTGCATTTTTATGCAGCTGTGGGACTTCAAAGATAATGCAATATGTTAGAAACCTATACAGTGAGCGTTGGTATTCATGGTTGCAAGTTTAGTTTACATCGCTTGAGGTCGGAAGCGGTCGCTTTCGAAGATCGCGATCACTTCTTCTTAAATGGTTGGCACCGTGTTGTTGCGTGCCTCAGCGAAGGAAGCCTAGCATTCCTAGACGAGAACGGCATTGTCTACGGCTTACAACGCGAGAAGCCGTTCTCGTGTACGACGGTCACAGATATCGGAAAACAGTAAGTGGCCCACTGTTCTCACCGAAGCTTGCCGAGTCAAGAATTAGATGTGGCTGACACAGTGAGGTGATTTGTTGTTTGAATTATCACTTCTTGTTTATGTTTTCGGCACCGTAACTTCATCTTTGGCATAGGTTTTTTTTTTATATGGTGGCAGTCGGCCGACCCACGCTGCTCCAAACGATATTCGCGCGCGCGTATCGTGACAGACATGGCAAAGAATGATTCGGAGGTGCTTCATCTGGCTAAATAGCAAGACAAATTAAGTAACATTTCACGGTTACATTATGTTCCGTACCCAGAACATACCACATACGGAAAAAAAAAGCCTGGTGTGGAGATTATCTGGTCGATTCGCGCCGTTGCTGTCTATCATTCAGCGGATTAAGAACGAAGTGCAAAGCTGCACGTGTATTGTAGATTCACAGTATGATCTATAACGGGGCTGAGAATGACATACAGGTGCTATACAAGCTATAGTATAGCAGCAAGTTTGCTCATAATCAGCACAAATGTTTCGATCTTCCAGCTCGCCGATCAGATGGCTGAGGCAGTGCTGCCCGACGCGTCCAAAATCGGCTTGCCCGGCTCGCCTCCCTCTCGTTGGTGCCCATTGCGCATGCGCGAGCCACCGTAGCGTGCCCAACATTGCGAGGAAAAGTCTTCTACTTTTCCCTACTTTCGACTTCACAAAATGTGACGTACGGGCCTCTCCTCAGTATTTTCCCTCCTCCATGGGGAAAGACATATGTCAGCAAGCACTGACTTTGAGCACACGCCAGTAAACGCGATTGCTCTCTCCTGTTTGGATTCCTAGTGCGCTCTAGTGAAGCTACTGTGAAATTTTAGCGCACTTTAGATTGCGGAACCGGCAGCGACGCTTTGTGACATGCAGCGCAGTTGATTCAAACGGCGCTGTTTATTGATGTCAGACATCAACCAATAGCAGCAATCTGAAGCTCCCACTCACACACCTTGGTGAGAGCTGAAGCTCCACCCACAGACTTGGGTGAGAAGAGCCTTTGTAAGAAGGGAGGGCATTCGAGAGAAAGTATACCAACGTGCACGCTCAGCGTGTTAACTCTGAGTGCCATGTATGATAATAAAATTAAGCTGAACTCTTCAGTGTTTCCTGTCCGTAGAATTTGTTTTGCCAAGCGTGGTGCGTTGTCAAGGGTCCTTTAACTGTATGAACGCTTCAAACGAACTGCACCTGGAAATACTATGGCGACAGCCTTCACCTTTCCCTGACTGCATCTCCATTTGGGATGACATTCAGGTGGCTCGTCCTCGCAATGCCCAGACCATCCGTAATTTTTGGCATGGCATGCATTTAGGACCCATCGCCTTCTGTGCCGCGACGCAAAGTTCGCACCGCTCTTTGGTCACAGCGCGGAACGGTGCGAGTCGCGCATCACAATTAGCCAGAAAGGGAGGTGGATACAGATGACCCAGTCAGAGACAAATAGTTACACAAAGAGAGAGAGAGAGAGAGAGAGAAACGAACGTTAAGAATCCCATTCTTGCTTCGCTTCCTACGCACATGTGAAAGAAAAAGATGTGCCGTGTTCACACAGACTTTCTTGCCAGTGGCCGGCTTCGTTCTTTTGCGAAATCATGGCTCTGTCTCTCGTGACATTGTCCTGCAGTGGCTGCCCGGCACCAACGTCATAGTACGGTGCACTTGAGTGAACCATACATATCCTGAGACATCTTTGTACGCAGTGCAATAAATTTCATCTCTTGCCTACGCAAACGATGTAGTTTCGGTTACCTGTTTTGCGCTTACCGATTCTGTACTTGCTAGACGAACCATGCGAAAAACGTACGTTCATTTTTATAAGCTGAACCGTTCCACAAAAAAACGCCGATGTCATTCAGTGGTAATCCCTAGCCAATAGCCCCCCCCCCCCCTTCCAACAAAAAAAAGCTGTCGCAACTCAGAATTCGGCCTGGTGTGGGAGTACAGAATTTCGGAACTTTTTTCTATACAAAAGCGCTTCTCGTGAAATTCACATACAATCGAAGCAAACAAAAATGACAAGCGAAAAAAAAAAACGACCAGAACAGTGTATACGCGTTGCTGGAGAAACGTAGTGATTGCAACGTGTACATTTATTCAACTGTGTAGTCGGTACACAGTCATGAAAATAAAATGCATGTTTCTTCATCTCTAATATATGAGTTGTGCACAAATGATAATAAAGAAGAAAACAGAAGAACAAGGTTTACTTGACAACTTCCCACGGTTTTAAGAACTGTGTGTCAAATCAGAATAAAACAAAAGTAATTCTATCTAATCCCCCAACATCCAGAAGTTTTGTACCATTAAAGCTACACCGTGGTGTACGTCACCTCTTTGTCCTGAATGGGCCATCATTTGTGAAGTTACGTATTCAAGCTGTAAAGGTGTTAAATAGGGCCACCATAAACTGTAAAGACGGAAATGGACCGTCATTCCATTTTGGTGTCCGGCCACACTGAACATGGCACATCTTGGGTATACGCACTATTTATCCTGACGACTCACCCGCATTAGCTATATTGTAAAAATAAACTACAGATACATAGACCGTTACGTGCCGCACTGACACAAATTTTAACTCCGCAGGTTCATGGCACACATGCCTGTTTACTTAAATCAATTTTTTTTCCCTCAAAAATATTTGTAGGCAGCAATGGAGGGCGGTAGCATGCTAGTGCGAACAAACCATTGCATTTACTATGCTAGGCCACAGTTGATGTTGTGTCTCGCTCTGCCTACTGCACGGAACTACTGGAGGCTCACATAGACTGCCTCTCCAGTAACGACGTGCAGGGAATGACCATCACTGCATTTCCGTGTCAGTGCGTCGCTTGACGATCCGCTGCTCTTCTCAAGCTGACACTCTTCTTCGCTTGTTTTCTTTTTTTTCCTTCATCCGTTATCGTGTGTACTCGTTCCCCATGCGTCGCACACCACCCTGCAGTTTTGCCGGGACCCCACGGGGGTGCGCGCGCTTTTAGTTTACGATCTTGTAAATTCTCCCTACATACCGTAATCGGGAGGTCGCGTCCTTCGTATACGGTCTGTAAGTGATTTAAAACGCGGTGTGAAGAGCATGCTAATTTTCCGGAGAATCGACCTGCCGCGCCAGCCATCTCTCTTTTTTTTTCTTTTTTCAGTGGCTGGGCGTACTACACATGAGGGCTCTGCAGCAGCATTTGATCCGACCCTTAGTGAAACGATGCGGCGAATCAGAACACACCGTGCGGCGTTATGAGCCACTTTCCCGTTTGTAGCCTTCGTTTCTTTTTATGGTCAGTGTGAAAAACAAACACTGGTGCCGCGAATGGATCCTCATCGCCCAATATCGGATAACTCCAGCTTCGATTTACTTTTCGCTGGAATTTCTCAAGTACTCTGTGCACAAGATAGAAAGAGGGGCATAGTCGATTTTTTTTTTTTAAAGAACGGTGGAGGGTGCTCAACGTCCTTTTATATGCGGCATGTTCGTGAGTGCATGGGTATGTGTAAAAATATATATAAAGATTCAAAGTTGAAAAATGCTCGGGTTAGATTCCTGCTAGAACACTGATAATTATTCTTTGCATTCGCTGGTTTAACGCCGCCGATGTCAATGTTTCGTAACGCTCCGGTATTTAATTCACTAATGTCTGTTCTCGCCATTCCGGGGTAGATGTAAATTGACAATCACCTGTGATGCATGTGTGCATACTGCAGCCCTAAATATACGAGCATGTGCCACACGTGTCTGCATGAAAGTGTTTCGACGACGTATGCAACGGGATTTTAACCTTATTCGTGTCACGACCAGCCAGACACATTCCATTCGTCTAACCCTCTTACCCTGCTAATTTTGGTCCACCAAAGTTTAAGAAGGTGATCACAAAAGAGCCCAGATGTATACAGGCAGCTAAATAGATAGACAGATAGATACGAAGACAGAAACGCTCAAAGTCCCTGCATTTCTATAAGGAATGATTCACATATAGAATTTTTGAAGTGGAAGTTGAATCCTTCTAAACTCATCCCCTTTGGATACGCCAATGATAGGAAAGAAACCGTAACACACTCGAGCACGCCACGTAAAACAAGTTCGTCTTGGTCGAAAGATCTCTCGTTCGAAGTTACGAGTCCTGAGGATATAACTGTATAACTGGTATAGTGCTCGTTAAAGAACACCGGATCATTTTGGTACCTAAAACTCCTGATTTTCTTCTTCTTCTTCTTCTTCTTCTTCTTCTTCTTCTTCTTCTTCTTCTTCTTCTTCTTCTTCTTCTTCTTCTTCTTCTTCTTCTTCTTCTTCTTCTTCTTCTTCTTCTTCTTCTTCTTCTTCTTCTTCTTCTTCTTCTTCTTCTTCTTCTTCTTCTTCTTCTTCTTCTTCTTCTTCTTCTTCTTCTTCTTCTTCTTGTTGTTGTTGTTGTTGTTGTTGTTGTTGTTGTTGTTGTTGTTGTTGTTGTTGTTGTTGTTGTTGTTGTTGTTGTTGTTGTTGTTGACATTATTATTATGTAGCTCATGTTTCATTTCGAATGATTTCACCTGGTTTACATATTGTCGCAAGTGGAAAGACAGACGGGGAACTCGAGGCGACTGGCTGTTTACTTTCCACCCCAGCAGCAACATTTGTAGCTGAAACACTTCACCGGAACATGTATGTGTTCTCGTTTGCCGAATACCAGTAGCCCTGTTCAATGCAGAAAGCATGAAGATAAAATAATAATGGGACAATCTAGTCGCCGCTGTGTTTGTTTACTCACAAATGAGTGCGAAAATGACGCACTTTTGTCTCTCCCAGGTTATTCTTGTCTATTCGTCTTTCTAACCGTAACAGTCTGGTGTCTATGCAAGCCTTTACCCTGTAGGGAGGATGGCCGTACCACACCACGTACACGCGAGCCTGGACTCAGCGATCCATCATTGCGCGTAAAAGCCTTGGCTGCCCTGCCCCCTGTCTTGAAGGCGAGAAAATGCGGGAGCATCTGGCGTCGGAGCCATCATCTGTGTCGTTGCGAGCCGCACAGAAAAACGCTGGCCGTGAAGGCTGAGTCTGACGCGGTAATAAATAGTTGCAAGGGCACTTTTTCCGGGCTTCCCGCTTTTGCTCTTTTCTTATACTTCGCAATAACGCACTCACAGTTCTCGTAATAAACTTACGAAAGCACTTCATAGAAAAGATTAATGTGCTGTGAGTGTGCATGTAAATTGAAATTAGATGTTGACAACCCCTTTACGCAACTCAGGCACAGCACAGGCGAAAGCCTTTTATCAGGAAGAACTCGTCAAATTACTGTGCTGCCGATCAAAAATTTGCGTATTTGACCCTCATCACTGCGGTCACGTTTTCATGGAGGCTCGATGCTTGAGCCCCAACTACTGTGCACTGTCAGTGAACGATAAGGAACATCATGTGTTCATACTTTTTGAAGCCCTCCACGAATAAAATAATTGGTGGGTTTTTTACGTCCTCAAACCACGAGCCCTCCACTAAGGCGTGCCTCATAATTATTGTGATTATGGCGCATAAACGTTACATATTATTAATAAACTACCTTGACGTTGTCTATCTCATAACATTGTTCGACTGCCCTTTCATGAAGCATTGTACACGTCGCCTGCACGGCGCTGCAATCTAATACAGACTTTTTTTTCCCTTTGTCGCTGGATAACACAAAGAAGCTTTTCACTAGCGATGCTGGCGAGTCAGTGTTTTCCACTCTGCAACTTCAGTGCGCCGATACAAGATTAGGATATGAAAAAAAAAAACCGTACATTCATAAAGGTCCTGACCCAGAGTCATCTTGAAGTCATGCGCAACGCATGCGTAGCAAATACATTCATGAAAGCTGCGCCAAAAAAGGTTGACGCCGTTTCGCTCTAATAACGAGAGCACAGCGCCAAGTTCGTTACAGCTGACTTTGAGTCTAGCGGATAGCGTAAACAGAGAAACTTACGAGCATTACGGTGTCATGCCACGTCATTAATTTCTTTGAACGTCCGTGAGGCATTATTATGCACCGAAGGTCCAATATGCAAATACAAAACTGGCGAAGCTTTCTATCTGCTTGGCAGTAAATTCGTCACCTGAAACATAAAACCAGTATCCTGTGCAGCGCCGAGAGATATTAGGGATGACCGGCATAAATTCACGAGCAAAATAATCTCCCGGGACGTAACGTTCAACCTATCATCGACCACGCATAAAAGCTTACGGTTGGTGATCCGTCATTCACGCGATACATTTCAGCGAGGGGGATGTGACACGGAGCGGCAACATCAAAATGATGAAGGATGACTCGTAGACGACCATGGCAGGCTTTCATAAAAGAAAAAGTAAGAAAGAAAAAAAACGAAATGTATAGTGGCGCTTGCTTCCTTCAGCACACCACCGCCACTCGCAAACTATAAAGGAGAAGTTGAAAGCTAGCCCATAAATCTATATGAGCGAATTCTGTGGAAATATCGATCCCTGTGCCAAGGAAAACGCATTCAAATTGAACATGAAGATAACATTGGTACGATTCTAAAAGCCTAGCGAAACCAACGCCACAGCTTGTATAGTGTTTCACAAGGGTAAAACTCTACAGATTGAGCAGATAGCCATGCCTGACTTGACTGAGTGATACGAATCATGCGGAAAAACATTCTTTCATGGCCATTGCGGGGTTATGATAATACGCATTATGATGTACATCTAGATGTCGTCATCTTTAGCTTCAATAACTTACGCCTAAGTGACTTCGTCGATGCATTTGGAGCACGCCTGCAGAAGGCACTCGAGACGACAACACCAAGAAAACAGGATTGCCGAAGAAAACGTCGTTGCTATTGTGAACGTTCCCAGGCAGCCAGGGTCAGCGTATAGAAGATCACCTTCTTCGCAAGTCGGGTTCTGTCGCTGCGTAGGTACAAAACCTTATTAGTAATATTTACTGTTTGATTCGCATCACTCTCTTTCCTAGCATTTAAACAAATACTCGTCTGTTGCTGATGCTATTTGAAAGCGCGTATTTTGATGTCATGTGTTTTACAGGGAAAGCTGTTCATTTTTCGGGTCACGCGCGGTTACATGTTGTCCACCGCGCCGCCGCCACCGGTGTCCGTAACCAAACCGCGCGAAATTAGAAAAAAAAAAAACTTGCACCAATGACACAGTGGGGCTTGAACCCGGGTCCGCTGAGTACCAACACAATATTCTACAACTGATCTACTTGCCTTAGGCAGGCTATATGTCGAGAAAGCAATCGCGGTAATACGACTTATAAAGCGTTTTAGAGCAGCGAAACAACAACCAATCGTCGCACAATGTGAATAGCGTATACCGAGTCGGCCGTCAAATACTCCAACCCATTACAAAATCTTGTTCTTGTTTTCCTATTAACTGTGGCACATACCAACTTCAGTCTTAATTCCTCATCGTTGTCAGCCACTGCATGGACAATTGGCACAAAATTCCTTGCAAGTGTTAAGCGGATAAAGCGCTTCTCAGAAGAATGACGAAAAATAGCATAGCAAATGCCGGCCTACTACCCAAAAGCTTATTATTATAGCCCCAGTGGGTACCAAGCAAGTGTGCTTGAAATAGTTATCCAATGAGTGTTTTGAAAAGACTCCGAAAGACCGCTCTTCTAGCTTTCGCTGTAACTGTGCTGCGCCTACCGCGCTGGCCTGGCGTTTATTGCAATTACCGTTGATGGCGATGACAACGGCAAGACATGCAACACAAGAACAGGACAACCCAGTGTAGGTGTGACAGCGTTTTCTTCTCAATACTTCAAATAAAAGAGAGGAATAGAGAGGAAAGGGCGGGAGGTTAACCAAGCTTGACTCAGTGGGCTATCTTACATTTGAGATGAGGGAAAGGGGAATGATTGAAAAAAAAGAGAGAAAAAACAAGAGTAAGAAAGAAATGAATAAATAGTCAGCTTGAAACTACACAGCGTAGGTCCCGTTTACGAGCTTGTAATTGACACACCACTTTCTTTGAAGTCTCATCACTGGCTTAAGAACGCTTACAATCACACAGTATATATATATAGCTAACAAACTTTCGCAACTTGTCTTCTCCCCTTACCCTCTCGCCAAACCCTGTCAACCACTTCTCAGGGTTTGTCTTTTACGTTCGGTGCATCACGACGTGAAGAATGTGGCTATAGGGTCCAACAAAAGCATACCATCGTTTTTGCTAAGCCACAACACGAAGCTGTCTTGTGAAGTGGTTTGACAATGGGCCTTTAATCACTCGCTGTTTTCATGGCACTCGCAGGGGTGGTAGCGCAGCGACAACAAAAGATGGAATGTTTAACCGTGCGCTTTTAGTACACGGTCCCACATAGACACGCTCAATACGGTCATATGGCCAGGACTGCTACAGTATAAGCTTGGCTTGTCATCATTACCACCCAATTATCACTGCCACGCACTAAACGGGCGCCAAACAATGCAGGCGAAATTAACCCATTAGCTCTGCCTTTAGCCTACTCTACCATCGTTTTCGCCAAGAGGGAATTCGCATTTCTCAACGTCCGAGGTTGCCTCCTCTTGCGTTGCCAGCCAACACTCGTGTTCTTGTAACAGCGATGCCTTTTCACTGCGCCCACTGCTTTTGGCGCTTTGGGGACTGGCGTAGGGGATCACTGGGTGTTACTTGAAGAAAAGAAAGACACCGCGAGCGTTGCTCCGTTGAAACCTTGCCAAACGCAGTGTGTTACGTTTCAGAAGAAAGTTTGACTCTGCAGCCCCATAAATTAGATTGCGCTGTGAGCCGCTGGTGTGAGCGCGGAATCTGGGACGGTGTCCACGTTCGAAAGAGAGATGACAGATTCAGGAGCCGCACAGATCTTTTGAACAGGGACAGCTCGAAGAGCTGTCTCTGTTCCTCAAGACAGAACGAATCGTGTCTTAAGTGAAAGTGGGGTGCCTTTGCCGAAAGGTTGTTGTTGTTGGATCAAAGTAGATAATAAAAAGGCAGAAAAAAAAAGCACGTGCGGTCTGTTCGCGCTGATATGAGCGTTTAACAGAAACACTTTGCAAGGTGTCACGTTTATCCAGAGCAAGGAAAAAAAAGTACGTGTTTGCGTAACGTACACCAGAGGGAAGTCCTGGGCTCGATCCCCAGTACACCACCGAATGCCCGACCATTTTCCCGGTGGAGAGAGGTACCTCAGCCTAGCACTCGGTGGTTTGGTGCTCCCGTGTCTGTCCGCGTTCGTGCGCATGTGTGTGTGTGTTTGTCGGGGTGGCACCGATATTTTTTTTTACTTGAGTGAGGGGGGAGGGGAAGACTTACCTTCGAAAAGCGAGTTCTTTCGGGAGGAGGAGAAGGAGGGTTGTGTACAGGAAGGCAGGAAACCTATGCGCTGTTGTACGCGAAAACGACGAGGATGGAAAAGTCCATAGTAGCCCAAATGTCAATAATATTGCTTGTGTGTTGTGTTTTGACTATGTTTGCCCTTAGGAGGGGGGGGGGGGTAGAGGAGCGAGAAAATAGAGGGCTGGCGAGAATTTTAAGGGGGGGGGGGGGGTGCTCACCCACAATCTACCTCCTATTTGTGTGCCGCTCACAGATGTGATCAAACCCTTTCATTAAAAAAAAAAAACAACAACGTGGATACGAGACAATATAGTACTAACATTTCCTTTGTTACGTGATAAAATAGCGATTGCGTAAGAATGCGTTTAACAACTACTTAGGCAAGTTAGCGAACCTAGTTCTTTACAACAGCGTCATTAAAGCAGCACTTTGTGGAGCTCACTTCCCTAGAGCCACTCTTTGGCTCTAGGGAAGTGAGCTCAGGGAAGTGAGCCACTCTTTGGCTCTAGGGAATCTTTGGCGCCGTTGACCTTTCTTAACATCATCTATGTTTTGATGTTCTTTAAAGATGCAAACCCAAAGAAGTGAAAACAGAGCTTTGTCGCTGCCTTCATGTTGCTGCCACCATACTATATGTTAATTATCATGTTTTTTTTCTTTCAAGAGTTCATGCCTGCGCCAGGAATTTGGGAGAAGAGATAACCATTAAAAAAACGGTGGATGCAGGATGCTTCCATAATTTATACTTTCACGTGCGCTTGTATGCGTTTTGATGACCGCCGTTAGCGGTCTTGTATCTTTTTTGTCATTCCTTCGATCGCTGAGTAGATGTAATGCGTTGTACGGCCTGGGCTCTTCCCGACAATTTTTTTTTAGCCCATGGCCAGTCTGCACCCATGCAATGATTACCCCCCCCCCCCCTTTACTTCTTTCAAAGCAAAAAGTCTGGGGGTTTTATTATTTGCGTGCAGTGTTTTTCGACAATTTTATGCACGGAAAGACAAAAAAAAAAGAAAAGTCCCCACGTATTGCCGTAACCCGCCTTCCTTCGTTACAATAAACAGCATCGCGAAGCAAACCGGCGCAACGAAATTCGCACCAAAAATACGTAATTGCCTTAAAGAATTTGTATCGTAATATTCGATATATCGAACTAATTTTAATTTTCTTGTGAGTCAGATAGACGCTGTTTTGGCTGTATTGGATGTTAAATTTACAATCAGTGCATTGTAAGTATGTTCTGAAGCACAACATAAACAATGTGCTGTGGTGAGGCATATTTCATAGGCGGTGTAATACACTGGGATTGTAACGGGACTCTGTGAGGGGTATATCGCCGTGTCGCTAATTGCAAACCCGCGCATGCGCTGTTTCTGTTCTCACAAATAGCATAGACACATTTTCAGTGGCCAAGCACTTTGAGAGCGAGGTTTGTCCGGTGTCACGGCTACGTTATATGGGGCAACGCTCGGTTAACATACGTTAATGTGAGATACACGCTCAAAAAAGAAGAAAAGGTTTAATAAAATAGACTAATGTTATTCATAATTGTGACAGAACAATACAAAACACATACACAAGCACAAACCCTTTATACAGGTCGGTGACCTCAACACAAAAATTATGGAGCATATGACCTTTCTTCACCCACTTGTCATGCTTGCCTTCGTGGAAGAACAAAACTTCATTTGTGCAAAAGACTGCTTTGCCGCTCAAAAACAGGGCGGCACCACATGGTCGGGCCCCTATTTCAAGGGGCCGCTGCCTCTCGCCATCATTTAAGCCCTCTCGACTAGCCTCAGTTGGTCCTTGAGGGCAGGACTGGACAGCACTGCCTTCCACCTCAACTGCTACTATCATCTTCCTGCTCTTTGGTGTGTGTCGAGCATTCCCACGACATGGAGAGCGTCGGTGTGCTTACACATCACGGGCGTACGTCTCTGTAAGCTCTGGGGTAGTACGTATGTAATCTATGGATGTTTATATATGTGTTCGTTAGGAGTCGGCGTAATGCCGCAGCATCCACGGGCGAAAGGTGCGGAGCTGGGTTAAAGTCTCCGCAATATTGCAGGATCGCTTTGTAACTGGGATCTATTAATGACGGGTCCTCCTGATGTGTGGATTTTTCAATGTGTTGGTAGGATTTTAGAAATGAAGAGCTGTTTCTCATGCGACTGCGTAAATACAAAACCCGCTAAAAAGTTTTGCTACAAAACTAATTAAAGGGTAATTCTTTTGCTCTTAATGCAGCGAATCAGTTATGTGAGATTTCTCAAAATGCACGGAAAGCATGAGAAATGAAAATTGAAAACCGACCATTTAAACACACAGCATGAAGCTTCAAAGCAATCCATTCGATTTTTTTTATTAAAAAAACTTCTTAGTTGCCAAAAAATTCGTCTTGGGCTGCTATTCTGAGCACTGTAGAATTCCGTTATGTTTCGTAACGGCAGCGTCATGAGCCACTCAGAGAGGCCGAAACAGACCGATGGGTCGATCAGAGTTCACACCAATGGTCGAATGCGACCACATAGCGGAATTTCACCATGTTCAAAACAGCACATCTGATCCAGGCATCGAACCCGGGCCACCGCCATCACGGGGTGGTTGCTCTACCGACTGAGCTAACCAGGAAGCGAGCAATGCGCAACGCAATGGGGATTGTCTCGACAAATCGAAACACATGGACGCATATTAAGGCTAATAATTTATCACTTTCATTCTTCGGCATTAAAGAAGCTTTCTTTCTTTAAAAAGTAGTATAGATTTCCTTTTGACTTCGTCGTACGAAATGGTGGTCGTCAACATATCTTTCCTTTTTTATTGCATCTTTAGAAGTTTTTTTTTTCATTTATATTTCCGAGGCTCATATTTTAGGGATAAAACGTTCTGTTTTCTTGTTTTTTTCCTCGTCGACTGAAGAAGTAGAAATTTTGTCTCGATTGCAGTGTTCATGCAAAGTTTTAGAGCGTATGAAAGTGTTTCGGAAATGAGCGTTCCACACGTTAGTTATACATAACTTAGAGTGGTGCGTAAAAAAACATTCTTTTATAGCTGCAGATGAATCATTACACGCAATTCTCGAAATCGCGATAAGATTTCTGGCTTTCGAATCAGCAAAGTTGCAAAACGGACAGTTTTCTTACATCTGTTCCAGTTTCGTACAACTTCATGAAAGCATCCACATAAATTTAAAAAAAAAAGTCAACGACGGTATATTTCTTCATTTTACTTTTTTATACGTAAGAAACCCGGCGTCGAAATTGCGGATGTTGATCCAACTCAGCTCACGTCTGCTGCGACCGAGCTCGGGTTCATTGCGTATGGCGACGGTTGCTTGTGTTCCCGAAAGCTTCTACGTGTCCACCTGCGCCTGAAGCCAAGCCAAGTCGGTCGATGACGTTGGCTCGTGAGTGCTTGCATATTCCCCATCCGTCGCTCAGACGAGGTAACGCCAAAGCAGAACTTGAGGCTGAGGCCACCTCTGCACTCGGCTCACTCGCTTCCCATGTCCCCGGAGTCTTCGCAGCTCGGGCGCTGAAAATCTCGCCTCTCTGCTCGAACCACGCCCCGCTTGAAAAATGCGGGAAGAATCAGAACGGGCGAAGCTTCGAAAACAAAGCGACACGTACGAAAAAAAAAAAAAACCCTACTCCATCGCGTTTCTACGGCGTCCTGTGCTTTCGGGGTGAAAAACCGAAAGTGCGCCGAATGTGCCAGGCACATTTTCGCATTGTGCCAGGCACAGACGCATATGACCAGCCTCCAGGTATTCTCGATGCACTTCCCCTTTGTTCTTCGAGCTTGCGTGCGTGCTTTGTTTTTGGAATGACAGAATTTATGGAGCTCTTACGCGAATGCGAATGCCGAGGTATGCGCCGCAAGCTTTCACGGTGCCATCGGCGGCGGCGTGGCTTTGTCTTACGGAGCTCGCATTCGGGCTCATCACTTTCTTTCTTTCTTTCTTTCTTTCTTTCTTTCTATCTTTCTTTCTTTCTTTCTTTCTTTCTTTCTTTCTTTCTTTTTTTCTTTCTTTTTTTCTTTCTTTCTTTCTTTCTTTTTTTCTTTCTTTCTTTTTTCTTTCTTTCTTTCTTTCTTTCTTTTCAAGCTGTCATTTTGTTTTGAAGAACACGCTCAAACAGGCGGAAGCGAAAGGTAGAAGATAGTGGGAGATGACCCGCGGCGTAGCCAAGGAGAGAAAGTGGTTCAATGGGGAGTGTAAACCCCTTCCCCCTTCCGTAGTTTTTCAGTTTTTCATGTGGATACATATGCACATACACACAAACATGCAAACGCGCGTATGAACATACATGAAAGATAGCTTACCCTCTCCCCCGCCAGGGAAAAAGAAAATATTTTTTTTTTTGCTATGCCCTGGGTGGCGACTTTATTTTTTGTTAGTGTCTACATTCTCGATCTAGAGAGCTCGGAGCGGCATACGAAAGCAGCACGGTGGTGCGAAGTCTCCCACGATCGAGAAAGGCACATGTTCTTCTTGTAAACCAAGAAGCGCATGAGTTTCGTGCCCGTAGTACTTATTGGTCACTTCGATGCACACCGTCCACGCACTATAATGCCGACCGTAGTAGAATAACAATGTGCCTTCGATATGGGTGTACACAACACTGCTTTCTGCTTGAAATCTAAACTTTTACGTTGTGGGTGCAGCTGCACCTGGAATTGCTTGAGATGTTTTCATGTGCGGCATGTCTTCTAAAAATCCTGCGTGTTTTGTACATTTGGTATATGTTTTACGCATCCTGTAAGTTTATATTAATTTATGTTCTTTGAAGTTCCATTTGTGCATTTCTATACCCTGCTTCCTGAAAAGCTCTTTTCAGAAACAAGTGTCAGCATGCTTCTCCAATTTATGAACGAAACTGGCTACATGTATGTTATGTACACGTATGAAAACATTATAGTAAAGTAAGACTGGTGATACGGTGACAACATAAATAGCTTACACTCTCTTACTTATTTTATTGTCGCCAGTGTAACCTACTAGATAAGTCAAGAAAAAAAGGAATGGTCAAGTCCAGGAGCGGTCGATGCAGAAGACCACGCGTCCAGCGCGTTAAGTTAGGTGGCCCACCAGGGTGGTTGCGAAGGCCACGTATATAGGTGGCCTTTGCCATCCCTATAATACAAAGATGCACGCAGCTATACCAGGGAAATTGTTTAGGCCGACATTGATCCTTTCGGATGAACATTTGTTCATACTGAAATTGTACCACAATGAAAATAAACTTTAAATAAAGAGAAAGAAACAGGTGTACAAGGACAGAAAACTAACCTATACCGATGGTAGAAATTTTCGCTGAACAGAACATAAAGCTGTGCTGGTATACACGACCAATGCTGGGGTGCCCGCCCAACTTTGCAGATTTGCAAGCATAAATCTGCATGGGATGCTTGAATTCGATTTTTGGTATCTAGAAAATATCCCCCTCCCCACCTTCGAAAATTAAAGAGTAGTGCATTAGAGCTTGAACGCACGACTTAGGGACAATTCGTCGGAAGCATACAAGCTGTTTACGAAGGAAGTAATATCTGTGTATCTGTTATACATGTGCACCAACATCCTTTCACTTCGATTATTGTGATATAAACTGAAAAAAAAACATCGCGAAAATGGCAATGCGTTATCAGAGAAGGACGACCCAAAAGCTTTTGTTTACGATGTACTCTGGATATAGGGTGCTCGTTACGCCTGCAGTATGCATAAAACTGCACAAAATGCCTCAGTTGCTTTTTGATGCTTTGTTTTACAACTTGTAATGGGAAATCTTTATGAGTCCCTGAGGCTGCTCTCCATTCGTTCCTTATTTTACTGTGCAACTTACCGTTACTGAAAATGCCCTACATTTGCTTGATCAGAACAGGAGCATCTATAGGTCTTCAAGACCATGCCATCAGCTAACCCCGGTGCTAATAGCGAAACCACGCTTTCGCCTTCTATCGCGGCTCCAATCGTCATCGACGAGCTGCGGCCATTAAAGGGCGCCATTAACGCTAGAACTGCTTCAGGGACCTCTTTTACAGCGCTTTTAAAATGAACATTATCGATCCAAACTTCAATTTGTGTTCTCTAATGAACGCAACAAAGAAACTGATTGCTCGCTTTAGGCTTCTAGTGCGAACGTTTCTCTAATATATAATTGTGACATTATAACGGAATACTTATTCGAGTAGGGAAACTGTGGAACCGAGATACGCCAGACGTTAAGCTTCGACGCGGCAAGCCAATTAGAAACGGGGAACCAACGAAGCGATTCTGCCGAGACTCCCACGTGGGCGAAAAAAACAATCTCGTAAAACTTTGTATGTTTGCATTCTCGTATCGTCTGCTACAAAAGACGAAGTTGATAGAACACGCGTATACGCTTTGCAATTGACTGCTCGAAGCAAGAACAGATTTTGAGTAGATCAAATCTGTTGTCGCGCTTAACAGCACGATAACTCATAGACAGTGGTACATGCGCGCCTTTTCTAATACTATAGTACTATAGCTCATAATTTTGTTTTATAGGGCTAGTATACTAGCCTTATAGAGTGAAATAATAAGCTTTATACCTGCCACAATTGTGTACCATTGTGTGACATGAACAGGGAGAGTATGAGGTACGAATGGTTGTGCTGTGAATCAGGATCCGAGTAAGAGATAATAGGAAATATTCTATAGTACAAACACGTTGTACTTATAGAAGGGCCCCGCGGCGGTTTAGTGGCTAAAGTATACTCGGCTGCAGACCAGCAGGTCAGCAGCCGAGTGTACCTATGCTGACCTGCGGGTCAACAGCCGAGTACCTTAGCCACTAGACCACCGCGGTGGGGTAGAAGAGATGCTTGCAGTACTTAAATCATATATGTGGAATACTGCACCTAATTGACCCCATCACACGCGGCCTTACAAGCGCATTTGGGCACAAATTTTTCTAAAGATGTAACTTGATGACACCACCATGGACGCCCTAGTAGTATGTGGACCAACAAGTGCGGCATGCGTAACCCACTATTGAGTTTATGAAACGCCGCGGAATGTCAAAACGTGAAAGATAGGTCTCCAAAACTATCGTATATAGACGGCAGGACATGCCGTTGCAGCGAGGGCCTAAAAGAGCTAGAGCGAAACATAAGGAAAAACTAGAGCAAGTCTACTCAGCTTAAGAGGATTCTCATTGTTTTGACTTGTCGCTTGAAAAAGAACACTGTTTTAAGGTGGTGTCAATTACCAAATACAACATTTTTTTTTTATTGACACAACTCACGATGGAGTATGAATGGAAGATGGCTAATATGAAAGCAACGCTTTCAAAAATTTGTCTCCCTCTCTTTTTAAGGATAAATTTCGAGGCTTGATGTGCGCAGATGATTGCAAAGCTCCCTGTTGCCTAAATGGTTTTCGCGTCAAGCGCTAATATTATGATGGCGTCTCTCCGTGATGCCGCCTTTCAAGGCTGTGGCAGCCTCCCTTCCCCTGAGCCTCGGTTGCTGCAGCTAGACGGGCCACCATCTGGCTGACTTTCTTCACTTTGCTTTTAGGGGCACGTCCTTCTTCTCAGGGAGGACTCGCACAAGCCCACTGCAGCGCTCGGCGAAAGTAGGAAAGATGGATTACACGGGCTTCTTTTTTCGCGCCCTAAGTGATGGAGTTGTCTCAACGTTCTAAAAAAGAGGCATTATAAAAATCTACCAGGGATGGCAGCGTACGTAAAAATGTCTTAGAATCTTTACTTTTCCTGCACATCGCCTCGGTCCATTCTCGGGGATATACACGTTTTGTGTTTTTCCATCCACGGCACAATAAGAGGAATCTTAGCGTATGCGTAAAGAGAACGAATAGTTGCAGAGGAGAAAGGATACGCTAGTGCGACGTATTAAAAGAAACTATGGGGGAAGATGAATTGCTTTTGCCAACACGGAGATGCGCCTTTTTGAGTTCTCGAGACTTCCGTATTCAAATCGACGGTGCAGCGTCGGATCCAAGGCCGCGTGTTTTGATGCCTCTGCGCCTTGCTTTTGGTTCGGGCACAGCCAGTACTTCCTAACAGGATGAGTGTTTTCAAGAAGCCCCCCCCCCCCCCTCCCTTTTTTTTCTATATGGCCCAGGAGACATCTGCTGCGACTTTAAATAACTCTCTCTGCTCTATACCACGTGTACTCTGCATGCTTTTAGATACGCACTTCCGTGAAACTTCTTCCCGTAACTTTAACTAAGGGTCAGTACTAGTTAACCAGAAATAAGGGCCTTGAGTCTCGTTACTGTTCTTGCTCCTATATACCCAGTATGTAGTTAGGCATCCTTGCATCAATGCACAATTTAACGTCGATTTTTAATTGGTTTGGGCTGCATTTGAATCTGCCAGCGGAAGCTGCATGGACAGCCTGTGACGCAACTTTGTTTTGACCACTTTCCACCGTTTCGTCGTCAATGTTCAAACGTAGAAGCGAGAGTCAGTAAGCCAGCCGTTTTGGTAGAGAGCTTTGTACTTTCGTATAATTTATTGAAATTTCAAATCACGCCTTGAACTGTTAAACGCCGAATCGAATGGGTAATTTCCGAAATAGTCAATTACCAACAAAAATATTGGTTGGCAGAGGTTAGTGAAACGATTCACACTGAAATTTATACCAGGCTTTTATCACCAGTCACTCACTGCTCAGACTTCTTGCGCATGACAAACTTCAGCTGAATGAAGTACCAGCTCTAGTTTAGTCCAGCTTCACGCTTGTTTCCGTACGCCAGAAATGTCTGTAGAGTGAAATGTTAGTTGCGGGCGACGCGCATATTTTTCGTGCGGTGGCTTGATTTCCGAAAGGAATTACACGAGTTGCTTTGGATAAGCGTCTGCCAGCACTGACGCACTTTATTACAGATTGCCCGATGCCTTTGGCCACTTGGCGAGAACGCTCAGCCAGATGCCTTAATTTGCATCCAGCAGTTTTTCCGAGGAGACAAGACTCGCTTTGTAGGTGAATTGATTAGCATACAATTAGCATGTGTAAACTGTGAAATGAGTTCCACATATGTTATAATTGGGTAGCCTTCTATTTAAAAAAAAGCGTCTCTTCCAGGTCACTGAGGTTCGCTGGGATGTGTAATACAGCGAACTAAGAACCTTCAACGACGTGTGCGCGCGACCTTCGTATTTATACGCCAGCTGAGAGTTTAAGTGAATATAATTGTTAGCTGGAGACTGATGCGCATGCGTATACACGAAAAACCAAATGCCTCAACTTTCCGTTTACGTAAAGCGTAACAGTTCCTTTGCTATACAAAATACAGTGTACTGCTATAGAAGATGGGAAAGAAAAAGGACGGACCACTACTACATCTGAGGATGAAATAAAACTCGTGTAATCTGCATACCTTAAGCCAAAGAGTAATGGAAGTACGGGTGGCCTAAAAAAAGAAAAACATGGAGATTCTACTGTTTTGGAGGCTTTTTTGTTTCGTTTCGCCAAATATAAAGCAAAGAGGTTTATTTGGAACCAGCGCGTTCATATTGCGGTCCCACAATGAAACCGCGCGCAGTTTTGGCCATTTGAAATAGGAGAGCGCTGCATGATAATTCAAATTATTGTAGCACATATATAGTGACCAACATTTAAAAAGCACCACACAACTGTTGTACTTGGTTTGAATGGTATAAACAGTCGATATTATACATACAACGCAGCCACATTCTATTTTGACTATTCAGTATGCGATATTGTGTTACAGCTGACGTTGCGAAGTGCCTGATTATTTACGTTGTCGCTTCCACAAATTGGGCAAACATTGCAATATTTTTGTACAATATATATCTCTACAACTGTCCCGATTTTCAGTGAGAGAGAAAGTGCGACAGAGGGAGAGACGGTCAAATATCAGCCAAGCGTTCTGTATAACCTCCGTGCGCCTATTCATCAAAATCAATGGGCGCGGAGCCAATATTTACTTATGTCAAGGAAGCCTCTTGCGCAAATATATGCCTGAGCGATGTTACCATGTGCGGATCAGCTCGAGCTTGCGAAACGCGAGTGATCGCTTAAGTTTCGCAAGGCCACTTTACGTAAACAATACCATCATGGGTGAAAAATAAAAAATAATGAAAGAAAATGAGAGTGCACGTAGGAAAAAATACGTGCTTCGTTGGCTGAAATAAAAAAAAATCGGCTGTGACCTTGATTGTCGGGGTTGAGATGCTGCGGATACCTGAATGAATGAGTCGGCATGATTAATTTTTGGGGTGTCTGCGCAATACTGTTTAGTGCTTTTTTTCTTTCTTAACCAATCGGTGCATGAAATCAAGTGCTCACTGCTTCACGTACAGAAGAAAGGAAACAACGTTTTGGGACGTTCAACCCAACATATCTATCGAAAGGTAGCAACAAAAAATGGCAGCATATCCACGGAGTGAATGATGGAGAGTGGGGCGAAGAATTCATCCGTCCATTCGTTCTTGCTTCCGTCCGTCCATGCGTCCGTCAGTGTGACCGTCCATGCGTCCATCAGCCCGTCCGTGCGGGCGTTTGTTAGTGCGTCCGTTCATGCGTCCATCCATGCATTTGTCTATGTGTCCGTTCGTCCATCTATTCAGCACTCCAAGTACCACCATCTCGCATCTTTTCATCATATATTCTCTATATAGAAGCACCGCCATCCAGCGGACATTCCAAGGACTAAACGAGAAGTGGCACACGCACACCTTCTTACGGCTTGCGCTTCGGGTCCACTTCCCACCTTTAACCACCTCGAGTTCATGGTATATACTAGTTCACTGTATTCATGGCACTGCGGCCAAACGCTCGCTAAACTTTTCGAAAACCAAGGAGGCTACGCCCAGCGAGTACGACGTAGCGAACTTTTTCAGTCAGATAGTGCTCAATGTACATGCCAATGGCTGCTAATGGTGATCGCAGCCAGCGCGTTAACTAAAAGCCGAATGCTCTTGTCTCTCATTCCCCATTAGCAGCCATTGACATGTACATTGAGCACTATTTTTTATTGTTCAACAACGCACAGAAGAAGTCTCCCACCGGCACCACCTTGGAGGTCAAAATGTTGTACTTGTTACATACTACGTGGGACGAACGGGTGCCGCTATAAGAAGTTTCGCCCCCTAACAAATTTCTCTCGTGCCCAAACATAATATAGACCGCAGAATACGACGAGCGGTTTGCCCAAAACTTGTTATTCGGTGTGCCCTCGTGATTGCGTTCTCCAGTGACACACACACACACAAAAATGTGTTCATTCTAGTGGTTTTGCCGGACGCTCATGCAAGATGGCATGGGCCACCAATGGGCAACACGAAAAAGAACAAGTTGAAGATAGCGAAGGAGTGTAGAGTATAGTTGGACGCTTCGCTTCACGCGCGAGTCATACTTGAGTTGCGAAACGTCATTGGTGCTACCAAGAAAGTCGATGTCAGGTAGAGCAGCTGTACAGGAAGGAATGCGATGGGAAGCATGCTCAACGTTGAAGTAATCGAAGGAAAATAAATACACTGGAAACAAAGCGGAACAGGGGAATTGCGTAACTCTTTGGAAACCACGTGAAGCTGTCCATTTCTTTTTATCCCTCGGAGAAAATCACTGCGGCGTATGGTCCTCTTGGGTAACCGGTAAAAAATGTTACGCAACATTGGCGTAGCCAAGCAGAATTCATCCCCACCCCCGCAATATTTTTCAATTTGACGTGCGTATGAATACACGCTCATATACCCCCCCCCCCCCTCTCACAACAATACCCGAGAAACATTCATAGCTGCGCTGTTGGTACGCAAAGAGAATGGCATAACAATAATACGACGAGAACAAAGAATTTATTTCTTTTCTTGAGGCAAGTTTTTATGAAGTAAAACGCCGTTCCGAAAGATATTTCAAAAAGAAACATCTAATGGCACCACCGTTCGATGGTCGAAGCACGGTGTTCCATCACCACCATTGCAGACACGAAAATTCCAAGGATTGGCGTTCGGAGAGCAGCGAAGGAGCTGTCTTTGTAAATTACAATAGATAGCAACTGAAAAACTTGTGTTGTTTTTTGAAACCCGGGGCTTATATATAGGGTGCGGCTAGCGAGTAAAAGTGAGCGAGTGACCTTTAAGAAGCGAGTGCGTGTTTTTGTCGCTTTTTTTGTGAGTTTACAGTATGTTTCGACTCATTCTGATGTAGTGCGCCTGTAGTACCAAATGGCGCGCTGTTGCTAGAAAAATGTGTACAGAACCTGCAGAGGTCGACGGGCAGACAGGGAGACATTTTTTTTTTTTTAGGGGCGAAGCTCCTTATGGCGTGGCTTGTGCGTCCCTCGTAGTACGTAACCACCAGTGGCACATACCCGAAATAGCGGTCCTTACGATTTTGACCTCCAAAGTGGTTCCGGTGAGAGATTTCTTCAGTGCGTTGTTGAACAATAAAAGATAGTGCTCAATGTACATGTTAATGACTGCTAAGGGGGAATGAGAGACAGGAGCATTCGGCCTTTAGGTAACGCGCACGCTGCGATCCCCATTAGCGAGCATTGGGCAGCATAGCCATGAATACAGTGAACTAGTATATACCATGAACTTGAGGTGGTTAAAGGTGGGAAGTAAACCCGAAGCGCAAGCCGTAAGAAAGTGTGCATGTGCCACCTCCCGTTTAGTCCTTGAAATGTCCGCTAGATGGTGGTGCTTCTGTATGGAGAATATATGATGAAAAGATGTGAGATGGTGGTACTTGGAGTGCTGAATAGATGGACGAACGGACCCACAGACAGATGCATGGATGGACGCATGAACGGACGCCGGGACGGACGCACGAACAGACGCACGCACGGACGGGTGGATGGACGCATGGACGGTTACACAGACGTACGCAGGAACGGACGGAAGCAAGAACGAATGAACGGACCAATGCTTCGCCCCACTCCCCATCATTTACTCCCTGGATATGCTGCCATTTTTTTTCTTAGTCGTGCCTTGCGTTTGAAATGCCATGAATGCGGATAGTTGTAGCGCGAGAACAGAACGACGACAAAGAGACAAGACGGACACGAGCGCTCGTGTCGGTCTTGTCTCTTTGTCGTCGTTCTGTTCTCGCGCTACAACTTTTGTCATGTCATACCTACTAGCCCAAACTGCCACACTGCCATGAATGCATTACACTGATGTGTCCAACCAGTTTTTTTCTTTCAATGCAAGAAAATTGTTTTTTTTTTCGGCGTGGAGCCAACCACAAGCAGTTGTTTTCATTCTGATGTGGCGTTTATCAAACTCCACGCGGCCATGACATTACATGAACTTTTTATGGGTGACTTGAATACATTAGTTTACAAATTAATACAATGCATTTTACTGCTACAGTTGGCCGCATTATTTTTTTCTGTTTGCCGTTACCTGTGCGATGTTCATGCGTGTTTGTATCTCTTCACCGGCAACGTCTCGTAAAGATGTGTATCCATAGTCTTCAATCCACTCGGTGTCACTGTGACTTTTTCCCATTTTTTAAACAGCTAGGCTGTTTTACCTCGTCGTAAAATGTCGAAACCTACAATTATCATCATCAAAAACAAACGTGCTTCTGCTTTGCACCCAGGACCCCTGCGCTGATTTGTGCCGTGTACAGCAAGGGAAAGTGACCCGCCACAGTGGTCTAGTGGCTAAGGTACTCGGCTGCTGACCCACAGGTTGCGGGTTCAAATCCCGGCTGCGGCGGCTGCATTTCCGATGAAGGCGGAAACGTTGTAGGCCCGTGTGCTCAGATTCGGGTGCACGTTAGAGAACCCCAGGTGGTCGACATTTCCGGAGCCCGCCACAACGGTACCTCTCATAATCATATGGTGGCTTCGGGACGTCAAACCCCACAAATCAATCAATCAATCAGCATGGGGGAAGTACAAAGCGAAGGAGAGATGCCCGATGGTATTTATTAGCAGAATTCACTGAACGTAATACTCTACGGATCTTGAATACTTTTTACCAAAACACGAGCAAACCGTAAAAAGATATGAAGGTGCCCTAATGGCGAAAGGAACGACAGAAATTGATACACGATGAACGACAGAAATAACGACAGAAACTGATGGGAAATGAGCCAATCAGTGAGCTAGCCCTGAGAGGAAAAATGCAAGAATTCAGAGATTCACTTCAAAACAGATACTCAGCTCTTATCGAGGAAACCAGCCTTAGCGTTGGCACAATGAATGATAATCTGACGAGAATTATTACGGCGTGTGCAGTAGATGTCGGAGGTGTATACGGTAAGTTAGACAGGTGACTAGCAGGCTGTACCAGGAAACGAGGAACCTAATTAAAAACAAAAAAAACGTCAAAGCATGAAGTCCACATGCACAACAGACAAAAGTAGAAGTTATAAAACTCACGAAGTTGAATAATAAACGTAAGTTATCCGATGTAAGAAGTTATAACATGGAAAAAATTGAACATGCTCTAAAGAACGGAGAAAGCATTAAAGCAGTGAAAGAGAAACTTTGGATGGGCAAAAACCAGAGTTACGCACTAAGAGATAAGGAAGGCAAAGTAACTACCGATACGGATAGGATAGTTGAAATAGCGGAGCAGTTTTACAGCGATCTCTACAGCAGCCGGGACAACCATTGTAATAATGTAAAAACCAGCAGTACCCCAGATGACATCCCACCAGTAATGGCAGAAGTCAAAGAAGCTTTAGAGGGAAAGCAAAGAGGCCAAGTTGCTGGTTAGGATCAGGTAACATTACATATGATGAAAGACGGTGGACAGATTCTTAAAAAAAAAAAAACTGGCCACCCTGTTTATGAAGCGTCTCCTGACGAGGGGTAAGGGAGTACTAGAATCTTGGAAGAATGATAACATCATCTGAATTCATAAAAAAGGGGATGACAAGGACTTGAAGAATTACAGGCCGAGCAACTTGTATCTTGTACAAGCTCAAAGACAACATTAGAAATGAGTCAACCAAAGGAACAAACAGAATATCGAAGAGGCTACTCAACAATCCACGACAGTGATAGTGAAATCGGTGGAATACAAACAGCCACTGTACACAGCCTTCATAGATTACGAGAAAGTGTTTGACTCAGCAGAGACATCAGCAATCAAGGCACTACAGAATCAGGGTAATGACAAACCATACATAAATATAATAAAAGAAATCTACAATGGATCCATAGCCGCCATAATTCTCTATAAAAAGCGACAAAATCCCAATTAAGAAGGATGGAAGGCAAAAAGACATGATCTCTTCAGTGCTAGTCACCACGTGTTTACAGGAGGTTTTCGGAGGTCTAGAATGGGAAGAGTTAGGAATAAGAGTGAATGGATAGTACCTGAATAACCTGCGCTGTGCCGATGACATTGCGTTCCTGAGTAACTCAAAAGATAAACTGCGATTCATGATTGCTAAGCTAAATACTGAACTATACAAGAAGAGCAGAAAAATAGATCTTAAAATTAATCTGCAGAAGACGAAATTAATGTGCAACAACCTCTGAAGAGAACAGCGCTTCGAGATTGGTACTAGTGCACTTGAACTTGTAAAGAGTACGTATGCTTAGGACAGGTGGTAACCACGGAGGCGAACCACGAGATTGAAGTAACTAGAAGAATGAGAATGGTGTGGTAGATCATGACTGGTAGATTGCCACTATCTCTCAAAAGGAAGGTATATAGCAGGTGCATCTTGCCGGTACTTACCTACGGCGCGAAAACCTGGAGGCTTACAAAGAGGGTTCAGCTTAAACTGAGGAGGACACAGCGAGCGATAAAAAGGAAAATGATAGGTGTAGAGAACAGTGGGTCAGATAATGAACTGAGGTAAAGGTAATAATAGTTGAAATCAAGAAGAAGAAATGGACATGGGCCCGGCACGTTGCGCGTAGGCAGAGCAACCACTGGTCCTTAAGAGTAATTGACTGGATTCCCAGAGAAGGCAAGCGGGTGAAGGGTAGACAGAAATCTAGGTGGGCAGATGAGATTAGCAAGTTTGCGGGGTGTAAATTAGCAAGCACAGGACCAAGTTTTCTGGCGGAACATGGTAGAGGCCTTTGTCCTGCAGTGGACGTGGTTAGGCTGATGATGATGAGATTATGAATAACAGCATAGTCCCACTATAACACGACGTCTTCGTCCCGAAGAACGATTATTCATTACATTATCCTCCTTCTTTCACTTTATGTTCCCATACATGTTTTCTTTTAAAGCAGTGTATACGGTGAACAATGGGCAAGAAGCATGAACACGTTAGTCGGGTACGAAATTGAATACTTGCTGTTTATGCTGCAAACGTCTGGTTCGCAAGCATATTCGATAAACGTGTAGACACACAACGTGTGGTACACGTGGGCCAACGCGTCAAAAGAACAAAAAAAAAACACATCTGCATTGAACTCCGAAATCTGTATCTCTGAAAGCCTAGGGAACAGCCTTTGCCGTTAGCCGCCGAACTAATGGGGACGCTGAGCCCACAGCCGACCATTTCAGAATAAAAAGAAAAGTAAAAAAATTGATAGGTACGAGAAAGCCGTTAAATCGTTTTTTAACATAAATAATAATGCCATCGCACGTTTCGGAGTCATACGTCCCGGACGTGCTCACTGAAACTTCTCAGGGGTTCTGTGCACGCACAGCCATTTTCAGTAGCCAAGGCGATTCGCCAGTCAAGGCGCTGTGCGGGAGAAATTCGGAGCCGTCTAAAATTTATGCGATTGCGCCGCAGCGCACGCCACGATACTTTTTTTTTGTTTTTACTTTGAATCGCCAGCCGCTCGCTGCCCTTTTCGTGTCGGTGGCACTCTCCATTGCCTCAGTGGTCGTCACGTATGTATATGAGAACTAGAAACGGTATTGGCGCATTCACATTTCAGGACGGCCCTATTCTTATTTAAATGATCCGGTTAGTTTAACCGCGTACGCTTCGTAAATGTAACTTGTCATTTCTGGTTCTGAAGAAATCCTGACGATGTTATTCTACTACTCACACAATCTTGATGATAGTCATATTATTATCATGGACGGCCAGGAAATGACAACTGGCGCCGATACATGAGGAAACTTTTGTGAATTTATTAGTCCATGCGTTTTAGGCGTTCTTTCCAGTGCAGGGGCCAAACAACTCAGTTTTTTTCGGTAAGCACTCTCTGACACTGGCTCTACCACTACCGCTAACAATATACCCAGCGTCAATATACGGTCACATTTTCTTTTATGAACATTTAAAGCACGATATCTTGCTGTGAATGCAAGTCTCGGGCCCATGTTCGACTCGCCAATAAAAATGCGTTTTATCTATTAGTTAATTAATTTCAAAGTGAAAAAGCTAGTATACTTATGGTGTCGTCGATACCATTTCTCTTCTCACTCTGTGCTTTAAGTAGATTCCCGCCTGATTCGTTGAGTTTCTATTCTACCAACTTGTGCTACGCGGCGTAAGACGCGAAAGTTGGAACGTTCTGCGATGGCTGTAATGGCACAAACAAGCAGACTAAACGTGGGACATATCGAGTAATGCAGAACACACGCCAAAGCAACAACTGTACACTTTCTGTACCATCGTGAATATAAGCAATGCCTCACGTATACGTCTGGGGTGGCCGTCACGCAACTGAATTCTGTGCGTGCACATAACGAAGAGGCTGGGATAATCACGGTAAAACAGACCGCGCACACGGTAGCTTCGTTCGCGAAGGAACAGCGACGGGTCGCGAGCATTGACGGAAGTAAACTTTCTTGGAACGCGGGAAGTGCTGGACAGCGATCAGACGTCCATCAGACGCCTAGTTAAGCGCTCGATCAATATACACCACTCGCATTTCGCGCGTGCCTTCGAGGCGATCGCGTTCTCCAGGTTGCGTGCTCGCGTCGGCTGTAATTACCCGGCCACATCGCCGCTCGCTCCACTGATTCTTCGCGATGGATGGCCTGCACGACACGGGTCTTGAGTGTTTGTCGGTTGATTCCTCGGTGATTTAGGAGGCACTTGGTTGCCGCTGCTGGCAGTATTTTGCCTGAAATCTCTCGCTGCTTTAGATAGGGCCGGTAATACACAGTCCTCGTAAAAGCTGGCATTGGGGAAACGCTTACTTCAGACACTATCGCTATACGGACGGAGGAATCATGACCCAGTGTTCGCAGCACACATTGTCTTTTATTCTAACTGTACGCTTATAAAGTAGCGACTCTCAAACATGCGTTTCGTGAGCATAACACGTAATCAGTCACAATGAATTACGGGGAGTGGTTCTGTTGCACTCTTACATCTTATTTCCTCGGCGTATAGCTCACTGACTTTTTTCTGTGGCCGGCAGAACGCGACTCATACATATGCAAGTCAATGTTATTCGCAACTAACTCCTCTTTCAACTACAAAATAAATCCATTGCTCTTTAATTTCCAAGCGCCCGATGCATGCCCCTGCGTGCCGCTAAACCGATGAGTAGATGTATTGCTTTTCCGCATAGTGTTTTTCACCGTACATTGGAACATGATCCAGCGACTGTTCTGACAGCCATACACGTTACTTGCAGGAAGCCGTCACGGGAAGGTAACCTGAAAGGCTAGGTAGGCTCATGTTTTGTATGAATTTTTCAATATCTATAAAACTGAAATTTCGTAGTACCATAAATGTTAAGCGACAACTGAGAAGTGAGGAAGTTATAGCATGTTAATTGAAAATAGCGCCTGATTATAGGAAGTGAAGTATATAGAGTCATACTCTGAAATTGTTTGGAAACTTTATTTAATATGACGACTGGCGCACAGCTGAAGCTAAAGGGGGTATATGTTAACAGTGTTCTTCAGTTTAAAAAACCAACATCAGGAAGCTCCACACAACAAGGTCTTCACCTTGAGATCGACACAGAGCGATCGTGCAAGCTCCTTTTTGTCTCCTTCACAAGTGTTGGTGCTGAGGTGATCACCTGCTCAGTCACCTACTCGGGAAGGCAACTGGGCAGGTGATTTGTCGAAACTGTTAGAAAGAGAGAGAGAGAGAGAAAGAGGGAGAGAAAATAGAGAAAAAGTAAGACAATAAAAATGATGAAAAATGATCACATCTGACAGCGTGGCGTTTTTTCAAAAGCTTAGGAACTGCCTGCAAGAATATTATTTCAAGCTTACTGGGCGTAGAGTATGGGCACAAATATTCTATATGTACCTTTGGTCCTTGGCCCGACCATGACAGGAAGAGATGTGCGGAAAAGTAGGGAGGTTAGCCCGAAGACAAATATTCGTTTGGCTACCCTGCACTGGAAAAAAAGTAAGGGGGGATGCACAAAAAGAAACGGCAATAAGCGAGAGTGGGAGTGGAGAAGATAGCGAGATAAGTATAAACACGCACACAAGCTCGGGAAATGAAACGAGAGATCCTGTGAGATGAGAGATTCGTGTGGCGCAGCGCTTGCCTGTGCTACGAACGAAGTGATCAGGATGTTGTCGAGAACGTTTCATCATTTAGAGTGCAGTTGTTGGTGGTCAAGCAAGCGGTTTGCCTAATAGTCTGTCATTGATCATTACTCGTGGGCCACGAAGCCGCAGACTTGTGGGTTGCGTGCTGTGCCTTTTGCTGACATCGCTGATAACGTTTGACCTACCCGCCTTTTACTATCTGGTTCCCCCCCCCCCCCCAAAAAAAAAAACGCTTAAAGGGGGATGGGTATAAAAAAAATTCGGTTCACTGCAACCTTGTAGGTGCTCACGAGCGAAAATTTTTCAACTGTCCTTGCTTTGTCTTACAAGACTTATGATTCAGCATAATACTGATAACTTATGGTCTCTGGAAGAAATATCGTTGATACGTTACAGTTTTACACATTTCTGCAAAATAAAATAAAGTAAAAAAGGCCATTTTTTATTGGCCTTGGAATGATTTCCCAGCTGGGTTTAAGTCACTGTAATCGGCTGCATCGAATATTACGCCAAACGAAATCATAACCCATGCGCTGTTTAAAGCCCTATTTTTTCATTCTTGTATGCCAAATATTCAGGAAAGCTTTAGTGCGACACGTTTCTTAGGCGCGGTTTTCAAACAGCCGTACAGGATTATTGCAGAAAACATCGTTCCAATTCACTTGCAAGAGAAGTGATTTGTCAAACGATAAATGTAGCCATTTGAGAAGAACTGAACCCTCGACGAGATTCAGCCTGGTCTGCCCTTGCATCTTTTTTTCTTACAAAAATTCGTAGAGTGCATTCAACGTAAACGTAAAAAGAAAAGTCACGTCCGGAACTGCTGCTTACTTTGTATAGGGTCAGTTGTAATCGAAGAACGCCATTAAAGGAAAGAGAAAAGGTATCACAACAAAATGGTCTTTTGACCCGTTATACACACGGTTGTGTGCGGAAAGTGAGCGACATTTTGAATTTGAAACCAGTGGGCGTTGTACGCCGCTCTCATTTTCCGATGACTCGCCAGTGAGACCCGACGCGATGCTGCCGCGCCAACGGGTTCGGCAACGCGTCGTTGAGAGCAAGCGATGGGGCGCGCTCTGCGAGCACCGCACCAGCTGCTTTGACAATAATGAATTCAAAGCGAAGCGCTCGGACAGACCTTCACATATATATATATATATATATATATATATATATATATATATATATATATATATATATATATATATATATATATATATATAAGGGAAAGAAGTGTATACCTAAGGGCTCGTTTTTCCGTGTTTTTAACACAATAATAATGAGATATAACAGACAGTAATGCCAAGGAATGTACAGGGGAAGTTATTAACATTAATGGAACGTAAATAAGAAGAAAGAAAAGTGGATGAAAAATTACCAACTGTAAGCAGGAATCGAACCTACGACCTTCGAATTACGCGTTCGATGCTCTAACCACTGAGCTATTACAGCGGCACTCCCTCCATCCACTTTTTTGGGTTTATCTGTGAATTTAGAAGTAGGAGCGACAGTCAGCGCCATCTATAAGCCAAACACCGAGTGTGAAGACACTCTTATGCGCATGTTTGGCGTCACGTAGCACGTGAACTTATTATGAGCGGGCAGCTGATTAATTGTCCCTCTTATACAACCTAAACACACCAAGTCTGCCAGTACGAGACCCTCGTTCAATGAAATAAGGGAAAGAAGTGTATACCTAAGGGCTCGTTTTTCCGTGTTTTTAACACAATAATAATGAGATATAACAGACAGTAATGCCAAGGAATGTACAGGGGAAGTTATTAACATTAATGGAACGTAAATAAGAAGAAAGAAAAGTGGATGAAAAAATTACCAACTGTAAGCAGGAATCGAACCTACGACCTTCGAATTACGCGTTCGATGCTCTAACCACTGAGCTATTACAGCGGCACTCCCTCCATCCACTTTTTTGGGTTTATCTGTGAATTTAGAAGTAGGAGCGACAGTCAGCGTCATCTATAAGCCAAACACCGAGTGTGAAGACACTCTTATGCGCATGTTTGGCGTCACGTAGCACGTGAACTTATTATGAGCGGGCAGCTGATTAATTGTCCCTCTTATACAACCTAAACACACCAAGTCTGCCAGTACGAGACCCTCGTTCAATGAAATAAAGGGAAAGAGTGTATACCTAAGCGCTCTCATTTTCCGATGACTCGCCAGCGAGACCCGACGCGACGCTGCCGCGCCAACGGGTTCGGCAACGCGTCGTTGAACAAGCGATGGGGCGCGCTCTGCGAGCACCGCACCGGCTGCATTGACAATAATGATTCAAAGCGAAGTGCTCGGACCTTCATATATATATATATATAATATATATATATATATCTTACGTAGACGATTTTGCGATCGTGAGGTGGCATTATTCGGAACATGTCCCACCAAGGAGTGAACAGATCACTCACGGCCAGCGTAGAGTGATGTCCCGTTATTACGGGCCAATAACTTACACGTCACTTTCCGTTTTTCTGTCTGGGCTGTCGCTATCGAGCGAAAAGCCAGAACACAGTTACAGCGACAACTTCGTCTACCCCAAACGCGAACGCTAAGCGACAATTAAATCGCCAGATCCCGGCATTAACTTGTCTCTCGCAAACGGAGACGATGGCGCGTACGAAACTCAAAACCATAACCGCCAACGTGTAGGCTTACGTTCCACTTGATATCATGTCAGTGTGAATTCGAGTTTTGTTGAGTCCACGTGCGTTACGGTTAAGGAAAGTAGCGAGTCGCGTGTAAGTCGTGTGTCTTTATTCAAATGAAGAGAGAGTTTTTTTTTCGTTATGAAAGTGTGTAAATGCCTTACCTGTTTTATATTTATTTGTTTGCCGATTTGTAAACTTATCAAATGTATATCCACCCTGCCAAAACCCTATGTTAGGGTTGCAGTATTCATAAATAAATAAATAAATAAATAATAAATGACACGGCCAGCTAACCAGATAAGCGTGTGAATCTGCTTTGCAGTAAAGATAAGGCAATAGGGAATAGAAAGATTGAAAAAAAAACACCGATATTTACGATACTGCCATGTGTAAATTCCGAGTGCAGCGTCGTGTTATGACAACGCCAACTGTGTTTGAAGTTGTAGCAGTTGTTGTGGCAATGTAACATTCGTAACATATTGACATAGAAACTGCCAGCGCTTGAGAGCTACGCACACCCCTCTGTGCATTGCAGGCGTCTCGAACCAAGTGAAACGTAGACAGCCCCACTACGACGAGCGAAACCAGCCGCCGTGCACATGCCAGTCCTGCCTGTGAACCCTATGTAGTCTCCTATATATACACCAGGGGAGACTCTGGCGCTAGTGTCTGCGGGAGCTGCGACGCACGGCGCTTCAGCGAGCATGGGAATGATGGGTAGTACATGTATTTGCCTAATCTTCGTACTTTACGTTCCGTTCGGCTTCGCATGGCGTGAAGCAGTTTTGTCACGAAGCAACAATCAGTAATAGTTTATCAGTCACGCTTCACCACCATAATCGGTTTGTTCTTTTACTCGAAACAAAACCGAAACTTTGCAATAAACGAAGCCACAAGTGTGATTCGAGGCCCGCAAGTACGAAGTCTAGACAAATCTGTGTATTACCCACCATCTCTATGGTCGCTGAACGATCGCAGCACCAGAGTGCCCTCTAGTTGAATTGAGGAAACTCTATGCTGTGAACGAGCTCCGACGCAGGGTGCCCTGATGCATGCTTTCTCCCCTTGCGCGCTCGCATCGAGGCGACACTTCTCCTACCGAGGGGACAGCGAGCGTGACGGAGGAAAAGAGCGAGGTTAAAGGCCAACGGCTCGTGACAGACTCCGCATCCGCTTTCTTTCGTCAGTGTTCACCCTCTTCTGTCTTCGTCAATTTTCTTTCATCCAGCGTTTGCATCTCTCGATTGCTCCGGCAACGCCAACAATAACGGCGACGTTTCTAAATGCCGCGAACGGGTGCCTATGCGCTGAACTCAAAAATTGAGACAGGGCGAATAGTGCGTGAAGAAGAAGACAGAGTTGAGTTTTGGGTGTGACGTGCGTGAGAATGAATTCATAGCATTACGCAATTTCGTTCCCTTTGTCTTGTCTATGAGGGCAATACATTTAAACATTTTTTTTAGTGTACACAAAAGACAAGGACAAGAAAGATAGACACACTACCACTACTAGTTATGGTCCTTTTTTCTGTTCACGCTAAAGAAAAAGTTTAAATATAGATACATATCAACTCGTCCAGCGTTTAGTTTCACTGAAAACAATGAAGTTAACATGTTGAGTTCGACAAGAAGTTTACTTACTCTGTAAGCGTATTTTCGCCATTGCCTTCATGGCTTCGCTAGCTGCTATATGTCCAGGCCCCAGTATTGGACTGGTATTTTTTTTTTTTTGCAAACCATTCGAGAGCAAAGTATTCCTGTGCATTTTGGTCTTAAATGAGAAAAGCAAGCTGTTCAATCAGTGACTGAAACAGCGCGCATTTTATAGGGTGGTCGCTTCAGTTTGGTAAATTTACGAAGGTCCTAATCCGTGCCGTGGGTGATATTTTTCGGACGCTTAATTTGAGACACGAGAAAATCACTTACCTGACCAATTTAACACACGCCGAAAAACATATTCAGTACAACGTTGTTGTGAGAATGAAGGAAAAGCTATGGGAGCGAAGTGTACAATGTAACAGGGCTTTTAAAAATAGCACCACGATCTCATTCATATTTTCCTTAGTTCGAACACAAACCTAAGCGTAGATCTAACAAATTAACACAATTTATTTTCAAATGTGACCTACAAATCATTCTTTTAAATTTCTATTTAATCACTGAGAATCTAGAATAAATTTATCCAATGACAAAAGAGGACACAGGTCGCAGAAAATACAGATACAGGATATAAGAAGCATAACAGCCTTCAGAAATGAAACTATTCATTTAGATGGCTTAAGAAAGGTAAACAAAACACGCAGTAAGAGCTAAAAAAAGAGTTATCAAAATGCGTGCAATATAGAAAATAAACAGACATATTAGACCAGGAGATTATTCCTGGTGTCATTATTTTTTACATGTGATTTGCGTATGTTAAAGCATACCATAAAAGCTATTACAGAACTAGCAAAATAAAGTGATCAGTACCAACATAAATAAAGTATACAAAGCTGACTTCTTTTTGGGGCGAAGCTCTTTAAAGCGGCACCCGGCTTATCCCTCGTAGTAGTGGGTAACATGTCTTACGCTTTGACCTGCAAGGTGGTACCGGTGGGAGATTTCTCCTCTGTGCTGTTGAACAATAAAAAAATTCGCAGCGTGCACGTTAACTAAAAGCCGAATTCTCCTGTCTCTCATTCCCCATTAGCAGCCATTGGCATGTAGCCCCGCAACGGTGGTCTAGTGGCTAAGGTACTCGGCTGCTGACCCGCAGGTCGTGGGATCAAATCCCGGCTGTGGCGGCTGCATTTCCGTTTCCGATGGAGGCGGAAATGTTGTAGGCCCGTGTACTCAGATTTGTGTGCACGTTAAAGAAACCCAGGTGGTCAAAATTTCCGGAGCCCTCCACTACGGCGTATCTCATAATCAAATAGTGGTTTTGGGACGTTAAACCCCACAAATCATCATCAGCCATTGGCATGTACATTGAGGACTATCTGACAGGAAAAGGTTGCTACGTTATACTCGCTGGGCGTAACCTCCTTGGTTTTAGAAAGGTTTAGCGACTGTTGGGCCGCAGTGCCATGAATACAGTGAACTAGTATACCGGGTGTTCAAAATTAAGCTTTATGATTTTTTTAAAATTAGGCGCTCGAAGGCACGTGAGAACCACTTGTGCAAATAAGTTAAGCGGCCAGGGGGACAGAAAGTTAGATGATAATTATCGCTGTCAGCAGCCCAATTAACTAAAATTTAATAATTAACTTTTTACTGGCTGCGGTAAGTTGGCATGTTTATATTGAAAAAATGTAGGCAGTGGTGTTTGTACACAGTTTCAGTTGGAAGATTTTTTCTAGCACGCCTGTGTTCCGAGATATCCGGCTCCAAAGTTTAATTGTCTTTCGCACGATTACGCATGCAAGAGGGTGAGGGTCCGCGCAAAGCTCCTCCCTAAAGTGACGCATCTGTTGCGTGTGGTGTTTAGTGTGTGAAGAGGTGGAAGCGTAGGCATAGGTGATAGCAATTACCCTTGCCCTCTTCGGCCGGCGAAATCAAAATGTGACAGCGCGGTGCGCCATGAGCCTTACGCATGATCCTGATGAACGCGATAACAGGAGACCATTTTTCGCGACGTTTTTTCGTGACTTTAGATCACACTGAAACATCTTCTTGTGAACGCGTTAGCAGGACCGTCCTGCACTAGGGTGCCTCCGGTTAGAGCACAGCGTCTCTGCATTGAAGGTCTACCAAGGAAATCCACGTGGAGTCCTTTCGAGCTAATATGGCTGCTTCTGGCGTGAGGTATTCTACCAAAATAAAAGTAGACGTGGTGCTTGCAATGGCTGAAATGAATGGCAACGCTTCGTTAGCAATGGAGCTTTACGCGTCTCGCCACCCACACCGTCCCCTTCCAACAAGGCCCACTTTCACAAACCTGTTTCGACGCTTCTGCACAACAGGCTCTGTCCACCTTCCGAGACGGACCAGGAAGGCAATCGTCGATGAAGACTTTGAAATCGACGTTGTCGCGTGCGTAACCTCGATGCCAGAGCTCAGCATCCGACAGATTGCCGATCAGTGCGGTCGCAGCATCGGAACAGTCACAAATGTTTTAAGAAAGCACAAGTTCCATCCATATCACGTTTACCTTCATCAGGACCTAAATGAGGCGGACTTTGAAAGGCGAGTTGACTTCTGCAATTGGGGCCTCATCAAAACTGATCAAGAAAATGACTTTTTGCACAGAATAATTTGGACTGATGAAGCTCGGTTTTGCCGAAATGGAAGTGTTAATCTTCACAACGCCCATTATTGGGCACAAGAAAACCCACACTGGCTGAGGCAGCACAAGCATCAAGTTCGCTGGAGTGTGAATGTGTGGTGCGGCATACTCGGGGACAGGATCATCGGACCTCACTTTTTTGAGGACAACTTGAACGGAAAGATGTACACAGAAGAAATATTAGGTGTGTCATTGATGATCTTGTCTGCAGTCTTTCCCTGAATGACCTGCGCCAAGTATGGTTTCAGCACGATGGAGCACCACCACATTTTTCTACCAGGGCGAAGAACTGGTTGGACAGACGTTTTCCACAACAGTGGATTGGGCGCGCAGGAGCGATGTTTTGGCCACCAAGATCACCTGACCTTTCTCCGCTCGACTTTTCCTTTGGGGCTACGTTAAGATCGAGTTTACGTAACAGAGCCCAGCGATGTTAATGACATGAAGGACAGGATAACATCTGCCTGTGCGAGTATTCCTGCAGAAGTACTGCGCCGAGTCATCGAGTCGACGCGACAGCGGTTCATGCTTTGCGTTGCTGCCGAAGGCAGGCATTTTGAACACTTTTTGGGGCATTGACGTCTTGAGAGGTGAAGAGTTTCGATGAGATTTGTGCATGACCGAAATATGCTTATGTAGCAGCAGGAAATATGCGTTAGCAAGGATTAAAACTGTTTCAGTTATTATTGGTGGAGTTGTTGCTCTTGTTTCAATAAAAGTTACAGTACTCGGACATCAGCAGTCACGCTATTCGCGTAGCCCAGGCAACGACCACGCATGCTTCTCTAGTGATTATTACGCACGCGCACTGGCATCCAGATTCTCCGCTCGCACCATTATCTCGGCATGGTATCTGCCACTATCGTTAGAGGCTCTGCAGTTGCGTGTTACGACACTGGTTGCAAGCGTTCTTCGATTTTTGATTTCGACGGCCGAAGAGGGCAAGGGTAATTGCTATCACCTATGCCTACGCTTCCACCCTCTTCACACACTAAACACCACACGCAACAGATGCGTCACTTTAGGGAGGAGCTTTGCGCGGACCCTCACCCTCTTGCATGCGTAATCGTGCGAAAGACAATTAAACTTTGGAGCCGGATATCTCGGAACACAGGCGTGCTAGAAAAAATCTTCCAACTGAAACTGTGTACAAACACCACTGCCTACATTTTTTCAATATAACATGCCAACTTACCGCAGCCAGTAAAAGTTAATTATTAAATTTTAGTTAATTGGGCTGCTGACAGCGATAATTATCATCTAACTTTCTGTCCCCCTGGCCGCTTAACTTATTTGCACAAGTGGTTCTCACGTGCCTTCGAGCGCCTAATTTTAAAAAAATCATAAAGCTTAATTTTGAACACCCGGTATACCATGAACTCGAGGTGGTTAAAGGTGGGAAGTAGACACGAAGCGCAAACCGTAAGAAAGTGTGCGTGTGCCACTTCTCGTTTAGTCCTTGGAATGTCCCCTGTATGGCGGTGCATATGCGGAATATATGATGAAAAGATGCGAGATGGTGGTACTTGGAGTGTTGAATAGATAGACGAAAGGAAACACAGACAGATGCATGGACGGACTCACGGATGGCTGCACGGACGAATGAACGCATGGACGGACGCGGGGGCAGATGCATGGACGAATGCAGGGATGGACACACAGATGGACGTATGGACGCACGCACAGACGCACGCACGGACGGGAAGATGGACGTACGGACGGTCACACAGACGGACGCATCGATGGACGGAAGCAAGAACGAATGGACGGATGGATGCTTTGCCCCATTCTCTATGATTCACCCCGTGGAAATGCTGCCATTTTTAGCTTGGACTGGAACACTTCGATGAAACTGGACGAATTATTGAACACGCTAATAACATATATAAAGGTCATAAGCTTTATATATGTGCACGATAAACAAGCCATCAATAAAAAAAAGAAGGCTCCTGCGTAATCACTGCGAAACGCCATATAAGTGTCCAGAATGACTTCATGTGGGGGTGTACTCGAAACCCACCACCTAATTCTCTACACATTAATAGTAAGGATCAGTGGGAGCCTGCTATGTGCAGCACAGCGCCCGAGGTCCAGGACCCGATCTTGGATTTTGCCAAGAGGGTAGCGGAGACCTACGCTGGGTATAGGCTCCTCTGACACTGCCACCACCGCACCTTTCCCTCTTGGGATAAATAAAGTTTTTCTCCTCCTCCTCCAGAATGACTGCGAAAATGACTAGTACTAAACTGTTCAGAATATATGCTAGTAGGACGCTTCATTTTCTAATGACTAAAATAAAAGCACCCTAATAATGCTAAAAATATAACTGACAGCCTAAAACAGCAATAAATGAATAGTAATTCTTAGTGCATACTTAAAATGGTTGCTCGTGTCCTGCATCTCATTTGTACACACGACATGCTACATTTTTTATGGTTAACTTAATATCCGACGCTCAACTCCGCTGTAATTTCTACCACTCCTTAATCTCGGTATTATTGCTGACGAAGCGTGCCAGCAAAAGTGCTTCGGAAAACTTTCAATAGTCACTTATCTCATTGAAATGTCATCCGTATCGCCACTGCATTCGCTCACTTTGCTCACACACTATGCATGATTATCAGCTCACGAGCTCTTATTATGCTGATGTGATCGCAGCATATCTTGAAAGCCGATTCCAACAATCGATTTGAAAAATGAACGAAAGCAGGGGGTTGTATGTCTGCCAGACTCAACGAAATGAATCTGACAGTGCAATGAAATAATGACGCAAATAGAAATGAATAAAAATGAGTCAAATGGTTTGCCTTGATGTTAGCCTTGTGTCATATATTTTTGTTTTTTGTCAATACAAATATGTAGAATATAAAACTAAAGATGTCTCCCTTGCGATGATGTCTTCGAAGCAACGTAGGTATTCTGTAAGTAATTGGAATTAAATAAATAAATAAATAAATAAATAAATAAATAAAAATAAAAGAATCCAAAAAATCGCCCCGTTCTCTCAGAGATTTTCGAACACACTACCTTCAATTTACGCTTCCGATGCTCTACCATTTGAATTTTGAAGGACACTTCCACGTTCACTGCGAGGAGCCTGTTTTCGCTCACTTCGATTAATTTCAATTTCGATGGCTACACATACAGTTAAAAGAGAAAAATTGCTGTCCTCTCTACTTTCTTTGGCCTTCGATGCTTGTAAATTAAGTTCATTTGGCTTTTATATAAAAATAGCTCTAGGATCGACGTCTTTTACTTTTTATATATAAAAAAGAAGAAAAAAAAACAGGGCAAGTTAGGCTGCGTTAGAGCAGGCTATACCATCAACATGATAGTATTGAAGAAACATGTAAAAACAACAAAGGCTGGCTATACGATCAACATGATAATTGTATTGAAGAAATACGTAAAAATAATGGAAGCCGGCTATACCATCGACATGGTAGTAGTATGTACCAAAAAAAAAAAACGTAAACACAATGACAACAACAAAAAGAGCAAATATATAAATAAAGAAAAGAAGAAAATGACCGGAAACTCTACAGTTAGCTTCAGAAGTTTATATAGATCACGAGACACGAAAAAAAAAAATCGGAATCTTCCGGGTGCTCTAAAGGGCAACCTTGAATTTGTATTTCTAGCCACTTCTAAAACGCGTTAGCCGCATGTACTGTGTAATCAGATCAAGCGCAGGTCACAAATTTATCGGAAATTGATTTTTTTTCCTGAGCCACAGGTCTCTAAAGCTTTGACACTGACAACACGTGTGATATTTGGTGGTATTTGGCAATAATTACCCATATTGACGTATAAAGAATAGACAGAGTTTAATACATACAGGGTGAACACAGTTTAGCGCGAATAGAGTATGCATAAATAGTTTTTTTTTTCATTCACTTACACTAAACATGGCTATAACGTATGTTCGTTTTAACAAAACACCACGAAAGAGAGAAGTCTAGCTTAACGGAGCCATCAAATCCAAGCTGCACTAAGTGCCGCGCTGCGAGAGCTGTTTGTCCCATACGCCACCAGGAGCGCAGGCATCACGGAAACCGGGAGAACGGGAAGGGAAGGAGTGAGGTTCTAACCCGAGTTTCACGAACGCGGTCGACGGCTCGCCTTCGCGAGAGACGCACCACCGACATCGCGGCGGAGCGTGCGCGCTTCGACCAGTGGCGCGGGCCACCGGCGTCGTTTGGACGACCGAGAGGATAGCCCCCGGCGGGAAAGCGCGTCACTGAATGCCATGGGATCCCGTCTGCGGAACCGTGACACTGCGGCCTGCTCTGTTCGTTCGCTGTGTTGGCGCACTGCCACGCTCGCCCTGGGCTATGTCATCGGCCTCGCCGGTGAGTTTTTCACTGAGCTCTCTTGTGTGCGGGTGGGTGGTTTCACCATCAGTGCTAGGGTATGTTTTGTTTATGCCGTGAGTATGCCCTTCTTGTGGCGAATTATTGTTTATAAATAATTTTAAAAAATGATAAATGTATTGAAAGAACTGAATTTGCTTCGGCATGCATTTCCCCGGTTCGAGTCGGTCACGGTGAGTACTACATCTCAGCTGAAGACTGCAGTCGATACTGTTCGTGTTTACAAATAGAATTCATGCGTGCACTGCAATGTCCAACGCATGAAAGTAATGGCGCATTTTCAACAAAGACGTACATGCTATTCCTTAATTGAAGCGAACACGCTAAATACACTGCTTGTAATATGGGTGCTCAAATATGAAAAAGATAAAAGAGAGAGAGAAATAGACAGAGAGAGAGCGAGAAAGAGAGAGAGAAAAATCATAAAAGAAAGGCAGGGAGGTTAAGCGGGGCTGATCCCGGTAGGCTACCCTGCACGACAGAAGACAGGAAGAAGCAAAGCTAGAGAAGAGGAGAGAAAAGTCACTGTTTGAGCCGAAGTAACAGTGGCACTTTTGGCATCCTAAAAGATGAATATGGCGGAAGCTATACTTGATGTAGGTAAAGAGGATATGTTTGCTGTTCAATAGATCTTGATGTTCTCGTCAACACCCGAAGAAAACTTTGTGTGCATGGGATTATCAGATGATGAGCCGTATCAGGTGGTATTTTCATAATTATAATAATTAATAGAACCGTACTGTTCAATAGAAGCACGAATGCTAAATGTTTTTTAAACGGCGGCATAAAAAAAGTCACAGCTTTGCCGCAAAGGCGAACCAATGAACGCGATAGCAACACATTTAAAGGTCACGCGCAGAATGGCAAGCAGATCGAAACGTGCCTCACGTTTCTCACGCACAAATGACGCACGAAATGTACTCACAGATACAGATAAATGCAAATAGGCGTTTCAGTTGTTACTTCGCCGTGTCTGAAAAGCGCGCCCTTTTCGCAAACGGAGGCTGTGCAACGGCTGCATTGACCTTTGTGCGCCCGGTAACTACCACAGAAAAGTTCCGACAGAACCCAGAGGCTAGCCAAAACGTATCATTCTCCGCACTGCATCATAAGGGCGGGCGATCGCGTGTACAATCGCTTATTCTCTACGCGGGCCAAAGTACGCGTGAGAGATGAGAACCGCCACGCGCTCACTGCCCCATATAGCTGATAATGCTGAAAACACGATAGTTCTCCTCCCCCACCCGAGATTCCCGCCAACAGCGGTAAGTGGTAGATACGAATAGCTTGCCGTTTTAAAGTTGAATGAGGGACCCTTCGGTGGTTCCGTGGTTAACGCCTCGCATTCACAACGCGGTGATGCCACGTTCGATTCCGTGCGCTAGAGCCTTTTTTTCTGGGATTTTGTTTTCTTTCTTGCGTTTTCATATATACATAGATACGTATACATACATAATGCATGACACCAACGTCCACGCCGACGCCGGCGCCAAAATCCAGCCGAGAGTGTATATATAATTGCTATCCCAATCACGAAAAATTCATTCTCCCATAGCAAAACGAAAGAAAGAAAGAAAACGAAAGAAAGCCGTGTAAATAAATGTGCAAATTAAATTTTAAGAAATGCAAAAAAAAAGAGAGAAGACTTTCTCCTATCAGAAAAATGGGGGCAAGCAAAGCTTGGCTGCGTGCCAGGCGCTTTCAAAGCAATACATGTACGCTGGGCGTTCTATTGCATAACCACAAACCAACGTGTTATGAATACATCTGCCCGCACTGTAATGTGGCAGACACCTTAGCCCACCTGCTTCTGCAATGCAAAGGCAGCAACCCAGCCACACAAACACAAGCAGCAAATGCAGACCCAAACATCCTCAGTGAAGCGTGGGAGGCTGCGATCTCCAAGCTGGACCTCATCAACCAACGCCAACCCGTCGCGCGGGCCCGGCAGGCGGTCCAAGCCAGAGGGTTACTGGAATAAGGGAGCCTCCCACATTCACTATTTGACCACTTAATAAACTTTCTCTCTCTCTCTCTCTCTAACATTAAATTGTGTTCCGGAATGCTCTCCAAACTCTTGCCTTCCTACATGCCGGGAATGAAACCTTCATTCACGTTTTATCTGTGCGACGCTTCCGCGACGGTCATGACAAAGTTGTAATGTAGCAGCATGAAAAGACAGCCACCTCGACAGAAGATAGACTGTCATATCAGACACGGCTGATTGCCGGCCACCCACGATATTTAGAGCATAAAATTTTTCGAAAAGTGAGCGTACGAATACTGATGTCATCGACGCACCTTGGACGGCCTCACTTACGTATACACCCGAATTTCATCCCATTCGCCAGTTTCATGGCCAATTTCAAAAAGGAGTGGACTAACCAAACTTGAAACAACAAAACCAGGCGAGTCTGAAGACAAAGCTTATCCCTTCTGGGTTGTGGTTTTAGCTAGGTGAGATACACGTTGTTCCTTGTTTTCTTTTAGGTCTTCGCTAGGCTTTGGCGTTATTATGCTAGGCTGTCATCACGTTGATTCCCAGCTTAGAAAGGCTTGAGTTAAAACCACAGAGAGTCCCAGACAGGTCGTCGAGGCCTCCCATCACTTTGTTGTCTTCTCGCATCTACCGTTGCCTTCTACAGTATTTGCTTGTTGACCGTACTCGGGGTCATTGGATGACCTTCGGATCACCTTCCTCCTATTTCGTGTAAGTTGTGTGAAGTGGCATTTACTAAATTTCTGTGGCGCACACTCGTTTGTCGGGCTAGCTGTTCCATTTTTCACCCTCAGTACACCAGTGTTGAGTATCGGGATCCACCTGATTTCTGCTGCGCATACCCGCTCTTTATGATGATACTGTTTGGTATGTTGTGAACAAAAAAAAAAAAACTATTTGCTGAGCACCTTCTCGGTTGAAAGAACCGTCTTTCAAACCACACTTCCTCTCGAGGTGCCAAAAGCTGCGCGCGGACACGGGAGTTTGGAGGTGTGCTAAGTTAGCTGCCAGCTTCATGCATTGATAAATATGAAAAGACAAACACGAATTCGGCTAACCTCATCGTCCTCCAAGACTACGTACAGTTAGTTGCCCATCTCGGACTTCCGACGCGTGGTTGAGGAAGGTGGCGCAGATGAAGACACGCGCTCCGCACATCGGTTCGAAGGATGGCCACGAAGCACGCGATCCTGTTGTCTATATAACTCTGTCTTTCCCAAGCTATACGCATCAAGATGGCCTATTTATTACGTTGCTCGGCAGCTGATCCAAAGGTTGCGGGGTGGAGTGCCCTGGTGGCCGCATTTCCGTGGATGAGAAATGCCTGCGTACGTAGATATGGGTGCACGCCAAACGTCACCTGATGGTAAAAATTTCTGGAGTCGTCCTTTAAGACGACCCTTATAAACACGTGGGGATCTTGATAGGTAACAGGTCAACAATTATTGCTCTTAACTGAGTTGTGCTAAAAAAATTAAAGTACAAAAGGTGCGACCAGTTAAGATGAATTACTAACTCGCCCAGCAGTCCGTGCTTCTCAATTATTACTGCACTTGCCAGCATCCATTTCTGCCATTCACTTTCAGCCAAGGGCGCGGTTGCGGTTATGTCCGTTTCTGGCGAGACAGACTGTGGCTCTCCCTCTATTAAAAAATATAGAAACAAAAAAGAAAAAAAAAACAGATTTTTGTATGCTCGTATCTTCATCTATTCATGATGTCTATCGGATATACATAAGTTTACAAAAATATGTGTCCGTCTTTGAAATATCCTTTCTTAATGTTGCACTGCCTGTTTTTTTTATCTACCCATATCCGCAGCTGGTGACTCGCAAGATAGAAAAATAGAAACTCTTAGAAGCGAACGTTCCTAGTTTTATGGCTGTGGGCTCTCGGTACGCGGCGCCACATGTATATCAGCACTATAGTAGAAAGTGCAACAACACGTGCGACGACTGAAAATCTTTTGGCAGTTACGTCGAAAGTGTAAGAGACCCGAGGGGCTCGTCATATCATCGTTGCAGGCTGACCGGGTTATGCGCGACGCCGGAAACGAGTACTCTACTGTCGGATTCCGTGCAAGGCCGTAAAAATAAAACCTTTATTACGCGGCTTGTGGCGCGGTGATCATGACCAGCATGGAAGTATAGCACGGCTGCGCGCTATTCATAAATGAAAGGGACCGAGAGGTAACACCGGAAGCGTGTTGCTCGCAGCGTCAAATGGCAACCGTGGTGGCTCTCAGAGGCTACAGTTCTCAGCTGCTGACTCGAAGGTCGCGGCTTCGATACTGGCATTGGTAATCACATTTCGGTGGAGGCTACATGACAGATGCCCTTGTGTTCAATTTAGTTGCGCGGTAAAAAAAGAATCGAGGTGGATGAAATTTCCGGAGCCTTTCACTGTGGCATGCGCCATAATAATACGGCATAAAAGAGACGAAATTAACGAAAAGAGCCAGGTAGAGGGGTTTAACGGGGAAATGACAATTGCGCAATGACAAATGAGTTTGTCTAATAGACTTGTGATTTTTATAATGTGTATCATGATGTGTATGAGTTTATGATGTGTATAAAGATACCTTTCTTGGTAATTCTGACGCAACCTGTGTCATTCCCGAGTATATATTGTATTACTGAGTGTTACTTTTACGCTTTCTCCAAGTAACGGTCGAAATAAAAGTATTATAGCAGCACGGTTTCTTTAGACAGAACGTCAAACCACAGAGACACCCAGAAATCTAGGGGTATAAATAAACTAACAAATTCGCTCACTGAATAGCACTTTGTTTTGATGTAATTTTAGTTATAAAACTATATGGAATACAAAACAATACTGAAGTACTGCAACCTTTCAAAAATTGCCTTGTTTGAATTCCATGTTGTGGACAGAAGTAACTTTTGCTGTATCTTTGCTTTCACTTTCTTTACTACACCCCCCATTTCTTTATTGGAACTCTGCTGAACCTTCCATTTCAGCGTTTTCAACGATTTCTCACGCTTTCGAAATCAATTCAGATCTACGTCGCAATTTTTACAGGGGATAGCACAGGCACGCTCACTCCTGGGAAATATCCAGAATTTTCTTCTAAACAATGGTCGATACTCCTGAGAAATATCCAGAATTTTCTTCTAAACAATGGTCAATACTCCGGAAAAATATCCAGAATTTTCTTCTAAACAATGGTCGATCGTTGAACTGCCTTCTTCTAACAGATATTGCTGTTAAAAAAAAGTAATGTGCCCCGCAACGGTGGTCTAGTGGCTAAGGTACTCGGCTGTTGACCCGCAGGTCGCGGGATCAAATCTCGGCTGTGGCGGCTGAATTTCCGATGGAGGCGGAAATGTTGTAGGCCCGTGTGCTCAGATTTGGGTGCACGTTAAAGAAACCCGAGTGGTCGAAATTTCCGGAGACGTCCACTACGGCGTCTCTCATAATCATATGGTGGTTTTGGGGCATTAAACCCCACAAATAAATCAATTAAAAAAAGTAATGTACACGTGCACATGGTTGTGTTGCTCAATGCCCTGAAAGACAAGGACGGTGAAGAGCACAAATAAAAATCACTTATGAAACGTGATGCAATAACACAACTCTAATGTCTGTCTTTTTGTTTTGTACCTCGCACGTTACGCAATGCGATCAAATATTTTTTTTTCATTGCAATGGTTTCACGTTTTCAATTTCACTACAAGCATTGCGCCTGCGTTGGCCGTTGTGGCCCGTACTGAGCACAAACTGTTTTCCAAAAAGCTTTGTTTCTGGCACGCAGAATAAACTTTTTTTCTGGTATAGAGAATAAAAGGAAACAAAGTAAATACGTTTCATGAATAACTTGAATAACTAAATGACTGCACAGTTAATTTCTTAGCCTATTTATTTTTTACACCTCAATACTGCGCTCGTCCGAATCAATACAAAAGCCCACCTCACTGCGTCTTGGCGGGCTTTTGTATTGATTTGGGCAAGCTGTTTTTTAATGCATGCCGGTATCTCTGCGCACGTATTCTCCCGTATTCCAACAAAGCAATAATGCGTATACCATCACGGCTGAGAAGCACGACTTGTTCAGTTGCGCAAAACAGCGAAATGCCGCAACCCGCGTAGGCATAAAATATGCAAGAACTACTGCGCACGTGTAATTGATTTTTAAGAATAAATGCTATCAAAGGAACCTTTTAGTTACTCCACGGTATAAACGAGCCTTTGGCCCAAGTGACGATGTCCAAGAAGAGGGAAGGAAGTCTGTGATGTTGAACTAGAGAGTGTGAAATAAACCACCCTTATTACGTAACGTATACGACTATCGTGGCATCGATGTGCAGAAAAAGAATATGATGTGGATCTAGTATTAAAAAAAAAACGCTAAACATTACATCTTTTCTTCGCGAGGTCTTGCTTTAAGTTGACATGATGATCGTAGAGCTGTAATAAATTTAATCCTAATGCCGGGTTGTGTTCTCTGTGACGATGCAATGGATTCTGTCGCTTAAAGCGAATGTTTATTTGTGGCTGTAAACCTCCCTTGCTGACCGTGGCCTCTACTGACGGCTGTTACAATTCAACGAATTAGGTCAGGCCTGGACACAAAAGTGCAGTGGATCCAACAAAATCACACGTATAATATCCCTGACGTAAATTACAAAAGGTCGAGTGACTTCCGATTTCCTTTTTAGCTTTTATATGTTCACGTTTCTTTCTAACTTCCGAACTGCATAGTCAACTTCCTTCTAGCCTATGACTTTCCCCCAGAAAGGTTAACGGAAGGAAAGTCTTTGTTAGGCTTTCCGTTCGAAAGTCCAGCAAAGGAAGGCATCTGTGATGAGGTCAGTCGGCAATGGTCGTCGACGAGCGGACATCATACCACGTAACAGGAAGTAGCTGGTAAATGCACAGGAAAAGAGGTCACGTCGCGAGCCTCTGAATGTTGGGTGAAGGACGAGTATATGAAGGAGCTTCAGCGTATGTAGATTGTAACAGTGCATCGAATGAGGTGCCATATACGTTTTCACTTCTTCTTCACTTTCCTCCTTATCTTTATGCATTTCGATTGCTTGCAAGAGAATGAGCATCAGATTTATTTATTATTTCTTTGATTTAGGTACACCGAAAACATTAAAACAAGAAAGAAACAGGTAGGGAAACAGGCTGACAACTGCCATCTATAGGGGCACAGCACTTCCTTGCTTAATCAGGAAAGAAAAAAAATAGTAAGAAAGAATTGACAGCTCACGGCCTTTTTATTTTTATTTTTTGGTATTCATTTCGAGTAGTAATAATAATAAGTGCACACTTGCCAAGGTGGTCCAGCGGTTGTGGAGCTTGACAGCTGACCAGAAGGAGAACTGAAGGAGGAAGGACGGGGAGGTCAGCTGGCCAGAAGGTCACGGAATGAACGGCCGGGCTGTGGTGGCCGCATTTTTCTGGACGCAATATACCTTGGGCCAGTGTGTTTTATGTGCACACCAAAAAACCCCAGAGGGTCGAAATTTCCAGAGCATCCCCCTACGGTGACTCATAATCCTATCGTGGCTTTGGGACCTAGGACCCCCTAAATTCTCATCACTCATAGTAACAACATTTCTCTAACTCTATGAAATTCTTGCAGATAATGTAGCGGCTACCGGTTTTTCTAACTAAATCATGGCTACACCTTTGAAAATATAGTAAGGAAAATTCAACATGATGTCGGCGTACATTTTGCAAAACTTTATGGGAATAGATAGGGAACCAATGAGATCATGAAAGACACCTACTTCACCTTTTCTTTCAATATTGCTATGTTTTGCATTCGGCATTTTAGTCAAAGTAAAGCCCCAGTGAACGGTGCCCATTACTCCTTTATATCGGAATAAATCTCTAGCGCCCCCCCCTCCCCCTACAGTGTGCATGAGAAGTGCTGTAGCAAATAATTTCGAGATTACCTTTAACCACCGCTATCTCTTGCCAACATTTATTTCACCGACGGAAGACAAAGCATGGAAACTACATGGAGTCTTTTCGTCTTCGATCGATCGATATGTGGGAATTAACGCCCCAAAACCACCATGTGATAGACACCGTATTGGAGGACTCCGGAAATTTCGACTACTTGGTGTTCTTCAACGTGCACCCAAATCTGAGCACATGGGCCTACAGCATTTTCGCCTCCATAGAAGATGCAGCCGCCGCAGCCGGGATTCGATCCCGCGACCTGCGGGTCAGCAGCCGAGTACCTTAGCCACTAGACCACCGCGGCGGGGCTATTTTCGTTTTCGGCCACAACGGTAACGTGCATGGTTGCCGCGGGTTGCAACCCACCCCGTGACATAGTGATCTTTAGAGAACGTCAAATATATGGTCGCCCAGCCACTGCATTGTGTCATCAAAATAAGCTTGAAGAAAGTAAAGAGTAGACGTAATCTGTGAAACTGCTCACCCGAAATCACCGTACGCCATTCCCTACCAGTTTCACGTGCAATAATCAGTGCCGTTATGATAAGCGTTTGGTATTCTTATTTACTAGGCGTGTCTCTAAATTTACGCGTATACTATAGCGCGAGAATGAAAAATGTAATGGTTTTTGTAAAGCAAGTTTAAAAAATTGCGAGTAGGTTACAACATAAAGTTCAATATTACTGATATTCCAGCCCTATTACGACACCGGAAACCCATTCAGGTTGGTGCCTGCAGAGGCGGCTGCCATTGCATTTGCATTTGAATTCGCAGTCACTGAAAGGAGCGAGGCGATAATCCGAACTTGGTCTCTTGCATCATGCCGGCATCGTTGTGCTGAGTAAATGCACTTTAGCACTACGGAGTAAGAGATAGAAGAACTGGAACTCTCACGAGCTTGCGTATCTGTAGCTGCATTGAGACGCAAAGCACGACGACTCTCCGTACACCTTAGTAAAGATTTTTTTCCGTATCTACTTCGAGCATCTCCGTAATGGTTTTCGCACATGATACTAGTTTGAGGCTGGCTCCAGAATATAAAGTAAAAAAAAAAGTCCCGGTAAGTCTGAGTAGGTCATTTATAAGCTTATGTTCGCAAGAAAAAGTTGGAGGGTGGTTAAACCAGGTGGCGGAAACTCCCAATATACTTCCCATGTATTCGCTCTCGGCCGCGGCAGCGCCGCTTTTACCACTGGCGGTTGCCGGGCATCCTACTAGAAATAAATTAAGAACGAAAAATTTCTTTCATGACGTCACTGGTAACGCAAATTGATGAAAAGGAAGAATAATCAAGAGAAGGAGGGTTGCCCGGAAGCCCTTCTTTACCACTTTGCATGCGAGTGGAATGCGCTCGTTGCTTTTTCAGGTTCGCCGGCCGCTGGAGAGATGTGGCCATTCGTAGAATTTCGTTAATATTTTTAAAAATTTTGTTCGTGTTTTCTGAATAGGTCGAAGTTAAGCTGCCTGATTTCTCAGTAAGAAAAAAAAACTCGATCAATACAAACAAAATGAACTTTTTTATTGGACGTTTTGTATAAAAAAGTAGACATACACGTGAAAGTGTCAGTCTATAAAAGCAGCTTCAAATTACAACTGACACACAAACAAAAGGAGCAAACGTTAAGCCCAGAATATGCGAACCTATGCGAAAATTATCAACAATCGCGAGTATACAGGACACGTCGTATTTGACTCAATCACGCTCGTTATGACGGCGCACATAGTTTTCTTACAAAAGTTCTGTGCCAAACGAGACTGAAGATCAGAGGCACGGAGAGGCTTGAAGCGAACAGAAATTTTTGGAGAAATAATGTCGCTAGAAACATTGTTTCGGCAAGTTGACTTCTCTTCGTCAGAGCAACAGCGTTGCCTTGACAAAGAAAAGTAGGAACTGTGCTCAAAAAAAAAAAAAGCTTGCATGCATGAGATGCAAGCAAGTTTCCTGAGCCAACTTGAAAGGCAGAAGTCGGCGAGCTACCCCAATACGGAAATCTTGAGGGGATGTCAAAAAGTAATCATGTAGACTAAAGTCGTAAATGAGTCGCGTAGGAGAACAGAGCACGTGCGCAACCAGAAGAGACAGATGATTGTCCCCTACATGCATAAGTTTTCTCGCAGCTTGAAGAAGGTATGGGGTACGTGTTGTGATGTTAGCTCCAAAAAATTTGTCCTCAATTTGCTCCCGTTTGCATAAAAGTTCGGTTTCTCACAAGACCAGCTTGTTCTGTCTGGAAGAGAGAACGAATAGATATGTTAAATGTAGGTCATGTGTTGTGCATATGCTGCCTTTGTCATGTGGAAGGGTTTATATCGCACAGCCGGGGGGTGCATTAATGTTAGGCTATGGGAGTACTTAGCTTCTTTGACGACTTATGATGGTCTGCACTTACCAGCTCATTCCAGGGAGTGTGGCTGCCAGCTGTTGGTGGACAAAATCATTTGTTTGTTTGGCCATCGGGAAAAATGTACTAGAGAGGTGATGGAGGCTTTTTACGATGAAAGGGAGGGGGACAGATTTGTTAGCAAACCTTCCGTGGCACTTGGTGAAAGGAGGTTGGGTACCTGGGTGCAGTGCTGTTAGGTTAAAGCGATTGTTAGTATTTTTCGGCTTTCACGCATGTTCTTGCAAAAAAAGGAGTGATTATTATTTCGTTTTAGTTTTTTTTTTATTGGGTGTTTACACATGTGTCGATTTTCCTTGTTATTAGATTCTTTTTTGTATCCTTTTTGCTCTGCGGCACAATGGCCATGGTGTGCCATTGACTAGGTATTCTGCCTGATGTGTGTGTGTGTGTGTGTTCCTTCTAATAAAGTTTAGTTGCGGGTTCAGCGCTTTTTCGTCTCTTCTTCTGTCTTTGTCTGTATATTTGCGCTGTTTTCACATCCAAGTAGCAAAGGAGAAATCAAAAGCTACAACACCTCATTAGATCTCATTTCGTGTTAAACACTGAGACCACGCTTGTCAACTTTTGAAGCCATCTTGCGCGTTCTTGGCCACTCGTTCTTACTTTTTTTCTTAGTTTATCAAAGAACTACCCAATACAGTTTTTTAGATGCGAAGCAGCTTAGGGCTGAGCTCAATTCGGTGTGCGCCGTGACAACCCTTTCTGCACATGCGCAGTCCGCTGTCCTCTTTCTCCTCTTCCACGCATCTCCCTCTCTCGCCTCGCAACGCTGAAGCAGGCAGCGTGTGCTAGCGAGTTTCTCGATAAAAAAAAAAAAAAAACTGACTGTTCGCACTATACAAACGTTCACTAGCTACCCCGTATATATTGGCACTGCATCTTGACCTCCAACGTAGTGCAGGTGGGAGATTTCTCCTGCGCGTTGTTGAACAACAAAACATTCTCAGTGTGCACATCAACTAAAGATGGACTGCGGGTGTCTGCGTTCAATCGAAGTCGCCTGACTCTCACTACCAATTAGCAGCGACTGACATGTTCCAGTGGGAAACACCAGTTAATCACCGAGTGTTTTGCACCTCCCCAAGTTTCTCTCTGGCGCAACGTCGGGATAAGCACCAGCGTCAACGTCGCCGCGTTAGCGCCCGCCGTTTCGCATCTACACATGATTCCCGTAAGCGGGAAACGGTGTAATGTTTCCTCTACCTTTGCGCCCTGTATGTTGTCCTTATCGTGTGCGGCATCACTTGGGTAAGTGAGGTGGCAGCAGGATGCCGTGTTTTAATTTGTGTACTATCAGCGTCAAATGAAACCCGAACAGCGGCGGGCCTTCACGATAGTGTAGTGCGCGCCTTCCACTTATCAATGTTGACATGCGCGCGCATCCTGTTCGGCAGCTCTCCGCATATACGCGTGCCTGTCCGTGGTGATAAGTGGATAGCGCGCGCTATACCATCTCGAAGACCTGCCACTGTTCGGGTTTCACTTGACGCTGATAGTACAGTCGAGATCATAACTGATAGATATGTGGGGTTTAACGTCCCAAAACCACCATATGATTACGAGAGCTGCCTTATAGTGGAGGGTTCCGGAAATTTCGACCACCTGGGGTTCTTCGACGTGCACCCAAATCTGAGCACATGGGCCTACAACATTTCCGCCTCCATTGGAAATGAGTCAAGATCATAATGAACATGACCATACCACGCCAATGCTATATCGAACCTACAAATCGACTCTGGAAAATTTGCTGTTTTTATAAGCATAGAACTGAGAATACCTCTATTTGCTACGCATTCATCATGTATATTCTGCAGTGGTTTCAGAAGCTAGAAGAACTGTTTCGCGGAGAATGTTCCCACAAAGAAACTCGTTTTGATTAGGGTCTGGTGATTTTTGTCAAAGCTTTTGATACAGAAATTTCTTTGTTCATTCAATTTTTACGACTAATGAATCACATTTCTCGTCACGACAATGATTGTATCTCTTGAAACGTAAACAACCATAGTGTGAGTGCTGCATATTTTATACACTTGTTATTGATGAATATAAAGTTACTTTATACGCACACCATTTCTGTTTTCTTTTGTGAATTTATGTGCTGATGAAGTGCTATGTGAAGAAAAGAAAACAAAAAAATATTCATAGACTCACGAGCGGGCACATCAACGCAGCGAACTGTCACAAGCGTACCTAAGCAGCTGTAAGCGTAGAGGTATAGTGGTCTCCTGTTTAAGTGAAACAATAAAATGAATGAAAGAGTCGTCGCCACGTCTTGACGACGGTTACCTGTGTTCACTAGGTCATTAAAACAAAAATGAAATTTAACAAACAAATATCATATAGACATTGGGGTTATCATCAGCATAAATCAGCACAAACCTAAAAACTGGGCATACAGTGGGCGAGAGGGGGAGGGTGGATGCATGTAAAAGCGACAAAAAGGGCGCCTTTCATTTCTACAGCCAAACTGCTTCGTTGTCGCGGCCGACGTGGTCCGATAAGTAGAAGAAAGCGGCTTCGGCCACTGATCAATAATTCATGGGCATCGCAGGTCCGCCTTTATGTGAGGCCTTTTGGATCCCCCGAAATCTTCAGCTACTACCCACCGTCTTGGTTCCTCCTTTGACAACGCGTCACCATTATAAGATATCGGCGTTCCCGTTTCTTTCCAAGAAAAAAGTAACAGGCGTTGTTCTTTGTTTGTAGTAAGTGTTGATGGTTGAATCAGTTTAACAAACAAAGTCGGGGTGTTATCGCGCTGCAGTGGGGAAGCTTCCACGCTTTTGAAAGCGTCCCGGATACATAAATAGGTTTTTGAAAAAAAAATCAATTTTTTTCTATGCCACGGAATAAGATTTCGTACAGTTTTTCTGTTTAATTTTATGCGCACTTTCATGTTCTCTAATCGAACTTGTGTGCGACCCTTCGGTCAAGGAATATTTTTCATGCTTAGTACGCTGACTAAAAGCTCTCAAAGCAATGCAGTAGGTTAAAGGTTGCAAGAAGAATAGTGACACAACTAACCCAATTTAGTGGCAATGGCGTCAGCGTGGCTAAAGAAAGTATGGAGTGCCACTGTTCTTTTTAATACAGCACCGCCACGTTTGAATGTTTATAGATTTCAGTAGAGATAATAACCATCGTGAGCGTAGCCAGAACTTTTGCTGGAAAGAGAACGGGTTCAACAATACTTTATATAGGTTAGCGGGTGCGTTTCTAGGTGAACCCCGGTGAGTGAGAACATGCGAACTTTTGGTGTCCGCATACATTTGCCGTCTGCGCCATCTTGTGGCGAACCGTCTGCTGTCGAGAGCCTTTCTCGACGAATTCCGTCAGAGTAATGCTCTCGACAGCAGACGGCTTGCGACAAGACTGCGTAGACGGCGATTTTGGAACGAATTTCCGTGGTCAGTACACTTTTGTTTACGGGTGTACGTGCGCATATACACATGCAAACTTGAAAGCTTTCGAGGGGAGTTCCAACCCCAATTTTCTCCCTCCTGGCTCCCTCGTTCTCCTGATCACAATCAATCAATCGGTAAATCAATCAATCAATCAATTATTTAACGTGCCCTGGAAAAACCATGAGGTCTTAGTGCAAGCACACGCAAAAGTAACACAACAGAATAAACAATACAATAAAATCTACTGAAAAAAAAATCGAGTAATAAGAGCAAGAATACTGACAAAAAGAAATCAGCTCCAAATGGAAAAGATAAAAGACAAGACGAGAATCATGGAATGGCAGTGAAAAATAAAGGGTAATATATACAACTATGCGTCGATTTAGCAATGCCATTCCATATCACGGAAGCATATTTGAGTTGAGGAAGACGTATTGCGGTGTACAATTTCTAGAAAGCTGTAGGAGAACTGAATCCTCGAGAGTTTTTGCAAACACAACCGAGAGAACGAAAGCCTCACGTGGCAGTACGTTTAGTGTGAGCAGAAAAATTGAGCGTGCTATCAAAAAGAACACCAAGATCACTGAACTCACAAACCTTACACAGCGACATGGTACTGACAAAGTATGAAAATGGCATGATGTAGGTTTTGCGACATACTCATGAACTTTGTCTCTGAGGTATTCAGCGAAAGGTTATTATTGTCGCACCATTCAGAGGAAATACACAAATCTGACTGCAACAAGCGACAGTTGTTAACTGAATGAATTTCCTTCAATCTGTTGATGTCATGGACATACAATATAAAAAAAAAATAACGAATCGCAAAACAAATGTCGTTAACATAACTTAAAACTAAGAGTGGGCATAAATATCTTGATGTCACGGGCATACGAAATAAAAAAAATAACGAATTGCAAGAGAACTGTCATTAACATAATTTAAAAATAATAGTGGGCCTAATAATAGAGGAACCCGGCTAGTAACTTAGAAGTGTGGCAGTTTGGGCTGTTTGGTATTACATGACGATATTTATAGCGCGAGAACAGAACGATGACGTTCTTGTCTCTTTGTCGTCGTTCTGTTCTCGCGCTACAACTATCCCCGCCAGTGAGTTTGTACAAGAAAGACGTTTGCAATTTATGGCAACATAACATGATATATTAAGCAGATAGCTGTGCAAGAGATTCTCAGCAGACAAGCCAACATGAAAGTTTGTAAGTTTAACCAGAAACCCACAGTGAGTGGCTGACGACGTCAAAAGCCTTGCTCAGGTTACAGCAGACTACGTGAACCTGTCCTCTCTTTAAAATAGGTGGGGCGATTTGCGTTATGAAACTAGCAAGAGTGGTGGTATAGTTGAGCGGTCAGAGAGAAATCCGCGATGATTAGGAATCAACGAATTTTTCGCGCTGACATACAGTATATTGTGAAGGGCCAGCTCAAAGATTTTCGATATGGCAAACAGTAGATAAATTGGGTGATAAATAGAAACATCAGTTTTGCAGCCCGACTTAACTACTGGACATACATGTGCATATTTACATATACGTCCCATTTCCCAGCATATTTTCATATGCTGGGAAATGTGAAAGCATTTCCAATAATAATAATAATAATAATAATAATAATATAATAATAATAATAATAATAATAATAATAATAATAATAATAATAATAATAATAATAATAATAATAATAATAATAATAATAATAATAATAATAATAATATAATAATAATAATAAGGTCGAAGTAAGCTGAGTAATTTGAAAGTTGACCCATTCTATGCGCATTTGGCTTCTTCTGCCTTACGATACGACATGCAGTAGTATAGGCTCCCACCACTTCATTCACCGTTAAAAGGCAATAGGAGATAAGTCGCACGTATTATATGCTAATAAGCTTTACTCATCGCCAGGACCCAGGGGAAAACTTGGAACACTAGCTAGCTGCTATGAATGCTTACTCATTAGGAATTACTTGCACAATCACCACGGTAAGTGGCAAATTGAGTAGAATTAAGGGGCGACAACGTAGCGATGAAACACGGCGACTACGTAGCACACCCAGAAATATTTTGTTTCTGGATGCCACCACCAATAAGTGACGGCGCAGGCTGAATAACGGTAGATGAGGAGAATTCTGAAGTCGTTCACTGCACTTTTAAAATGCGAAGCATTTATTAGTGAACTTCGGTGACTTTGAGAGTATCTATCTATCTATCTATCTATCTATCTATCTATCTATCTATCTATCTATCTATCTATCTATCTATCTATCTATCTATCTATCTATCTATCTATCTATCTATCTATCTATCTATCTATCTATCTATCTATCTATCTATCTATCTATCTATCTATCTATCTATCTATCTATCTATCTATCTATCTATCTATCTATCTATCTATCTATCTATCTATCTATCTATCTATCTATCTATCTATCTATCTATCTATCTATCTATCTATCTATCTATCTATCTATCTATCTATCTTTTGTTAAAATTCTTTTAGCGGGCTTTCAAAGTAATTTTTATACCACCTCCCACCCACTCTTCAAGTTCTCAAACACTTTTAAACAGAAAAATTAACAAATAATAAATAAAAAATAAACAGTAATATAACAAAATATCAGAGCCGTCCAACTATAGTGTAGAGAAGGAGGCCAGTGAAGCCAAGGGCCACGGCTGCTCGTTTAGGGGCTGTGGCTTCATGCCATATTCGCGCCTATTCTGTGCTCTTCGGCGTTCCTTCAGTTCCCGTTGTCTCTTCAGAGCCAATAGCACGCAATCGTCCCTATAGCGAAATCAAAAGGCAACTGCACATATCAGCGCTAGTGCGACATCTTCGTTCGGGTACTAAGGGGTGTGACGATCGGCGGGAACTGCTAGAAAGTCGACGCTCGTGAAAAAGGCATCGGCACTGGCGAGGGGCACAGAAAACTGTTCGACGTGAATTTTGTCTACGAACGGCATCTGCCAGAACCTAGCTGTGTACGGCTTTGTATTAAAAGGAGGAACATGAGGCCCCAGTACATTTTTACCAGTGTGAAGGAAACGACGTAGAGACAACAGACAATTGTTTTAAGGGCAGACAAACGTACACCTTTCACCGAGAAGAGGTCTCCAGCAACTTTTTTTATAATAAATAAAATGAAGCAGTGGAATGGTGAGAGTCGCACAATGTCTTACCGATCAAGGAAAAAAAAACAAACAAAACACGACGAGGAAATTTTATAGCTTCCCGCGTTGAAGAAATTGATTTGCGCGAGAATTTAATTCTGAATGCTTCAATACTGTCGGATATCGCTTTCTTGCTTTTTTGGCCGTTGTAACTTACCATGTGCACCTTGAAAAGTTGTCGGCATAATGTAAAGTGAAAGATTTTTATCCATAGACGTATTATGCTCTGGTACCGAGCTTTTTCCTGTCTTTTTTTTACCGACTTTTTTTTCTCACCCCATCTTCGACTAAATGGGTTCCCGCCGATGCGCGTTTGATGAATGGTGATCAGGTAGAATTTCTGCCACCGAGACATTCTTTCCCGTTACGTTGGAAATGAAACCACTCTCTTTCAAGCGGCCGATCTGAAGCATGGAAAGTGTGGATACATTTTGTTTTACTTGTTTCGTTAAGTCGTTTCCTGTGCTTTTTTATAAACTTAAAATGAATGGTGTGCCAAAGTCAAGCCATCAGTGTCCCCCTTGAAACCATCGTTACGAGAGAAAAGGAACGATAATTTATCCGCATATCTATAAGAAAGAAAGAAAGAAAGAAAGAAAGAAAGAAAGAGAGAAATAAATAAATAAATAAATAAATAAATAAATAAATAAATAAAGAACAAACGAACGAGTCATAATGCCGCTGGTCTTTTCTCTGCAGTTCAAATCCCTATTATTTTTTCCAAAGAACCATCATGCATAGTTATGGATGTTTTTCATGAGGTTTTTTTTTTTATTTCAAAAGTATGCTACATACTGGGCCCCATCAAGTGTGATGCCCACGGGACGGTTTTTAGCTCTCTCATTGTACAAAGTGCTCAAAATTGTTACCCACCTTTTTTCAAACACATCACCACATCGCCTTCTGTCAGGCACGAGATTCGTTGTTGTTATTTTTGTTGTTGTCGAGTAAGTAATCAATTAAAAGAGAGAAGCTGCCCTTATGTGTAATATGCACTTTTAACGCTTTCTAACCACAGTGCCAAAGTTCAGAAGCATTTTCAGAAATAATTTATCTTATCACTCTTATAAAACATTCTGGCACATTTTAGGAGCGAAGCTCCTTAAGGCGTGGTTCTGTACATCCTCCGATATGTGTAGTTGTAGTAAGTAGTCACCGGTGGCACATACCCGCTCTAGAGCGAGTATGTGCCACTGAGGAGGCGAGATGCGAGATGGCGGTACCTGAAGTTTAAACTAGATGGACGCACGGACAGACGGACGGACAGAGATACTGACGGGCAGACGGACGAGTGGACGAACGCGTGGACGCACGGACAGATGTACGCATGAACGGACGGACGGACAGACGGATGTATGGACTCACGGACGGACGCATGGACAAAAGGACGGACAGAAGCAAGAACAAACGGACGGACGGAAGCACGGACAGGCTGATGGACGTTTCGCCCCTCTCATAACCATTCACTCCGTGCATATGCTGTAATTTTTTTTTTGTTCGTTTGGGTGTATTTCATCTGATAAGTAGAACTTAATGAAGCGTCTTTCCTTTCTACAGCGAGAGCTGAACAAAGGATGTCCATACATAAAGCCTTGATAAGAAATTCGAGTTGCTGACATGTCTGACAGTTGTTTTGTTCATACTAGTAGGATTGTACAAGCAAGCTTTAACTGTCAAATTGTCTGGCAAATCAATTGGTGCCTTGCTTAACAAACAAGACTCTACAGCAGCAACAAGTGTTCTCAAAATTTGATTTACTGGCTAGACATGGCTTATGATACATGACCCATTAAGTATTCCAGCAAAACCACTAATGTTGTGCAAGTTCTGGAAGATAAACCCGTGTTTGCGTTGCACATGCAATCTTTTACAGTAATATCTCTCCTGCTGCGTATAGAATTGACGACAATATTCGATAAATTTTCGGCGCATGAAGGTGTGTTTTAAGCCGAGTAGTTATATACGCAACAATTTTAGTGGGCAAAAACAGTGTCAGGGAAGCGAAATAAACGATACGAACTTTATTTATCAGACCAAATTAATACAAAGTCAGTGATGCGAGTTCGATTACATCCAGCACTGGATAAGTTTCAAATGTTTTCTTTTTTTATTCGTGATTGAATAGTGACATTACCAATAAAACTTATCTACAGACCTAAATCGGTGTGACTGTTGCCTTTGGAGTTGCTTGCCCCAGCAGAGTGCTATTATCACCATGTAGAAACACAGAATGCACCGCAACCTTAGATATATTGAAAGGGAAAAAGAAAAGACAACAAGAATTAAAGAAAAATCAGACAGCCAGATAAATGTACTACCAAGTCCGTACTACAACAAAACGACAACATATTAAGTTACAGAGCATCGTTAATTTCACCCTTGATTGAACACATGGGGAGCTGCTTAAAAATATTCATAATTATACCTTCCAACTCAGCTCACAACTCGGCGCAAAAGTTGTCTTAAAGGGATATGTGAAGTGACAACTTATATCGGCCTCCGCTTGATAGCCGAAAACAAACAACTAAGATGGTGCTAGTCGTTACTCGGGCGGCCCACAAAAACCAAATTTTAACCCTTCATTGAACAACAATAACGAGGAGGCATCCTATGGGGCTTAGCGCAACAGTAATTGTAACAAAATAGAAGTAAGCATTCTCAAAAACAAAGTTTACGAGGCGCCTTGTGGCTCTCCAGATACGCCATTCTCTTCTTTCTCACAAGAAGCCTCGGTTTATCTTAGCAAACGAATTCAGAAGCAATGATGTAAGAGCGCCCATACTCGCCGTGGTCCTTGCAAAAGACAGCCAGGACATGCCATAAGAAGAAGGAAGCGTTCTCCACGTCCGATGAGACAGCGAGCCAAAGTTTGAGAAAGCTGGGCTTATTTCTTGTCGCGCATGTTTTGTTCGTTCTATTTTCTTTATCCTGGGGGGCGCAGAGTGCAGGCAAAGGCATCGCCCTCCTTTGGACGCTTCGCTGTCATGCTTCTAGAAGTGCCCTTCACCCGAGCTGTCATCGGACCTTCCGCATTTCGGAGCGGTCTTTTCGTTGGCTTTGGATGCTAGTTCACTCACTGCGCGAGTCCTCCACTTCACTACCGGCTGGCGCGCATAAGTGGATCACCTTTAATTAGCCCTTCCAGAAAGGCCAAGCAGTACGACGCGCATCGCGGGCATACACAACTTCAAGACTTCAGTGGAGGGAAGAAAACGTGTGATGATGACTACAAAAGTGCCCATGGGGCACGTACTGGGTGGTCACTGGTGTAAACGAGCGAGTGAGTGAGTGAGTGAGTGAGTTATTTATTTGTTTACTCGGGAAAATACGTAATGAACACCGACAAAGTCTTGCGTTTGTTGTAGAACATTTTCTTGCACCTTCTCTCCTCATCCAACACTGGATTGAGACCAAGATTGGCTAATATTCTCTCCCTGACAAAAAGAAGAATAGTCGAGCCAGCTGGGCTGAGTCCTGTGCTTCGATGACTTTGAGCAGCGCATTGTACACGCCTGATTCACGGACGCGTTATGTGCTAGCAGTCATGGAAATACCTAGCACACTCTCCGAGATTTTCCAAACGACCGTGTTTAGCTTCTTCTCGAAGCTGTGCCAGTTGTGATGACCACTACGTAGATTATTTGGCTCATGAGGAAGGCAGGGAAAACCCGGGGTAATTTGTGCACGTATTATTAGAAAAAAGGTAAGTACAAGTAATGAGCTGTCACTGGAGGTGAACGCAGAAGCAACTGTGAGAAAAAAAAAAACGCGGCATTCGTGTACGTCACAGAGTGAAATAAACTGTGCAGCTTAGCTTTTTGTTGCAGCTTTTTTGTTCATTCGATCCAAACATCTGCGCGAGATTTTTTCTTGTCATTCCACCTTGTACAGTCGCATCAACCATCAAACTGCGCACGCTGAAAATAAGAGCTTGCCGACTGTCCCCTAATATGAATAAATGTTCAGCATGTGTACTTTGAGCGCTGTATGAATGAACCAAACGTACCTTGTGATCTCTCTTGCCCCCTCCAGACACTTTTTCATAAAACTCGTCGATTAGAATAGTACGCTTGTTCAGAGGTGAGACATGTTATCCCCTTGAATAAATATTATTCTGATTTCCTGTGAAAAGGTGATATACTAGCAAATCACGAGATTCCTTTCCTAATCATAAGGCATTCACGAAATTGCAAGGCTTGCAACTTTCGTGATAACTATAGACAGACTGTGCAACGAACCATCAAAGGGCGTATGTCGTCGACTGTTGGAAAAATAGGAGTGGATGGAAGTAGTCTCACAGATGAGGAACGCGATCTAGAGAGAGAGAGAGAGAGAGAAGAGAGAGGTGCAAGAAAAGGCAAGGAGGTGAACCAGACACACGTCCGGTTTGTCACCCTGCAGCGGGGGAAATGGATAAATGGTAACAAAAGAGAGACAGAAGGAAAGAAGGGAAGAGAGATGCACAATATCACGAGCACACTTGGGGCAGCCCATCCAGTCTACAGGCGGTCACCTGGATTTCCCGAGTTCAGGTGCTTCAGTAGCCCTTTAGTTGCTATATGCACTCTCGAAGCACATATACAAAGTCGTAGAATCTAAATTACAATGGAAGTAAACTTCAGCATAAGTCAGGAATATTGAAAGGGGGCTGGGAGGTTGCGTGTGAGTTGCTCTATAGCTTCGTTGCTTTTAAGTAGGAGATATTGCACATAATTTTAAATGCGCTCAAATTTTTCGATAAAGATACATTTGATGTATGGATTCAGTGCGCCACATTGTCTCTTATCGGGTCTCTTATCACTACACAATAAATGTCATCTATGTTGAAGAACAAAACGAAGCCCTTCAACACCCGGCCTCAAGCACGTTACGAGTGCATATTTGCGCAATCATAACGTGTCCTAAAGCACGCAAAAGAAATGCTTTTGAACGGAAAATATTGTGGACGCAGAAGTTCAACAGAAATGGAACGCCACTCATGATATCCTAAACCATGACCACAAGACAGCCATCATAAAAACTATCGCTATCAAAAACAACATTGTACAAACTGCCGCACAGATAAGTAAAATATTTAGTAATGTTTTTCGTCGTTGAACGTGAACTCAAGTCCTATTGTGACACAACTGGAAAGGAAACCTCAATAAGTGATAATCGTCGTTAACTAACTAAAGAGAACAGGAGCTGGCCGCCACAACGTACACTCAATATACATATCGACTCGGTAAAATAGGTGACGGCTGAAGCTATATGCCTATAGCTAACTCGATTTTTTACCCCAGAAATATTTCCAAAGCAACTGGATATTGCTATACTAAATAAGGGCGATCCGACATTGATAAAAATATTACAGGCCCTGTTTATAAACTTCCGTTTTTCTTCAAAAAAGTAGAAAAGTTAATTGAAATTTGTATTTCTAGGTTTTTAAAATTTGACATACTGTCTGAGGACGCAGTTTTTCGCGTGGGTCTCTCAACAGAACACGCTGTCTCTAGGATTGTTGACTGTATTAGAAAACATTTGAACAAATTATTGAAAGCAGATGCAGTGTTCCTTTATTGAGAAAAAGGCTTTGACAATATTAACCACAACATTTGTTTCCCAAGTAAGAAAGTTATGGTATATACTGGGCCTTTGTTGGTACTAAGAGATTACCTATAAAACATATATCAAACCGTCTACATCAATGGCACCTTTTTCCAACATAAGCTCACTACTAAATGTGTACACCCAGAGGTCAATTCTTGGTGCGCTCTTATTTTTGACATTCATTGACAATTTATTTAGCTACGTGCCTATTTGCAAGTGTTTCCTATACGCCAACTACTTTAGGCGTTACCAATAACCACGTTAATTTTTTATTGATATTTGATGGGGTTTAACTTCCTAAAACCACGATATGATTATGAGAGACGCTGCACTAGAGGACTCCGGAAGTTTATATCCCCTGGCGTTCTTTAATATGCTCATAAATCTTAGTAAACGAGCCTGTAACATTTTCGCCTCTATTGAAAACACGGCTGCCAAGATTTGGATTTGATCCCGCGCCCTGCGGGACCACCAGTCAAACGCCTTAACCACAAGAAAAGCTGAGGCAGGTCCTATTAGGCTTGTAGAAGAACTGAACTGCAATTTACACAAGGTCGAAGAGTCATGTCTTGAGAATTATACAAATAAAAACCCTTTGAAGTCTCACTTCTCACTTCGCAGTTTTTCATAGTTCTTTGTTCTCGTCATCAATAGCTATCGTCATCTTACTTATTCATACGGATAAGCAATGTGAAAATTTGAAGGAGTTATTGTCAATTCTAATTGAAAATGTGAAATCAACGTTGATTCGGTGGCAAGAAAAAAAACCGGCTGCGACATACGAGCATCAATTAAAACGTGTTTAAACTTCATCATTATTAGACTTCTTTCACTTTACCACACTTTCATTCATATATCAAGCATTGTAATATTACTTGGGGAAATACTTATTATACACACATCTCCCTTAATTAGCATTCAGAAACGTGCACCTAAATCTTTCAGATCTCCTCGTTTATCATCCAATGCCCTCTTTCCAAAACTGAGTGTACTTCCTGTTCTTTGCACGTACAAAGCTAGTATGATGTTATTGCTGTATAAAGTCATCTACCGTCAAGTATCCGTTGCTGATTTTCTAATTCATCAATTCATAAATAAGAATACGGTCAGGCTCATACTGTAAAACAATTTTCTGCCGCCGAAAGAGTCTACAAATTAAAAAGCAAACTGCCTCTTTCAGTACACTTGGAACACAAAAGATACCGATGAAAATGTCATCATTAGGCCTTTGTCGATCATTTTTTTAAATATTGCCACTTTCATCAACATAATCAGCGTACCATTACGTTTAGGATTTCCTCTATTGATTTCCTTCCGTGTGAGTTTTGGCTGTATCTAAACATGTCTGTTTTCATCGCAATAATTTCTGTATCACTCGGTTCTTATGTTGCTCGTTGCGCTTTTTTTTCTACGTTATTTATTTATTTATTTATTATATTTGAGAACGTATGTTCAAGTCAATCGAAGTGTACGAAGCCAATTTATTCCGGTGCTTACTGTTGTTTTTCTCTAATAGGTCCTCACACAGTTTTTACTTTTGAGTCTCCTTCTGAAAAGCTTATTCCTTAGTATATGCATTGCATGTTGCAAGTTCGTTTATTAAACTCAAGATTTGAGACTCGAAACCCAAAGGCCATGTCAGCCTACACAGTATTCACATGCATTGCCATTTAATCTAGGTGTTGCCTGTCAGCTGTCGAAATGCGTGTATTTTATATGTTTATTATTATTCTAAAAACCTAAATATCAAGTTTTTAGAGGAATCCACTTTTCTTTGTTCAGTACTTGCTGCATGTTTTTTTTTCAAAACCACATGCATTAGAAAAATTGCCCACTTCCTTATGTTTTGCTGTGTCATCGTTTTAACAATATTTTAACCTTTGATATTCCGCATTGCCTTGCCTTATGCATCTATATACAGCTGAACCCCTTTACAAGAGGTATGCCCCGGCCATCAAATATTGTCTTTGATATGAGGTGTCTCTCATAAACAGGGTGCCACATATAGATTTCTCGAAACGAGCCAGGCTTGATACTCACTTGGACCTTATCGACCCGCATTTTACTAAAGGCACACTGGCATCCCTTATAACCATGTTTCTCTTATATCAGTGCCTCTTATAAAAGGTTTCAACTGCAATCCCGTTTTAGAATCATTGCGGTATTCGCTCCAAAATGATTTCCATCTGCCAGAACGAGTACGGTGACAAGTTCTTTCGTTTGAACCCACACCACTTCGCATTTGGTTAAGCTTTCGCTGTACCATTATTTTCCAGGTTCCACTGTCCATACTCGATTCTTTTAATATGATGACCATTTTTTTCTTCTTACATTTAATATCTAATACTTGTAAAGCCGACGCACTATAACCTAACGTTTCTAGAACCAATTTCTGTAGCCTGCGGTTTGAGTAATAACTCAAGTGTAACGCAACAGCACTGCTGTCGCTTCCGCAGTATTCATCATAACGGAAATAACATATTTGTGGTTGAAAGGAAGGATTACGTAATAATATAAAAAAGCTACAAATTGGTTTGAAAATATGAGCTTTCTCAATTCTGGTACCATGTATTCATTCGACTTTAGGTTGTCATCAAAGGGCGGTTGTTCACTATTTGTTTTTGTCGGGCACTTTAACAGACACGTGCTAACACTCTACGCAATCCACCGCAGGTGTAGGCTTCCAGCAGTTTCTCGCTGCTTCAACAACACCACAGGAGTGTCATTCATCATGGTTTAAGTATGTCGTGTAGGCGCACCAAAGGCAAAGTGGCGGGCAAACTGCCGGTGCCATGAAATAGCGTATCAACGAATTTCCGTGTTATGCTTGTTTTTTATACCTAGACCAGTACTACCAGGTGTGCGCACAGCGAAAGTTGTGTGTTTTCTATAATAATTGCTGTGACAATAGTTGTTAACTATATAAAAAAGACATTAAAGCAGCCACTAAGCAAAGAAAAAAAGAGAGGGGGCCTGCAGGACACAAAAGAAACCTGTATGGGGAAACTGAAACAGAGTAGATAGCCTTTATCTGTAAAATGCAACCGCATACAAATTTCTTATCGCTCCGGTGAATTCGTATTGAACTGAAGTTTTTTATCAATTAGAAGTGAAAATACGAGTAGTTAAGCGTGATGGAGCCAGATATTCGAAAATAGTTAATTCTTCGTCAGTTATGCACAGAAACAAGTAAGCGACCTTGTGCACAAATATCCGTACAAACTATAATTGCGTTATGATTAATGTTGGAAAACATGTACTCAACACTGTAGATGCAATTATAACTGAATTTGATTATATATATCCTTAGAATGCAAAAAAATACCATATCAGTACATAAATGGCATTTTAGAAGATCATTTGGCCAATCTAGAAACATTCACTGTGATAGCGAATGACGCTTTCGTTTATGAAGAGAAGGCTGTCTGTACTACCTTAAGCTGACCAACTTTTACGCTTACCTTAGGAACTTTCTACTCACTCCTTTCTAGACATGTGTGACTCGTTCGACAAGTTTGGGTACCAGGCCATAGAGGTTTAGCTCTCAATGAGCATGCACATGCACCAATGAGCATGCACATGCACTAGCTCTATCTTCCCTTGATTGTCCTGTTTTATCTATTTTGCCTACTTCTGAATATATCACAGCAGCACACTTTGAAAAACGCGCAACCGCCAATAACTTTGAAAAATCTCCTTTGTTTTTATCAGACTATCCACGGCTAACGTTCCCTTGGAAGAACAAATGGTGTTCATCAAGAAAGGAAGAAACAGTGATTATAAGGCTGCGTTGTCGGGTACTGTCATTGAACTTTTACTTTCACAGGTCGGGCTGGCACAATCGCCTTTGTGCCTTCCCTGTAATGAGAGTGAATATTTGAAGCACTTCTTTTTGTCATGCCGAAAATTCAAAAGTCAAAGTAAGATACTACTAGAAGAATCCCTACGAAAGTTGAACTTAAACTTGACACTTCCGGTGATTCTTTCATTTGGCGCAATCGCATTTAGTTTCAGCCACATGAGCGTTTTTACCGCTGTTACAAAATTTTCAAGAGAATCTAAAAGAATGGAATACTAAACATACCTAAATTCAGTTGTTTTATGTATAGACTTTTTATTTTGTTGCTTATTACGTTATCTTTTTCAAGGTATTTTTGTTTGTCTTGAAACCCAACACCTTTAAATTATTACCTACGAATTCAACCCTTCATTTCAAGAAGTGAATTAATTTAAAAATGCAAGGCCCCGTCCCATTCATGGCCTATCCCCCTAGGTGGATTGCGCCATGTTGTTGAGGAAACAACCAACCAACTCAACTTCGCAGCGAATAAAATCAGTATTCTCCTGAACGCTGATTTCAGTTTCAGTAGTATTTCAGCATTAAACCAAGAGTAAAAGAAGGACAAAATTTTTGGTGAGGTTACTGCAATGCGTGGTGAAGAGGGAAGAAACAACAGAAATAGTGTTACCTGAAAGACAACGAAGGTGTGCACAATAAAATTTAAGCGCTGGTTGATTGGTTGATTCTTATTAAAGTGGCACGACGTACCGTGAGGAATCGGCGATGAAACGGGTGGTGCTTTGTTGAATAAATTATTTCCTTCATATTCTGATTAAGTTTAGCAATAGATAGTTTTAAAAGTGCTAAACTGCTCATTGGCTTAATTAACTGACCAGTTGAGCTCAGAGCCCCAGCAAAGAGAGATCTTTATTCCCTTCGTCCGACGCACACACTCATTGTCCTAGAGGTTGGCAATATGTGTGTAGTAGAAATGGCATCATCTCGTCTAACTGCATGACACACGAAACAGCCTCATACACGATAACGAGTTATACGACTAGCATCTTAAACGCCTCGCCAAAAACTGGAGCAGATAGCAATAAAACAACAACATCCAGTTGTCCTACGGAGAAAACGCCAGCTGCGCCAGCACAGGGTGTGGTATACGCTTGAAGAACTTCGCCAAAAGGTCATCACTGCAGATCTTCACTCTTCTTCGTATCGGTGTCAGTAACAGGCGGCATTACCATGTGTTCTCTTCATGTAGCTTCTCTTTGTTCTGTCTAACCTCTTTTGAGCTCTTTTTTCTCCTATGCCTTATCGCACTTATGATCGCACTCTATTGGCCCCAATGATGTCGCGATGTATATTTGCGCATTCTGATAGCACATGATAATAGCGGAACAAAAAGAGGATTGCCGCCCATCTACCGCATCTCTTAGCTGGAACATTTTCTCGCTTTCTGCGGCACAGCACTGTCCCGTGCGCATCTGATAGCCCACACTGTACGCCTGTCTGGTCCTCTTTTTCCCGCATGGCTTTCTCCCTTTCTTCATCGTGTTCGGCCCAGCCCCCTTCTTGCGTCGACCATATATCTTGCTCCCCCGACGAGTCCGATGCCGAATCTTGATGCATTTCTATGCGCGCCGGAAGAGATGGATTTCCTGCCGGCCAGTCAATGTGCGCGCGTGCTCTGCGTGCATCGCGAGGGGGATGAATAATCGCTGAACCGCGGCCAGCGAGCAAGATATATAAAAGACAACTTTCGGCTTGGTCAGTAGAGTGGAGGAGGGGGGGGGGTCGACAGATAGCCGCTGACCAGCCGATTCCTATAGCATCCAAGAAAAAGGCAAAAGCGAGGGGCGAAGAATAGGAATAAGGGCGTCTCGAAAGGCTCGTGCAATGTAATATTGACAAAAGCAGCGTGCGCGGCCGCCTCGGTGGATACAATGGCTGGTGGAAGTCGAGGAGACACATGGCATGTGTGGCGTATCGGCAGTGGTTTCACCATGACTGTAACTAGAGCTGCGTGGTTTCTTTGGCATTCTCTGTTTCGGGGAAGCCGAAGGTTAACACACAGACACTCATAGAAGAAGGGTTAAGCTTGCAGGCACTGACACATGAGAAATGAAACAGACAGCGTCTATGCCGTTCGTTTCGTTTCTGTTGCGTCTGTCCTTGCATGCCTGTAGATATTCCGCTATAGACACTACTCGCATTTCGCTGAGACAGGACAGACGCCGTACTATGTCACCGAACAATGATTCTGCAAGATGAGCTTTCGACGTTCATTCCGACTGGTTTGAGCAGTTTCCATCTCGCGGCCGAGTGTGAATCGCTCGTGGGTGGCAACGATGTTCGCGGAAATCTTTAGCATGTCATTCGATGGGTTTATAGAAAGCTTGAAGAATACAAAATTAATCGAATAAGAAATATAAGGTTTAAAGAACAATTCTCCAAGAGGGAGAAATGTGGCAAAAGAAGTAGTTAAGAAAAAGCAATATAAAGGCATGAAAAAAATGTAAAGCAGCAAAAGGCAACATTTTTCACACTATCAGAGTGCTATATCTGGGCCGCACGTGAACGCGTCATATAGTCGTAAATCCTTGAATATCCACTGTCACTGCACAATCAAAACACAAACACAAAATTAGAAAATAACCTTGCACAGTGTACACGATATAATTATATTGAAGTATGTTATCCATAGAAGGCGATTTACCAATTATCGCTAATTTACTTCTACCCTCAAAGGAAAGTTGTACCTTATCGGTACTTACCGGTATTATAAATGTGGAGGCTTACAAGTAAGGTTGAAGTTACGTTGATGACGGCGCAACGAGCCAAGGAAAAAAATGATTGTAATAACCTTAAGTCACAAGAAGAAGGCAGGGTGGGTCAGAGAACAAGCAGGTGTTAAAGACATCTTCTTCGAAAGCGACACGTGTGCATGGGCACGGTTTATAGCACGAAGGTCGGTCATTAAGAGTGATAGACTGTGTTTTAAGAGTAGGCAACGCCGTAAGAGGGGAGGCGGACAGTTCGGAAGGCAGAAGAAACTGAGGTAATAATGTGTCCGCAACAATAAAAGGACCGGGTTAATCGGCGAAACATGGTAGAGGTCTTCGTAATGCAGTGACCGTAATCAGGTTGTTGTTGTTGTTGTTGTTGTTGTTGTTTGGTGGGTTGTTCCTCAGCAACCTGACGCAACCCACCGCGGGGAATCAGCCATGAGACGGGCAATACTTTACTTTATAAATATTATTGTTTAACAAAACGAATATGTTAGGAATAGATCATTTAGGAAGACATTCACTGGTGATGACGGTATTATAGAAAATAGAAAGAAAATTTCATAATCGATGCAAAACATTCCTTTATCTTATTGCAAATATTTTATGTATACAATTGTTGTCATTATTCACGCTCTTCTTCTTTTTTTTTGCATGCAGGAAACTGCGATGGTTTACGGTTGGTGCGCTTGGACATGCCGAGCGCTGTGATTCGCGGTGACCCTGTTTGGCTGAACTGCTCGTTCGACCTCGAGTCGGACGAGTTGTACTCCGTGAAGTGGTACAAAAACAATAGGGAGTTCTTCCGGTACCTGCCCAACGAAAACCCTCCCGGACAGTCGTACAGGTTGTCGGGAGTTCATGTCGACGTAAGTGAGCCGTAATTCACCCCTTTACAGCTCAACGGCAAAGAAAAAGAGGACGCCATGTTATGATGTCCATTTTGTATCGAACACTAAGCACCAGTGAGTGCGAAGCGTAGAGCTTCATTAGAGCGGCGGGGAGTGGTATACTAGCTGTAACGATTGTACCAATTGTGCTGCAAATTCTTACTGGCCTTGTACTGAGTGATGGCTTGTGTCTCAAACTGCTGACACCCAGGATTGTTTCGGACACGAACTTCAGCATCCTTCAAAAAGGCACCTAGGTTCTGTTTTTCATTCTTACCATCTTTTAGCAGATTTTCATGGTGACGTGGTTGCGATGGTGAAAAACCAAGCAGTCGAACCACTGATGATTTAGCTATTGACAGAGTTTGTGCCCGGCAAAAAAACAACAACATAAAAGGCAGGTAACAATCGCAGTACATTGCGAGCACGGTCATCGGTCGTCGATGATCTGATCGTCGATAAATACGCCGCCGTTTATATATACGCGGTGGTATAGTACAACGTCACTTCAGGTGGTCGCGTTTGTTATAGACTTAGGTACATCACACGCATAGTGCGTAAAATTTAACAGGATAACTCAAAAGCAGTAAAGAAGGTTAGTAACAACATGGTGAGGGCTAGTGGCACGTAATTAGAACACAGGACAAAACAGAGTGAACAGGAAAATAATGGAACGAAGACCCTGGGTAAAGCACATGGTAGAACACACAGTATACAGAACGGGTAGAACACTGTGGTAGAACACAGTGAAACGCCAAAAAGAAATATTGTCTTCTCCTGTCTAAACACATCACGTTAAAATGTGTTTCAATTCACTTGGCTCTGCATATTAAACTTTGCGTGTGTAGTACAAGAGTCCTTATTATCTCTCAGCAAGCCCACAGTATACCCTGCCAATTACAATTTTGTGTTAGGTGTGGCGCGTTGCACGTCCGACAGCACTCACTCTCAAGCCGCTCTCGAGAGTGATTCTCCGTTCTCTTCGTCTAACAACGGATCGCGATTCATCACACTGTGTTACACACGCACGCGATTAGAATGATACACCATCGCTCCATCAGGGAAAGAAATTTCACGTGATATTAGCAACAAACGTAAGCGTGTCTAACAGCCTGAAGCGTGATTACCGAGGCGTGGCTAACTTACTGAGCGTGCTTTAGCTCGTACGACGTGCGTCAAAGCGTGGTTTTGTCTATTGCGCAGCTGCGATAATTACTAGACAGCCCACAGAGTCACGTTCCTGGCAAAGAACTGTGTTCTATAAAACCACGTAAGCAACAAAGACAAATGCCTCTGTCAGAGCCTATAAATGACGCGCATGACTCAACTGACTAGCTTGAGGTTTGATTGTGTTTCATTTTGGCTAACTTCTCGTGTAGGCACAACCAAAAAATAGAAGTACATGACACACGGAAAAGCGAAAGCGTCTCAACCTTTGTACTTGCAGTAAGAAATATACCAGAACCTATCACGTGAACGACTAAATAAAAGATTTCAGCATATATGCAACATGTAACATATTTATTACAGAAGGAGCACTGACATGCTTTAGCTGAACATTATAAGTGTTGATTCGACCCATTAATTGAAATGCGCCTCTTACACGGCCTTCCTAAAGCAAATATGGCCAGTATTACAGAGGCAAAAAAAAAGAAAGATATATTAAAAAGCTACCTAATCCAGCATTTTCTCATGTTCACTGACGGCCAACCTAGCCGCACGTGCACCTGCCAAAAGAAGCAGATTTCAAGAGTTTTAAGCATCTATAATTGCTGTAGAATGTTAAGCTTCCACAAAAAGGAAATATAAGAGAAGGTGAAACAATTCTATTCCAGTACAGGTGGAGGACGCTTTCAATTGATCTTTACCATGTAGATTTTTACACCATGTTATAGATAGCTATGTTCGTACGAAACTTCTTAAGCTACAGCTATATTTGGTTTTCCAACAGAGTTAGTCGTCGAAAAGAAACTGAAAAGGAAGACGTTCTACAATTACGAATAATAATAATAATAATAATAATAATAATAATAATAATAATAATAATAATAATAATAATAATAATAATAACACCCGCGCATATTGCTTAATCATCATTTTTGTCATCCCACCCGGGCTATAATTTTTGTATGTTGATTCTTTAAAACCACCTAGCAAATGTAAATTACCGAAGTATAGCCCCATTCATGACCTTCAGCGTAGTATTTCCTCTTCGAGCTACGTTAAAAAGAAACTGCTGCACTCCACACTATACCGCTACTGGAATAAGTTCGTTCTATACGCCGCCTTTGATAGTTCTGTGGTCTTTTTCGGTGAACACCACACGAAAGAACTCGCGCGCGGCCGCCCATGCGAAATCACACTTACAGCGCATGCCGTGTTCGTAAATAGCGTGAAAGTGGCGGGTGCGAATTGAAGCAGCGTAGTAACTGAAAGCGTTCATATAGAGCGCACTGTTTGCGTCCATAATGACCCTCGATTCCCATCTCATTTTTCTAACGCGAAACCGGACTCGTACCAGACATTCAAGTAGAAGAAACAAGGAAAGAAGAATGACCTCCCATCTATTTGTCCACGACTTCCAATGCAGCTGCGAGAATAATACATTGACACGTCTCTTGCACTACGCATATTCCTTTGAACACTAGCAGTTTAGATTTAGGGTCGCAATAGCCAAACCCGAACTAAAGCCGTGCTCTGTGGACGTATATCAAATCGAGGAGAAATTCAGCCATCTTGGTGGGATTTTTACTGCTAGTACAGCGCGAGAAACACGCGCAGATGTATAGATAACACATGTTACCAAATGTGCTGTCGTGTCTTTTTCTCCATGCGTTCTTTGCGCTATTGCCGTATACGAGATGAATCCAAAATTGACGCAGTAACATACATCATGCCTAATACATTAATATAAGTACATAAGTGGTTCAAAGACGGGGTCAAGCATGACTTACATTGTTATGAAATGACGAAACTGCAGATATACTTTTAGAAAAACGTTTAAGAGACTTGTTTGGCCTAGCGTTTGTGATGAGTGTTCCAGAGCAGTTGCTTGTAAAGTGACAACCTTACGCTGAAGGCTATAGCCTTGAATTCACTTAGTTTCCAGATCGAACGCCCGTGCTTGTAAAAGTGGCATTGACGGGCCGGGCACGTCCATGCATGTAATCTTCTTTTCTTGAGAGCTTCTACGCCTGTTTTGGGGATAACTACTGCAAACCTTCTTGGAACTGGCGGAATCTCTGATACCATCTCGCAAGGTGGCACCGTTCACGACAAACATATATGACAGCAAAAAAAAAAAAGTGTTACATAAAGCAGCCGAACTTTTCGTTTCGAGCTCTAGTGTTGAGCAAAGCCGCTGATTGTCCATGCCATTTTTTACTCTGAGGAACCAAGGTCCTGAGTTCATATCACATGCACGCTTGGGACATGCTACAAAAAGAGGTTCAAGCATAAAACAACTGCAGCTCGCCGCGAAACAGTGGCAGCACTCTTCTGATTTCAAAGCTGGGTTATTAATGAAAAGGACGATGTGAGAGCTGCGTTAAAGAATAAAAGAGGGCGGGGATAAGGTTCGAAAATGGAGGCAACGAGTGACCGGATTAGTAATGAGAGAACTCGAGGAGGCGGGGAGTGGGTGGTGGCGCCACGCGCAAAACATGCCGGCGACGCGTAGCTTTACCGATTTTAATAATGAATTGACAGCCAGCTAGCAGACTCGCTCAATAGCGCCGGCTCCGCACGCAGCGGCCTCAAGCGGCGTATACATTAGCGACTGAGTGCTTAGTTGAGAAGAAGTCGAAGGCCCGCTATTCGCGACCTGTCTTGCTCTCATTTCGTGCCGGGTCGCTTTCTCCGGCATCGGCGACGACAGCTCGAACGGCGTAAGTGGTACGATGCCTCGACGGGTCATAAAATATTCGAATACGAGCCACCAAGTGTAAAGGCGAAAAAAAAAAGACTTGACACATGAACCCTTTCGCGTAGTTTGTGTGACTTACGAGATGAAAAGACACAGTTTTGTCGAAAGGGCGAAGCGGTGAATGCAATAGCAAGAAATTAGACTGTTGTGCGAGGTAAGAACGGCTGATAACTCCATTAAGACACGAACTGGCACAACTCTACAATACGCTGGCCTTAGGGAGTACAAATGCTCCAAACGAAGTGGTTTTCGTACTGTCTTTTTGTCGCTTCAACGTGAACTAAATGAAGTAAGCGCGTGTAAGGGTTTGAACTGTCTACTGGCCTCAGTTAAGATAGGTGCGAGACCATGCCCTTCAGATCTAAGTTCGCAGTTGCTGCTCTTGGTGAGGTCATTCAAGCAACACAATGACGTGATGATGCTGTGTGACAACCACTGAGCATCCAACGTGTATAGAACATTACACACGTCTAACAATAGAGCTTGAAAATACTCCACATTTAGAATAGAGCAATGTCGTTAAGTGTGATATAGGCTGCATCCGAGAGGGCTTACGTCTTGGTACGTGTTATTAGCGAGCGCTGCGGTGAGTGTTGTGTTCGCCAAGGAGCCCTATAATAGGCTCACACCCGCACAAATATATGGGACACATATTTATTAGCATTGTTATGCATATTGCCGCGTGTCTACATGTGGACGATAACGATGATGGGGCATTTAGTGGGCACGATGTTGTGGGCCTCTAGCTTCTCTCGAGGCCGAAGAAGACGATATTGTGGCTCAGCTGTTGAGGGCATGCTGCTTTCGTCGTCCCAAAATGTATCTGTGTTTTATTCGCGTTGTACCGCGACACTGGTGGAAGTGCTGGGCCGCAAACCTGTCTGATGCTCCACACGCGCGCTGGGAGCCGCTCATCGAGTCCAGACGCATTGTCACCTGTAGAAACACCGGTGCATCACTCCAGTCGACGGTCGCGAGGCCTCGCGCCAGAGCTGACTCACTCGCCGGAACCTGCTAGGCACCGCACACCTCAACCAATGACCAACGCAAGCCTGCAACAGGTGCCTCAAGGCAGCTTTCCGACGCACTCATCTCAGGTGACCCTCTTTCGACCCCTCGTTCCCGATCGCTTTAGTGACGGTGCCCATGAAGACGTTCACGATTGGCTTGACCACTACGAGCGTGTTGCCAAGGTAAATCAGTGGTCGGAACAGGAAAAGCTTTCACGCGCCTATTTCTACCTTGACGACGGTGCTCGTACTTGGTATGAGAATAGAGAAGGCAATCTGTCAGCTTGGCCCAACTTTCGACAGAAGTTCGTCAATACCTTCACCAATATCGATAGAAGGGACCGTGCGCAGCAGTTTTTGAAGCTACGGGTTCAAAAACCCAATGAAACCGTTGCAATGTTCGCCGAGGACATGACTCGTCTCTTTCAACGAGCTAACCCGCACATGACGGAAGATAAAAAGTTGAGTTCCCTCATGCGTGGTGTTAAGAAACAGCTTTTTGCCGGGCTACTGCGCAACCCTCCAAGTACCGTGGTTGACTTCATTAAGGAGGCTACGACTATCGAGCGGGCCCTTCATCAACGCTGCAGGCAATATGAACGCATGCCCTGCAATGTGCCAATCAATGCTATCGCCATGAAGTCTGAGAGTCAGAGCTGCTTGCGAGACTTGATTAGGGAGATAGTTCGCGAGGAACTGCAGAAGTTGCGGAATCCGGTTGCTGAAAATCCCATCGCGTCGATCGCTTAAGTCGTACGCGACGAAATCCACCAAGCGTTGTCTACGGCTAGTCCTGATGCTCAGCAGCGTCCTATGAGCTACGCTGCCGCTCTCCGACGTCCACCATCCGCTATGCCGACGCTGTACCACCAGGTGCCGATGGCCCCTTCGTATCCGCCGCAAGAGCAGACACTGCATCAACCACTCACGCTATAGTCATACAACCAGCCGTCCACAGCCGCCCCATGGACATCGACGCGTCCACCGACTCGGAAAACAAATGCATGGCGCACAGTGGACAGACGTCCATTATGCTTTCACTGCGGAGGTGCAGGACATATTGCCCGTCATTGCTGGCATCGAGGTGATTCATTCCGTCCTTATCGACCTTGGTTTGACGGTCGACGTGCCAACGACGAATACACTCCGCGCCGTGACCACACCTCTTTCTATGGAGCCCGTTCTCACTTTGAGGACGACTCTACCACTGCAGAGAAGGCAATGCCTGCTCACCATCCTGGTCCGAGACGTCGGCCCGCTCTCCGTCCCCCGCGCGTTCGCCTTTGTCACACCGCCGCACCTACGCGGACCTTAATACAAGAAGGTCACCTAGCCCACGCCGGGAAAACTGAGAGCGGCGACCTCCGGGGACAAGGTTGCAGGCCATAAAGATGACGACAAGAAGCCCCCACAGCACGACGTCATACAGCCGATAAGCCATGAAAACTATGAAATTGTGACTGCTGACCTTAGTGTTCTTCTTGACGGCCAGGAAGTAACAGCTTTAGTCGACACTGGTGCCGACTTCTCCATTATCAGTCAAGACCTCGCCGACAGCCTCAGAAAAGTGAAGACGCCGTGGACGGGCCCACATATAAGAACAGCAGGAGGCCAGTTATTGATGCCCTCAGGAAGATGTACCGCAAGAATTGACATCGGATGTTCTCCTTTCACTGCGTCGTTCGTCGTTATCGCCGCATGCTGCAGACACGTAATTCTTGGCATGGACTTTTTAAGGGAATATGGTGCCGTCATCAACGTACCAGAAAGCTTGATTATGTTTTGCAACAGTTTGGGCTTACCCAATTCTCCAGAGGCGCGACCAGACCAACTGCGTCTTACTGATGACGATGTGGTTCTTCCTCCGAGGTCATGCACGCTTGTTTCTGTGGCCGCCGCTGCTCAGCTTGACGCCGAAGGTGTTGCAGACCGAATAAGCTCGCTGCTCTTCACCCACGGTATTTCTGTCGTACGAGGTATTGTCAGAGTTGCTGCTGGAGGCACGGACTTGCTGCTGACCAATTTTAGTGCTGAGCGCCGGCACCTTCCTAAAGGCACGGCTGTCGCTTACTTCGATGATGTCGTAGATGCTGAAGGCTGCTTGGCGGTAGTCGACGAGTCGCTAAATCTTGATTCAGCGCCTGTTCTGGACGTTAGCATTACTTTGCCGAAAGACGACCGACGCAGACTCCTTGAGCTACTGGCCAAATTCCAAGAATGATTTTCGACAACATCAAGAGTTGGCCGCACGCCTCTAACCAGGCATCGAATAATTACCGAGGAAACGGCGAGAACTATTCACCAGAACACTTATCGCGTGGCTACAAAAGAACGTGAAGCGATACAACAGCAGGTAGACAGAATGCTTGAAGATGACGTCATTCAGCCTTCACAGAGCCCCTGGGCGTCGCCAGTAGTCCTCGTTAAGAAAAAGGACGGCAGCCTGCGCTTCTGTGTGGATTACCGGAAGCTAAATCAGGTGACTTAGAAAGACGTATATCCACTACCGCGTACAGACGACTCTCTCGACAGACTTCAACATGCTCGATACTTCTCTTCAATGGACTTGCGGAGTAGATATTGGCAAATCGAGGTGGACCCGAGAGACCGCGAGAAGACCGCTTTTGTGACACCAGATGGGTTATATGAATTTAAGGTCTTTCCATTCGGTTTGTGCTCAGCCCTTGGTACCTTTCAAAGCCTCATGGATACCGTGCTTTCTGGGTTGAAGTGGAAAACATGTTTAGTATATCTGGACGACGTCATAGTGTTTTCCGCAACGTTTGACGAGCACCTTGAGAAACTTGAGGTGGTCTTACGAGCCATACAGTCCGCGGGCCTGACGTTGAAGCCTGAGAAGTGCCAATTTGGCTACGAAGAGCTGCGATTTCTTGGTCATGTCGTCAGTCATGCTGGTGTTCGTCCCGATCCTGAAAAAATCGCAGCCGTAGAACAGTTTCCTATGCCGACCGATAAAAAGGCTGTCAGACGCTTTCTCGGCCTCTGCGCATATTATCGTCGATTTATCGCATACTTCACACGCATAGCATCACCGCTAACTCACCTCACGAGAGAAGACGTCACCTTTGAGTGGAATAACGAAGAGGAAGCTGCTTTTAACGATCTTCGCCAGTGACTACAAACACCCCCAGTCCTTACCCACTTCGACGAGATGCTAGCACCGATGCTTCACACCGATGCTTGCAATGTTGGTCTGGGAGCTGTGCTTGTGCAGCAGCAAGAGGGCACAGAAAGGGTAATCGCTTACGCAAGCAGAACGTTAACACGCGCTGAGGCTAATTACTCCACGACTGAGAAAGAATGTCTCGCCGTGGTATGGGCGGTTAAAAAATTTCGTCCGTATTTATATGGTCGCCCCTTCAAAGTAATTAGCGACCACCACTCACTGTGCTGGTTGACTAATCTTAAAGACCCTACCGGCCGATTAGCGCGTTGGAGTCTCAGGCTGCAGGAATTCGATATGGCAGTCGTACATAAGTCAGGGAAGCGACATATGGACGCCGACTGTTTGTCCCGTTCACCCATTGAGTCGGTAACCCTACCCGAGGAGGAGGAAACATCATTTCTCGGTGTCCTCGACAGGACCACCATTGCGCAGCAACAACGAAACGACGCTGAGTTGCTTGGCTTAATCACCTACTTGGATGGCAGATCTCGGAAGGCGCCAAGAGTTTTCGCAAAAGCGTTGTCATCATTTTGTTTACGTGGCGGGGTACTCTATACAAGAAATTTTTCGTCGATGGGATCTGCCTATCTACTCGTCATCCCAGCAGCCCTTCGCACCGAAGTACTGAAAGCATGCCACAACGAGGTTACCTCTGGCCACTTGGGTCACACAAGAACGTTGGCCAGGGTACAGCAAAGGTATTACTGGCCAAGACTAACCACAGCCGTGAAGCACCACGTTCGTACCTGTCTCGACTGCCAGCGACGCAAGTCACCGCCAACTAAACCAGCTGGCCTCCTGCAACCCGTACAGGTCCCAATGACTCCATTCCACCAGATCGGCACGGACATTTTGGGCCCACTCCCTACTTCTACTGCAGGCAACCGATGGGTTATGGTCGCGACGGATTATTTGACCCGTTATGCCAAGACAAAGGCTATCCAGAGAGGTACAGTAGCGGAGGTGGCAAGATTTTTTATCGAAAATATTGTACTGAGGCATGGTGCACCAACCGTCGTAATCACAGACAGAGGAACCGCATTTACAGCAGCTCTTTTGGACCATGTTTTAATGCTGAGTGGAACAACGCATCGTAAGACCACCGCATACCACGCACTAAAGAACGGGCTGACACAGCGTCTAAACAAAACCATTGAAGACATGCTTTCGATGTACGTTGACGTTGAACACAAAAATTGGGATACAATCTTGCCTTACATAACGTTTGCATACAACACGGCCAAGCAAGAAACGACCCGCATGACACCTTTCAGCCTCGTTCACGGACGAGAAGTACGAACTATGTTAGATGCGATGCTACCACACGAAGGTGACGGCATCGGCCCATACGCCAACACGTTTACGGAACGCGCGGAAGAAGCTAGGCAACTTGCACGTTTACGGATCCGCCAGCAACAAGAGTACGATGCAGGCCGCTACAATGCTCACCGCAGAACAGTCGTCTACCAAACTGGCGACAAAGTATGGGTTTGGGCGCCCATACAAAAACGAGGACTTTCCGAAAAACTCTTAAGAAGATACTTTGGACCGTATCTAGTTGTGCGACGACTGAGCGATGTCACTTACGAAGTTGTTCCCGACTGTTCGTATAGTACAAGGCGTCGCAAGCACCATCCTGAACTCGTTCACGTAGTCCGCATGAAACCTTACGTCAGCGAGTGATTGCGTGATACTTTACTTTAGAAAAAAACTGCATTACAGACTGCGCATCGGGGAGATGCTCTTTGAGAGAGAGGCAAATGACGCGTGCCTACATGTGGATGATAACGATGATGGGGCATTTAGTGGGCAAGAGGTAGTGGGCCTCTAGTTTCCAGATCGAACGCCCGTGCTTGTAAAAGTGGCATTGACGGGCCGGGCACGTCCATGCATGTAATCTCCTTTTCTTGAGAGCTTCTACGCCTGTTTTGGGGATAACTACTGCAAACCTTCTTGGAACTGGCGGAATCTCTGATACCATCTCGCAAGGTGGCACCGTTCACGACAAACATATATGACAGCAAAAAAAAAAAAGAAGCGTTACATAAAGCAGCCGAACTTTTCGTTTCGAGCTCTAGTGTTGAGCAAAGCCGCTGATTGTCCATGCCATTTTTTACTCTGAGGAACCAAGGTCCTGAGTTCATATCACATGCACGCTTGGGACATGCTACAAAAAGAGGTTCAAGCATGAAACAACTGCAGCTCGCCGCGAAACAGCGGCAGCACTCTTCTGATTTCAAAGCTGGGTTATTAATGAAAAGGACAATGTGAGAGCTGCGTTAAAGAATAAAAGAGGGCGGGGATAAGGTTCGAAAATGGAGGCAACGAGTGACCGGATTAGTAATGAGAGAACTCGAGGCGGGGAGTGGGGGGTGGCGCCACGCGCAAAACATGCCGGCGACGCGTAGCTTTACCGATTTTAATAATGAATTGACAGCCAGCTAGCAGACTCGCTCAATAGCGCCGGCTCTGCACGCAGCAGCCTCAAGCGGCGTATACATTAGCGACTGAGTGCTTAGTCGAGAAGAAGTCAAAGGCCCGCTATTCGCAACCTGTCTTGCTCTCATTTCGTGCCGGGTCGCTTTCTCCGGCATCGGCGACGACAGCTCGAACGGCGTAAGTGGTACGATGCCTCGACGGGTCATGAAATATTCGAATACGAGCCGCCAAGTGTGAAGGCAAAAAAAAAAAAAAAGTCTTGGCACATAAACCCTTTCGCGTAGTTTGTGTGACTTACGAGATGAAAACTCACAGTTTCGTCGAAAGGGCGAAGCAGTGAATGCGATAGCAAGGAATTAGACTGTTGTGCGAGGTAAGAACGGCAGATAACTTCATTAAGACACGAGCTGGCACAACTCTACAATACGCTGGCCTTAGGGAGTACAATCGCTCCAAACGAAGTGGTTTTCGTGCAGTCTTTTTGTCACTTCAACGCGAACTAAGCGAAGTAAGCGCGTGCAAGGGTTCGAACCGTCTACTGGCCTCAGTTAAGATAGGTGCGAGAGCATGCCCTTCTGATCTAAGTTCGCAGTTGCTGCTCTTGGTGGGGTCATTCAATCAACACAATGACGTGCTGATGCGGTGTAACCACCACTGAGCATTCCACGTCTATAGAACATTACATGCCCCGCCGCGGTGGTCTAGTGGCTAAGGTACTCGGCTGCTGACCCGCAGGACGCGGGTTCGGATCCCGGCTGCGGCGGCTGCATTTCCGATGGAGGCGGAAATGTTGTAGGCCCGTGTGCTCAGATTTGGGTGCACGTTAAAGAACCCCAGGTGGTCGAAATTTCCGAAGCCCTTCACTACGGCGTCTCTCATAATCATATGGTGGTTTTGGGACGTTAAACCCCACATATTAATTAGAACATTACACACATCTAACAACAGAGCTTGAAAATACTCCGCATTTTGAATATAGTAATGTAGTTAAGTGTGATATAGGCTGCATTCAAAAGGGCTTACGTCCTAGTACGTGTTATTAGCCAGCGCTGCGGTGAGTGTTGTCTTCGCCAAGGAGCCCCATAATAGGCTCACACCCGCACTAATATATGGGACCCATACTGATTAGCATTGTTATTCATATGATACTTGATCCTTACGGCTCTGACGAAGACTTACGGTCAACGACCTCTTCTGGAGTTTGTGCCTGGATAAACGCTCCAAAGAGCTAGGAAGTTCACAGAAAGATGAGGTATGGCCTTCAAATGACGCTTCAGACATGTCTCTTTTTCGATGCATTGTTATTATTGAGCCTGAAAACGAAAAGATGAGATAAGAAGGTGTGTCATACATCTACAATTAAAAAAACAAAACAGCAAAATGAGGTCTGACTGTTGAACTGGATTTTAGGATTGATTGATATGTGGCGTTTGACCTCACAAAACCACCATATGATTATGAGAGATGCCGTAGCGCAATGCTCCGAAAATGTCGGCCACGTGGGGTTTTTTAAAGTCAACCCAAATCTAAGCACACGGGCCGAATATGCAGCTGCAGCAGCCGGGATTCGATACCGCGACCTGTGGGTCAGAAGTCGAGTAGCTTACCCACTAGAATACCGCTTTCGGGGCAAGATTTTAGGATAGAAATTACCAGTGAAGAAAAAAATAATGATTAATGAAAGGTATTAGACAAAGGACGGTACAAGATTACAGCTGAATTATCTTTGTAAACCCTCTCTTGTTTTACTGATAACGAAGTTTTCTGCGATTGTATGGGCTTCCTAAGTTTTGCAAATGGGGGTTGAATGATGGCTACTTGGAGGAAGCGTGGACAGCACTTACGAAGATGAAAGAATTCAGCTGTCGACATGTTCAGGTAATGAATAATACTGTGGTGTCCTTAAAAACAAACAGCTGAATAAATTAAGACTCTTGTTCACCTAAGTACGTACTTTGGGTGTTCTCCTAAGTTTGGTGTTCACCTACTCCGGCTGTTCACCTAAGCTCGTAGCTCGTAGTATCGGCTGTTGTAATAGAAATAAAAAGGCAGTTCTTACCCATGAAGCGAGACAAAAAAAAAAGTGAGCTCGGATCGGATCATTCACTTTAAACAGTGCTGAAAATTTATTTATGAAGGAAGCACTCTCCCACAGACGACTTCAGGTCTATTGATCTGGCTTCAAGAACGTAACTTGAGAGCGAAGCGAAGCGCCAATATTCTCAATCCTGTCATCTTTCGATGCTTGCCCTCGGCTTCAGTCTGACTGCTTCTTTTGTTTGACGTTTCTGAATGCTCGCGCTGGCAGCTCTTTTCCAAGCACGCCCCGGTTCAACGCGTTTTCGAGTTTCTCCTGGCAACGACACGTGCCCCTTCGGAAAAAACTCTTTCCTTCCCTCCATGTCAAGCGCACGGTCCTCCCGAAGCACAGATGCCTCATTGTTTCAAGGTGTGGCTGAACTAGAAAGGCATCGTGGCAGCCCTTCGCAGAGACTTCGCCGGCGGGCACGCAAGCACGCACCCGGTTTCCTCGGCCGCCTTTTGCATGACATGTCTAAGGTTTTATTTCTGATCAAATTGCATTGTTCTATTTGCCGCAGTATTTTTCAGAGGAAAACGGAAGAGGTCAGGAGGATTCTCGAGCGAATCTGCGCTGATGGCGCGCGTAAACATTGCTCTCGCGGTGATAAAAGCATTGCAGTACGCCGCACGAAGAGGCAGGCCACGTTGGCCTAGGTCATTCGCTGAAAGCGGGCAAAAGCTTCCACTGCATGAAAAAAAAAAAAAAACGGGGCGGAACGCGCTCCCTTTGAACCGGGAACGTGGCGAAGCTGCAGGCTCTGTCGAGTACTTGGTTTGCATGTTTCTGGTCTATTCACGCATGCACGCTGCCTAGATAGAGGATGCGAACAAGCGGGTGGAGAAATGGCCGGCACTTTTCTTCACCCATGTTCGGCTGTGAGAAGGGCAAAAAGGGAGGAACTAGAAGTGAATGGGGCGAGAACATGGTGGTGACGAGGCGTACTGCGAACATGGCAATCCTTCACGCTGCCTAGTAGAATACATATATTCCAACTTTCTCACGTTGTTTCTTCTTTCTAAACGCCACAAAATGTCGTATTTTAGTCTTCTGGTAACAAACGCAGCTTCTACCATTGCCGTATATGCTGTTTGTTTTTTAAACACTCAAGCCCGACGACCTCACTCGTTAATCAACGGGCAAACCCATGGGAAGAATCAATTTAAAATAATGACGTTTCCTTGAATGAAGTTTTTCTGTAAACCACCGTTACGATATTGTAAAAAATTACCTGATTTTGTAGTTGTGCTTTTCTGTTCATTAATCACGCTTCACCATTGAAATGGCGTTATGTTAGCGTGAAAATATAGCTTAATGGCAAACTAGCTGGCACACAAGTTCACAGTAGTCTCTTTGCTTTTCATTCTGCCTTTTGCTTTTATCTTTTTGCAAGTTATTTAACATTTAATCTTTAAACCACCACGCAACTGTAGATGCAACCATTTAGGCAACAATTTGGGCAGAACTTGCGTGGCTGTACAGAAGAAACTCGAGGTTAAGGAGCAAGGCAGGGGTTTGTAAGGTCAAACACAGGGCCACGGAAGTTGCTCACATAGAAAGGGCAGCACGAAAACTCGAGAAAAAGAAGGACAGTACTGTCCTACAGTCTCTACTGTCCTTTTTCCCGAGTTTTCTCGCTGCCCTTTTTATGTGAGCACTATGAACCAACTCGCCCAAACCAAAGTACTTCACGGAAGTTGAATGCGCCTCAGTGGTGTATTACATTCCGCTTTCATCTGGGAAGCGTTATGCTGGGCAAGCAGGGCGTTGTGTCAATCACATGCAATTGGATCATAAAGCGGCGCTAAAGGGACAGTCTCATCTTAATTTTTTTTGCACCGAAGAGAGGGTGGTGGTGGTGATGTCAGGCTAACCCCACAGGTGGGGTTAGCCTGGCAAGCGAATGCGGCTGCGTATGCCCTAGTTCGCTAACACTAATGTGATATATAGATTCAAGGATAAGGTATAGAGCGTGAAATTGAAGAAGCGCACCACATCAACAAAGCAGGTGATTCATGTGTCGCGAAACTCTCGGTCACATTACTGGCCGATGATGTAGGCTTTCTTGAAGGGCGTCATTCAGGCAATCTTTGACTGGTCATGTCGCGTGTTCATCCGACAGCGCATATGTACGCTTCTTGTTTCAATAATTAGTCAGATTATGGTTTGCGCCACGTTTGATGTTGCTTTCTTCGTGTTATTGTTTTTGCACAATGCCGTGCTAGAATGTATTACGAACTCACCCAGCAGCCCATACTACGCTTTTGGCAGCTGTGAACCACTGTTGCAGTTATATTCCTGGTTCTTAAAGACCTTGGCTTGACGATGACCATATTATCCCCGTTTGCTTTATTGTGCTGCTATAAAATGTATTTATTCTAGCTGACTAGAAGCCACACACAGCTTTCAAACGTGAAGACATGGGACATTCTCTCACTGTGATTAGAAAAGCTCGGCACATCTCACATATACCCGGGAATCGACGTTATGCAAAACATGTGGAGGGAAGGTGACCATATTGCAATTTTCGTTATTGAGTGACACGTCATGAAATCACGTTAAATATATGTACAAATGTTTCACGAACAGGAATATGTTACCAGTTGTTTGCACTTGCGCAACGGTGTCAACTGGAACATGCGTATTAGCAACACCAGAAGCTGGTATGAAGCGCTGATACTCGCAAAGATGCTGGCCCTGGACACCGCTACATGAATCAACTTCTGCACATGGCACCTACCCACATTTGTCGTTAACCCGACGTGAGGCTGTACCAAAGGAGTACATATGTAATGTTTATAAAATTGGGTAGGCAGCACTGCAACCACTATTGACGTTTCGCGAAGATTAGCGTCAATTTGAAAAGTAGTTGCGAGACCTGGCGTATCTGTGGTAGAATGCTTGAATGCCACGCAGAATTCCCGGGTTCCATTCCTGCTGGGACCCTGAAATTTAATATTTGAATTCATCGGGGGTAAACGTTGCCTATGTCAGGTTTTTCTCAACACTGACATTTATTCTATGCCTTCGTTGGTTGGGTCGACGCTGCCGATGTCAGGTATTGCTTAACTCCCACGCGTTGAAATTGCCGATGTGTGTTCTCGTCGTTCCAGGGTAGGTACAAAGTTTCAATCACCTGTGGCACTTACCAGAATACCAGCGGCACATACCCGCCCATGGGTATGTGCCACTGTCTAGTGAGAAGTGATTGATGACGTAGCGGCGGGATTGTGACCTTATTCGTGCCTTCAAGAGCGTGTCATATTTGTTAAAGCATGTTACCTCCTATGCTAACTTTGGTTCACGCCAAGTTAAGGGGGTGACCACGAGAGCACCCAAAACGTAAGCGGATAGATAGATAGATAGATAGATAGATAGATAGATAGATAGATAGATAGATAGATAGATAGATAGATAGATAGATAGATAGATAGATAGATAGATAGATAGATAGATAGATAGATAGATAGATAGATAGATAGATAGATAGATAGATAGATAGATAGATAGATAGATAGATAGATAGATAGATACGTTCAAATTCGCTGAAGTTCACTAAGAAATGCTTCGAGTTTAAAAAAACACCCTTCATGTCCGCCACTTTCTTCTACCTAGCCCATCCGTTTCATTGTTATTAGCAGCGTTTTGTCAAGATATGACCGTAACCTCTACTATGGTGCTTCTGAAACGTAACGTAGACCAAATTTTCAGTGCGATCGAGTGCACTAAGTGCAATAATTGCCACCAATCACGCTGATTGAGTGCACTAACTGTCATAGCTTTGCACATTTCTCGCCACCCCCACTCCTCTCTTTTTATTTCACTCCGCATGACATTTAAGGGGGCGCTTTTCAGCCGGGAGTGGGCTGTAAGTTTTCAACTTGCAAACGGATATTGTCAGCTACGTAAAATGACATGTGACATGTCGCAAACACATTTTACAAACCGTTGCTGCTACCAGGGTACACAGACATAATGATAGAAGTGCAATACTTGCTAGATTTATGGGACGTATATGCGCGAGTCACCAAATAGATGGATGGAAAAACATTCGATCGTTCGGTACACAAAGCAAATTTTTTTCGTTAAACAGTGCAGCCGTTTAACTTCTCCACAAATGTCCCGGCCCTCCATGCAGACTTCGTTGCTCAGTTCGAGGCACTGCATCGATTAACCGGAGCCTGACTTCTGAGAACAATCCTAGATGTGTCGCATTAGATGGTTTAGCAATGCCCTGTCTTGGTTTTGTTTGTTCACCCAAGACAACGTCACTAGACAAAAGACTACGAAACGCGGTTCCTTGACCGGCCCTTCATTTGTACTTGTTCGCGAATGTGGCCTGCAACAATCACGTGAGCCTATTCGATTTTATTGCGCCAGGGAGGTTTCACAAGACTGAGCGTCTTGTGATAGCCCCCTGGTGCAATAAAATGGGTTCTTTCTTTATTCTGCGGTGTAGCATACAATGCAAAAGAATACGAGGGCCTAACGTTCCAATGAAGGAACGCTCTTAGAAGAACGTTACTACCTGGTAATTTCTGTGAATGCAGCAACTGATGAAGCACGCCTGCTCTAAGCGCAAGTTAGCAACACTCGAACAAATATCGTCGTATTGAATTCTCGCCAATAACGCACATGCGCGCCACCTACCCTTCATGACATAACCAGGCAAGCAGCCGTTAGGTCTCAGTGCCCGAGTAGGCAAGCATAACGTATACGACGATAGGGAAGAGTGTACGTCCTTTCATCTTTTATTGTGAAACATAGTCACTACGTTGTATGGGTGACAAATGCGAACAATGAGCTGCGTATCTTGCCGGGTAGTGAAGAAACTGCAGCGCCATTGTCAGCCCCAACAATGTGATGCATTCACCCTGCTCAGATATACATTACTGACTTGTATTTAAGTGACCGTGTCACTGTATTGGCTACACGGAAACTTGAGTTACTTGACCTTCACGTGGTGCCAGAGAGACCCAAGTACACATCGGTATAACTCGAACCAACGCAATTTACCTATAATCGCTTTTCTGCGTTTAGTAAAAGGCTCGCGAAATCGTGCAGCACATGGCTTCGTTTAACGACAATGCTCTCTTGTTCTCAACACCCATTTATATAAAAAACGGCATCACGTAATTAAACATTTTCTTTTTATAGCGTTTATTCGTTGCTTTGGGGGTCCTCTGTCCAGTCCTTCGTTAAAAAAGCGTTAATCGAACCGTATACGTGTACTAATTCAGTTCACTTTCACTTGAATGCGTTGATTATTGCTAGCACCACTCTTCCAAGGGTTCTTCCACGTCTGGCACCAGAAAAGGTATTTCGTCAGAAACAGCAGCGGAATTGTATTTTCTTTCTTGCTATGTCATTCGTGTTGCATGGGGTTGTTGATAATGTTCAACAAGTCTGGATGTACAAAAAGAAATGTAACCAAGACTGCGCGGAGCTCTTGGTACAGTCACAGGCTAAGCTAAAGAAACGGCTTCCTTCTGCGATAAGAGGTTGCTGCTGAGTATGATGATGACCGGTTGTGACTGAGAATTTCGTAACTAGATAGCCGATATAAAGATTCCACCTGTAGCACCCTCGGCGTGGTGTAAAACATGGCGAGGTACTATCGAACTGCTGAGCTCCGGGTCCAACAACACAGCTGCTCACCTGGCCTCTCAGTCAATAGGAAGCCTATCACGACGATAATAATAATAATGAATCGTGGCTGAGCCGACCCTTAGCACAATCAAGGCAACTCTATAGAGGGAGGATTCAGAAATCAAATGCCTATTGCAAACGAGTCATTCGAAATACCGCAAGGAGGCGGGACGGCTATGAAAGGGCCTTGTGGCTTCGCGCTACGGACGGGTGGCGGTCAGTTATCCTTCTAACAGTACACCAAGTCTTATGAAATGCGTAAATGTGCAATGGGCCCTCATGTTAATCTGTTGCTTTGAAAGGACAGTTATGACTGTGCGGTATTACCAGTATTGCTGTGTGACATGTGTATTACTGTGTGTCACTGTCAGTAATACTGATGCATAATCAACAAGCATCTGAGACGGCCATGGCGATACGCAGGCATAATAGAAGGATTTCTTCAACATCTGACACTACAGGTGGAATAGTAGAATGTGTAGTCTTAGGTCTGAAAACCATGATATGATTATGAGAGACGGCGTTGTGGAGGGCTTTGGAAATTTAGACCATAGGTCTTCTTAAACATGCACTGACATCACACAGTACATGCCGGCTTCTACCTTTACGCCTGCATCGAAATGCGACTGTCGCAGTCGGGATCGAAATCACGACCTTCGGTTAAGCAGCCGAGCACACTTGTCAGTGATCAACCAAGGCTGACACTGCAGGTGGAAGACAAAGCTATCCTAGGAGTCTAAACTTTGCGGGCGAGCGTACGCAAATTCGATGCTGTTTTATTGCGCCATTGTAAACTCGCGTGCTGATGAGAGAAGGCAGCTCACTGCATCGC